>JBBMOL010000310.1:0-556610 GCA_037954665.1 Laguncularia racemosa | reverse complement strand
CAACAACATATGACATGCTTGCATTGGCACTACATCACATAACAGCTCATCCTCATACCTACCGATGCGAAAACCAATCAAGCTTGCTTACTCACCTTAGTCTCACCACTATCATTCAGCCACTGCAATTTATATGGACTAGGGTGTCTAACAGTTTTGAGCCCCAGCCTCTCAACAATAAAATTGCTCACTGCATTGGTGCAACTTCCTCCATCAATGATCAAGTTGCAAATATGATCTCCTAGATAACATCTAGTATGAAATATATTCTCCCTTTGCACCTCCTCTTCTTCCTTCACCTGCACATTCAAAGCTCGCTTCACTACTGCCACTAGCCTTCCCATTACAGGCTCCTCATCATCACTAGCATCCTCTAATGGAGGCATATCATCTTTTTCACTATCCCCCTCAGTCTCATACTCACCATCATCACGCAAAATCATCACATGCCTATTTGGACATTGACTAGCAATATGGCCTCTACCTTGGCATTTAAAGCATCTAATGTCATGATTTCTAGAAGTAGAAGATTCAAGGTTACCTTGACTACTAGGAGTAGAACCCACTTGCCTCAGCTCTCCTTTCGGTTTAGTGGGTAACGGCTTTTCTTCCTTCTTCCATTGGTTAGTCTTCCATGTGGATGGACCAGTACCCTGTTGAAACCGTGCACTACTACTACCTTTCCTCTTGTGCTGGTTCTCAACCTTTATAGCCATATGGACCATATCCTCCAATTCTACATAATGCTGCAATTCAACAACATTTTGAATCTCCCTATTCAATCTCGCAAGAAACCTAGCCATGGTAGCCTCTCTATCCTCCTCTACATTCGCCCTGATCATAGTAACTTCCATCTCCTTGAAATACTCATCCACACTTCGGCTTCCCTGCCTAAGAGTTTGCAATTTGTTGTGCAATTCACGATAGTAATATGCAGGCACAAACCGCTTCTTCATCACTCTCTTCATCTCTTCCCAAGACTCAATAGGTGGCTCGCCATTCCTTCTTCTATTCAACATTAGTTGATCCCACCACACTATAGCATAATCCGAAAACTCAATGGCAGCAAGTTTCACTTTCTTTCTCCCACTATAGTTATGACAATCAAACACCATCTCTACCTTCTTCTCGCACTCTAAGTACGCCTCGGGATCATTCTTCCCTTGGAAAGGAGGAATCTTCATCTTTATGCTACTTAATTGATCATCTTCTCTATTCCTATCTCCTCTATCTTCCCAATCCCTAATTCCTCTATTCCGACCATTATAACCTCTATAACTCCCGACAGAAGGCTCATCAAATTCATCTTCTAACATTTCATCTCCACCCTCGGTACTCTTCTAGAACGACTCTCCCTCTTACGCCCTTGGAATACGTTTGTGGATTGCTCTAGTCTTTGCTCTACCATCTCATGAATTTGTTCCATTCCCTCTTGGAACATCCTCTTCATCTCACCTCTCAACGCCTCAATTACTAACCTAGCATCAAACCTTCCCCTCTTACCTTCAGGAGAATGTTGTCTCGACATTGTCCCTGCAGAAAAGATTAGTACTAACACAACTATATATAAAATTAAACCTCACGATACACTCCCTCATGTGTTTCGCTCAAATGATGATATCACACAGTCACTCGTATATTCTCACAAACAATGATGATATCAACTCGCCAATTCCTCTTCTCAGTTCTCTTGGAATTAACCTAAACTACACCAATTCCCTTCAGTAGAATTCAAAAACAAATCTAGGGTTCGTAAATTTTCCTCTTTTTTTTTTTTTCTATCCGATTTTTTTTTTTTTTGTCTTTGTTGTTGCTCTTGATCAAGTTTCTCTTTTCTTTTGTTTTGTTTTTTTGTAAAAAATTGACTAGTAGATACTACACTTTCAATGGACAATTAATACTATGAAATTGAATACGATAATTGATATGAACGATTAGAGTTAAGGTTTTGATGTTACCTTCCTCAAACTGAACTTGATGTTTTGACAAACCTAAGCTCTGATACCAAACTGATGCGGGATCGGTTTGATCGAATTCCTAACTGATACGAACCACGCCAACGTGTGACGAAACCCAATATCAATACGTTCGGAATTCGTTACCTAAGATGCAAAAACACCCTCAAGTGGAAACCGCGACCCGTTGTTTATAATCGAGACAAGAACCTTGGTATAATATGAAGACGCCATAATCGGGATGAAAGACCGATTGATAAATCGGGATGAATGCCATGGAAATAAAATCCGATAAGTTCTAAGTTAGTTCTTGAAGAACCAAGAGAGGAGTCTCTCCAAAGTGTTTTTAATGTTGTATGATCTATCTTATGTTCTAAACCCTAGGAGCTTTATACTAGGGTTTACAATTCGTAACAAAAAAGCCCAAAACGACATCACTTCAATAAGTTGCGTAAAAATAACAAAAACAGAACATGAAGGCCAGCGACCTTGAGCCGGCGTTGGAGACATACACGGCCGTGTACTTCTAGATGTGTATCTTTCTGTGGATTTTCTTGACGCCATACACGGCCGTGCCTTAGCCGTGTATATGACCGTGTATGATTCTGTGTAACTTTGAGATTCCTATACGGCTGTGCCTTGTAAATGCACGCCCTCTTCACCTCGTATCCGGTATGACTTGTACAAGAGCAAGGGTCTTCCCATGGTTGTTCCAATCCATTCCAACTTCATGATTGCTCCAATCCTTTCCGACTTCATGGACATCCTTTATTAACCCGTTAAGTGCTTCCTTGAGTCGTTTCGCTAAATTTGTTGTGATCGGTCCAGGCGGCACTTCAAGAGGATCCACATTCCTTCTTCCGGCTTGACTCTCATTATAGATCTCATCACTCTTCGTCTAGGACCTCCTGATAGGAATCAAAATTCTACATGATCTATCAATAGGGCAAGAACCAAAAGATTTCAAATCTTGACGATGAGGGTCCTTTTTGAACAACTCGATCCCGGAATTATTTATATACTAACCTCTTTTCTATTACTTATATATTATGTATTCCAGCATGCACACTTATCTGGCTTTACAAGGCGATGGACAAACTCACTAAGACTCAGCTTGTGGGTTATCTATGGACTGACTTAAACCGAAGATGAGTTGGACCGATGAATTGATTTGAAGAATCAACTTGAGAAGACTATTTTTGTATTTTGTTATTTTTCTTTGAACCATTTATTTTGTAAGCTTTTGGGACATTTTATCTGGTTGTATTTAGAGATTTAGAACCGGCCACCCTTTAGTGGCATAGATGTAATTTTTTGGCCATTTCCACCTTAATTGGAGCAAGTATATATACTTGCTAACTAGGGTTTTTGAGAGACTTTTGGACATTTGAGAAATCTAAAAATTGTTGCCATGGGAGCCTCCTCTTCACGCAATCTACTCTTATTAATTTCACTTGTGAAATTGTAGCGAGTTGGCTTAGCAAATCTTGTGAGTAATATCAAGATTTTACTAAGTTGCTTCTTGTTATTACTAGTGTATAATATCTAGTGATAATAGGTTGATCTTTGTTTGTCTATTCATGCCTAAATTAGGGTTCATATATTGCTTAGTTTTCATGTCAATTGTAAGGATTGGAATTGAATTATTCCATTAAATTTAATTGGTATTGGAATCCACTTATTGTACTTCTAATTCGGTTCATGTCATTGAGGGTTGTGGATCCTTGATTTCATGCCATTTGGGGATTTTATCTACAACTTGTTCACACTAATTTCATAGTAATAGAATCAATTGTATGTGTGTTATTGTTGATTAGTATTACGGTCCCTTGAGCACATCATCTTTTGATTATCCGAGCTTACTTGTTCATACAATTAGGGCTCATAATACACTTGTTATCACGCCATTTTTGGGATTAGTTAAGTGGTTCTTCAATTAGGTTCATGTGCTTGGATTTAATCAATTTAGGCACATCATAATTTGGTATAAGAGCTAGTTGTTTCATACAATTAAGGTTCCCTTGGCAATTGTTCATCACACCCTTTTGAGAATTTTTGTTGATTGAATTCTTCAATTGGTTGTGTTCATGTGCTTTAGATTTAGGGCACATCACCTCCTACTTGTAGTCTACCTCCTTATCCTCTTACTAGAGGTTTAGCTGCCTGTTGAACTGACCTTGCTTGTTTTTTTATTTGTCCCTAAGGACAATTAATTGCCTTATGTCCCATTTAGTTGCATGCATGACAGAAGATTAAGGGAATTGACATTTCAGTGTAATGTTTGCTAATGTGCCCAGTCTTCCCATAAGAGAAACATGCCCTATTTAGCCATCTGCACTCTCTTAACTCATGAGGTTCGTAACATTTGGGTTTGTTGTAGCGAGTGCCAAAGGCACTTGCTTGATTTGGAGAGGAGGGGCTATAGCTCTAGGTGTTCTGCTTTGCAGCAGGTGATGTCTTTTACCCCTATCTTACCCCATTCTACTAAAGGCAGGTCTTTTTCCCAAAGCTATGATTGCTTTGCAGCTCCTTTGTTCTTCTATAATCTTTTTGTTTTGTTCGAGATACTTAGCCTTATCTACCATTTCAGCATGTGTATTTAATTCAAAGGCCCCTACTGCAAATTGTAGGTCTAATTCCAAACCTCTTAAGAATCTTCTAGCTCAGGACTTATCATCATTACGCATATTTTTGGGAAGGAATTGAATGAGGTGATTTTTCTTTGCCTCATACTCTTCAACTGTTCGGTTCCCCTGTTCACAATTGTTGTAATCATTCTCTATTTTGTGTCTAGAGTTGCTAGGGAAATATCTTTGATAAAACAACTCCTTAAACACCACCCGGTTCATGCCTTCCCCTACAAGTCTAGGGACCGAAGCCTACCATTTTGCTATAGTTCCTTTAGCATTAATGCAACATAATTTACCTTTCTATCTTCTGGAATTTAAAAGGCAGCAAATTTCTTCTCGATTTCTTGTCCCTAATCCTTAACTTCGGTTGGATCATCCACTTTGGGGTTAAATTCCTTAGCTACTCTTATGAACCAATCAAAGTTGATGGGTTCATTAGCATTCCTGCGTTGTGGGACATTAGGAGCTTGGTGTTATTATGTCAGTATTCTCACCAGGTGGTTCATAGTATGCAGTAGCTGCACTGTCCCTTCAACCATTTGATCTCTTTCCCCTTGTGCATATAGGTTTTGAGTTTCCTCCTCATTGGGGTTATCACGCCTAGCACCCCTTCCAGTTCCTGATCCGATAATTCATATTGGAGGTACTCTGTTTAAAAAGAGACAACCAGACCTACTTATTTTAGTATTAGTCGTAGTCGGTTTCATAGTGTGTAAGTATATACACATATACCACTACACATGGGTCTATTCATATATAAAGCTTAGCAGTTAGAAGTAATAATACAAGAAAATAATTACATAATTAAGTAAACGTCCCATATTTTACCTACTCTCTTCATGTCTCACTATCTTACAGATCTAGTGCTTAATCCTTCTAAAGATCATATCTTAGACTCTATTGTTTAAAACTTATGTTTATTGATCATCACTTAGTGCTAAGGATCATTACCTAAGCTCTCAAGGATCAACAACTTATGCTTTATAGATCAAAACTTAATTTATAAGTATCTAAAGATCACATAACCTAAAGCTTTGATACCACCTAAGCTATAACACTCCAAAACCTAAGCCATGTTACTACTCACGCTGTGTCCTTATCTCACAAGAATACATTAAGGCTCTAAAACAACTCTGATAAAATTTAGCCTGTAACTCTTATGAAAAAACATTTCATACATCCTCAAAATTTAATTAATTTCTTAAACCATATTAATTATCTAATGCAGTGGAAGCCTTTGAACACAAAATTAACATCCCTTAAAATGGTAATGTCTATCACAGCTAAATAAAATAATCTCCCAAATTTTAATTACCATAATAATAATGGTAATATTTGTGTTCCTCTCTCTATGGCTCACCTAAACCCAAGTCATCTTCTACGTTCTCATCTCCCTCAACACTTGCGTTTAAAAGAGGTTGCCTAAAGGGTGAGCTAATGCCTAGTACACATAACACAAACACATATGTATGAACAATCATGAACAAGTGTCACACTTGTTACGCAGTACTTAAATACAAACAACCATTTCCTTAATGCATTTAGGTCCATAAGCATCAACAGAGTACTCATGACCCCCTTAACACACTAGAACATGATTTGGTGATGGGAACTGCCACTATAGGCCCTACACCCATGATCCCTTAATCCTTAAACTTGGTGATGGGAACTGCTACTATGGGCCCCACACCCATGTACACATAAACCTTAAACTTGGTGGTAAGAACTGCCACTATGGGCCCCATATCTATATACACTAAAATCTGATGATGGGAATTGCCACTACGGGCTTTACGCCCATGTCCACTTAACCTCTTAACTAACATTTAGCCCAGATCATTTCTAAGTATGACTCTTATGATGCCCCAAAGGGGGCCTCGAAGTTTTCGCTAAAAATTATCATGGCAAGTATGCACCCGTTACATGATAACCGTCTTATAAGTCAGAGATCATAAGACTCTAAATAATTAATTACATTTATGACTAATCATATTACATATAATTATACCATTAAAATATAACTATGGATTCCATGTCCCATGGTTAACCAAGATCGCAAAGAGTTGGAACCCCCTACCAATTAGTAAATGGAATAAAACCCTAAGTCTCAAAAATTCAAAATTTACATCAAGGTCTTAAAATGGCATTTCATCTAGATAGTCTACCATTAATAATCCTTACTTTATCATTCTCGGCTTCCAAAAGCTCTCGACACTTCGCATCTTATCCCATCCCAAGCTTTTAGAATTTTTACTTGCAAAATAGTCTATAGAGGGATAAGCTAATAACTCAGTTAATGATAGTGCAATACTTTCAATGCTACACACACACAAGCAATTTCAAATTAAGTTATCAAATCATATGCTATACATGAACAACCATACGAATGTAGCATCTCATGCGGTCTTCCGATAACCGACATGAGGTCTAAGGTTTACGCCCCCCTTGACATTGGGTTAGGGATTCCGAAGCCACCATCAGTGCCTAAGTCTTACATACAATTTAATTACTCTTATCACTATATTATAACTGTTTTTTAGCTTTAATGATCTAGGCTTAGGTGCCTCTTATACACTAAGCATTTACACACCTTCAAGAGACAAGTCGGATTTGGAACCGTCATTGCGCAACAATCCCCTAATCACATAGTTTGCACTTAGTAGAACAGTAATCCTTTGATCACTTCTGGCGCGTCCCACAAGTAAAACTGTTACACCTCATATTTGCATTTACCACAATAAGAAGAGATCATACATTTCACATCACTAATAAAGCACGGAAGGCCAGACCAACCAGATAGAAATGATCAATCTAAACACAACATTGTAGTTAAATAAAATGTAACATAGTTCAAATCTCCTCAACCATCAAACCAACCACTCAAGTTGAGCTACAGCCCCCATTTCTCGACACCTCTGTGCCATTTCACTCAAACATCAAATTAACCACTCAGGATTGATTTACAATTATCATTTCTTGACACCTCTATGTCATTTCACCTCTCAAGTGCTTAGTTTTACACATTCAAGAGTCAAGTAGGATAGCCAAATGTGCACCCTTCTAAATTTTCAAGTATATTCATATAAAGAATATATATATATATATATATATATAGATTTATAAATACAATTTATGCAAAAGTGTAAGTTCATAAGCATATTCTCTTACTACTTAGTCTGAAAATAATATCAGCCACAATAATTGTGACAATGACTAAGCAAGAAAACACACATACATAGAACATATCACGATCAAACACTACATTGTAGCATATCATAAAGTTTTCCACTCACCTGTTTATGGCCGTCTTAGTCCTAACTATCGTCGAGTGGTTCCGACATGTAATCCTTTTACCTAACTTAGCATCAAGGATCAGCTACGGTGACTTCATGCAATTCTTATTGGATCTCTCAATCTCCTGTTAACTCCCATTTCTTCTTAATTCTCTAATGCCTTTCCACACTCACTCATACACAATCATTTCATTGACGTCACATACGCACTTCCAGGACTTCTTTTTATAACTTGATCACTTGATCAAGCTATTTGAGCCGTCGTTTCTATATGGATGACATCTTCTCTTTCCAACCAATTTCACATACATACACACTTGCTTTTTTCATGAAATTCCCTTTTTCTCCTCGGCTTCATTGTTCCATTCCTTCTTCTCTCTTTTCCCTTATTTTTCTCCTTTTTGGAATTTCCCAAATTTTCCTCTCCTTTACATGAAGCAACTTTAAACCTTTCATTTATTAATTTGTCTCTAAAATCTTTTAACGAATTACTTGTAGGATAAACCGTAAGATTAGCAATCACTAAAGGTTTTATATCACTTTCTTTCTTCTCTCCTTTGTTTGCATCTTTACCAATAGGGCTTCCCATCCTCCCTATCGGTTTCCATCCCCACTCATGCTTCCATCACTACACACACACCGACCATACTTTACACACACACACACCCACTACCGTCGTAATAATGTCATACACACATGTTCACGCAAGTTTTACTTACACACATACACATGATCAATACCTTCTCGACTTCATCTTTTGGCTCTTCTTCTCTTTTCCTCACCCTTTTTCATCTTCAATTCTTGATTTCTCCATTTTCCAACTTTTCTTCTCCCCTTTTCCGTATTCTCTTCCTCCTTTTGGCTTTAATTGGAGGACTATATGTATAATGCTTCTTTATGCTGAAATGGAGGACATACATCTTAGATTCATGCTGAAGAAGACCATATACTAGAGTTGGCAATTTATTTGATATGTTGCATAACTTGGTAGTAACATCAGTTGGTATATCCTTTACATGTAGCCTAACATAGGTGCCAAGAGAGACACAATCATTAGAATCACCTTGCTCCATCTCCGATAATTTAGTAAAACCAAGTTTTTGAGTCCTCTTGAAATTGTCAAATGCAAATATCCTTACATATTTGGGAGGCAATGATTCCTTTGGGTCCTATAAGGATGTCCTAAAGGACTTCATGCCCTTGTATTTAACAAAACTTTTTCTTGCTAGGACGTTAGGAGTAGTGTCTACTTTATCTGGATACTCCTCATCTCCTGTGTGTGCTTCTTTAATCCTTTGAATCTCATCCTTAATCTATTCTTTGTTCAAGATCTCACCATCCATCATCATGGAATCAACATTAGTTTCCTCGTCAGAATCCCTTAGGTTTAGGGAAAATTGGTCATTATCAAACAATAAATTATCACCACCCTCTTGAACATCAATACTACTTTCCCCTTCATCCAATACCATACCATCATCATCATCACCTTGTGAATCCTCATCAAAATCATCCACAATCTAAGCACCCTGATGCTCTAAGGTGCCTTTAGGAAGAGTCCTCCTCATTTTCTTTTGTTTGTGAGCTCTCTCGACCTCATCCATTTCCTCCTCTATTGGCTATGTTTGCGCTCCCTTCTTGTATACATTTCTAAAATGGAGGCTGGTAGGTATATGCTAAGCGTTGTGCACTCGCCTTGGCATCAAACACAAATCGATTTAGGCCCTTCCAGTTACCAAAATCATAAGCCGTAAAATGCTTACAGCAAATAGAAGCTTGAAGCCGAAGCCAGCTTCAACCTTAATGTATTCTTAAACTACGTTAGGAATAGGGGATCCTTTTGCCTTTTATCACTCGCTCGACTTGATGGTCTCAACCATTTTAAGCTTTCACGAATTGCATTCAACAACAACGACTTGCTTGAATTAAGTGAGGACTCGGGGTTTGCATTCTATTTTGAATTTGATTCATTGTTCTTCGTCATCATGTTCCTTTGGATTAAAGAGAACTTTGTATGCATTTGGAAGGTTTTTAGCACCTTAGAACTTCTCCCTCTTCTTAGATGTTGGACATTACTGGACAATCTCCTCCCCTATCTGCCGAAACCAAGACGCTGCTAGAAATTTTGCCTGGAGCTTTAGATGATTGCCTCACCGAACAAGGAAAAGTGAGAAAAAGAAGGTGGAAGAACACAAGAAGCACTTCATACCAGCCGACTTCTCCTTGTTGTCCATACGTATATATATATAAGAACATAGGATGTTGGATCTTGCTGGGCACTTAGATTCAACTTTTGCCCACTTCATAAAATAGACAAAAAAAAAAAAATAATGCCCACAACTCTCACTCTCTTTGGATGTACGTACCATCTTCTAGTAAACAGACTCCACAAATAACTGCGTCATCATCCCCATAAATCGGTGATAGAGTATGTTGTTTGATGGAAGATTTAGGTTCAAGATATAGGTTTTGAGTTTTAAGTCGTTTTGGCTAGGGTGGAGCCACTAGACATGGTGGTCGAGTCAGGTAAATTGGCTAGGTGTGGACAGTGAGTTTTCAATGAAGAGGTTTTATGTCTTTCCGATGAGCAAGGTAGGCAGGGGTCAACTTCTACCTTGAAGTTGAAGGTGAATTTGATAGTGGATTTAGAAGGTTTTCTTAGGGTGTTGAAGGGGAGCTTTATTACAAAGAGAGGGAGCAAAGGAGAGAAAAACAAAGAGACCTAGTAGAAACGTTATGAAAAGAAAGGACGAAGAAGGTAGGAAGGAAAAAAGAGGTAGGGTTATATTTGGGAGATGGTGAGGAAAGACGATGCAACTAGAAGAAGAAGAAGAAGGAAGGAAGGAAAGAACAAGGGATGGGGGACAACACAAACAAGCGTCATGACTCGGAGCAGTTGATGTGATGGAGGTTGGCTTGATTTGATTTGTTGATGTGTTTCTCTGATCTACCGTGGAAGGGGAGGGAACAAAACAAGACATATGGCGAAGTTCCTTTTTTTTTTGCATTTATTATAATTTACATATGCATATTTATATATATATGGATATATATTTATTTTTTTTTTGTTATTATTATTCCCACTATTAGTATTTTTTTCAAAATTTTAGAATTACGGAAATGATGTCTTTACTATCTTAGCCTAGAAGCAGTTGTTATTTCACTTATTTTAATATAATTTCCTAAATTTTTAGGTTGTTACAACTCTACTAACGACAACGTCACACAAGGATCATTGGCATAGTCCCTATGGATCTACTACTATAGGCCCTAGGCCGAGCTAATCACATACAACATACAATTTAATCACTTAAACTAATTCATCAATTAAATCAAGTTCCATATATAGACTAACGTAAACAAGCACACAAAAACATGCAAGTTATACATACCTTGAATCCTAGCCTTAAGCACTTCTCGATCTTGGACTTAATCTAAATGGAAATCTGTATAATCAACAAATTCTTCTTAGTACTTATTTCTCTTAATTCTATTTGTTTAATTTCTCTAAGTTCTTACTAACTATGTAGGTTGCGTGGAATTTAGTTTAATTTAAAGTTAAATGAATATACAATTACTTCATAATTTATTCAACACGGCTATGTTGGGGACCGTATTGCTCAACATTGTGGGAACACGACCATGTTAGGGGTCGTGTATCTTTCAGTGTAAAACTTGGTTTCAACACGGTTAGAACACGACCGTATTAGGAGGTCGTGTTCTTCTTCATTCAACACAGTCTAAACATGATCATGTTAGGAGTCCGTGTTACCTTTGGCTCAACACGGTCGAAATATGACCATGTTAAGAGGCCATGTATCTCTCGGTGCAACTTTCACACTCAACACGGTTTAAACACGACCATGTTGAGAGGCCGTGTTACCCTTAACTCAATATAGTAAAAACACGACTATGTTGGAAGGTCGTGTACCTCTTGGTGAAACTTTCAAATTCAACACGGTCGAAACACGACCATGTTGATAGGTCGTGTTACCTTCAATAAATTCCACGAACTCCTAATCCTTTATTCTAATTCCTCCTAAACCAAATTCTTTCTATTTCTAAGCTCAATTACATCTCTAAAACATGGAATAGCAATTAAATTACATAGATTTTCATACTTACATCAAATTTCTTACGAGTTGAATCCTTAAACCTTTTGAGTATTTTCCTCGTTACACCCTTCTCAATCTTTGAATCCTGATACGCACATTATACCAATGAGTTTCAAATCTACTAATCGAAATTGAAACTTATATAGGATTTCTTACCTTTTGTCTTTAAGGTTCTTAACAAGATCATCTCCTCCTTTTCCTACTTGTCATCGTATGGTTACTAATAGAGTGAAAAGAGGAGACCTAGGCTTGTTACAGAGTATTTATAATCTAATCATGGAAAGGCATATTTGTCCCTTAAATATTCTAAAATTCCCATCCTCGTCCTTTGTTCTTTGTGATAATATAAATTTTAGAATAAATAAATAACTAAAATTTTCAGGTATTACAAAATAGCTATTGAAGAGTTTGATTTGATGAGGATAAAGATGATGATGAGGACATTGGTATGCCTACAAAAAGATTCAATAGGCTAATGAAAAGGAAAGGTAAGAAATTTTATAACTTTAGCAAATGTAACAAATATGATGCAAGAAAAAACCTTAAGGAGAAGGAAGATAAGAAAGAGAAGAAAGAGATCACATGTTATGAATGTAAGAAACTTGGACATATCAAATACCAGTGCCTGGTTCTTATAAAGAAGATGGAAAAGTTCAAGAAGAAAAGTCAAGAAATGATGGCAACTTGGAGTTACCTGGATGAGTTAGAAACTAACTTAGAAGTTGCAAGTGAAGATGAGGAAGATGCCAATCTATGTTTAATAGTTACATCTGAGGTAAATCTTGAATCCGAAGCTAACATATTAGATCATGAAATGTATGCTGAGATGAAAAAGTTGTTAAAAGCTCTTAAAAGGGTAGACATAATAAAGATATCTAAGTTAACATAAGAAAATAAAGACTTAAAAAATGAAAAAAAAAATGTTTTAAGTCAAACAAACAAACTACTTGTTGATGAAAATGACATCCTAAAGAATGGTAATGAAAAACATGCATGTTAGTTCTGTTGCTTTTAGGAAAGAAAACAGTGCTTTGAAGGATGAAATTAAAGATTTAAAAGTTAGAATCAAAGACCTATCACAAACAATTCAAAAAACCTTCAATAAATTTAATAAAAGTGACAAAAACTAAACATGATTGTAATTAGTCAAAGACCTACAACTATTAAATATGGACTTGGATATGAACATAATAGCTCATCTAATGATATGAAAAAGACTAATCTAATGATATGAAAAAGTTTATGTTTGTTAAAGAAAGCAAATTTGTAAATGCTCAACTTATTAAAAAATAAAGAACCTGTTAAAAAGAACTTGAACAATAGTAGTAGAGAATAATTTAGAGGGTGCCCTCAACAACATAAGTATCCAATCAAAGGATACCTTATAGATTACAGTTATGGATATGATAAATGGTATCGAAGACAAAATTATCACTATTAGGTAAATCAAAGGTATAATACATCTTCTTATCCATGTTTCTTTTGCAATAAAGTAGGCTACATAGAAAAGTATTTCTTTTATAAAAGGAACAAGCTTAGTACACATCAAGTTAAGAAACAAGAAAAGACGAACTTGACTTATCAAGGACACAAGCTAGTTTGGGTTCCTAAAAGGGTTTGATCACCTTTTTTTGTATGATTGCAACGACAAGGAACAAAGATAAAAGGCACTTGGTATCTGGACAGTGGGTGTTCAAGCTATATGATAAGAGATGTATCCTTGTTCACTAGCATAATGTGGAAGGAAAAAAGATATGTAAGATTTGGAGATGACAATAGAGGTAAAATTATAGGAATAAGTATGATTGGTCATCCTCTATACTCGATTAAAAATGTTTCTTTGATGAAAGGACTAAAACATAATCTTTTAAGTATAAGTCAAATATCTGATAGAGGTTATAGAATGATCATTGAGAAGAGTAAATGTTATGCTTACAATTTTGAATGAGTAAAATTGTTCGAAAGATGTATGAAAAGGAACATATATTTGATTACACCCTTTGATATGAATAATGGGTTTTGCTTTCTGACCATGAATGAAAATATGCATGTTTGGCATAAAAATCTTGGTCACGTGAACTTGATGGGAAAATTTCTGACACTGTCAACCTTTTCAGAACCCTATTTGGATGATAATCCAAATTGCTCATATTTTACCTTATGTCTTTATTTCTAATAAAAATTTGAGAATAATCTTACAGGTACAATGATAATTCTCCATGGGATGCCAATATGTCCTACAACTCCTGTTGGATACAGAACATTTTTCAGGATGACACTCAAAGACCCACTACGATTGTTTTCTATTCCGAGGCATTGGATCATGAAGACTTATGTTATTTTGTATCTTGTAATTGTTTTATGAACTATTTTGGTTGTATTTTGGTTTTGGGACACTTTTATTTCCTTGTAATATTCATTTAGGGTTAGCCACCTTAAAAGTGGCAAACTTGTAATTTTGAGCACTTTTTAACCCTAGGAGTAGCAAGTATTATACTTGCTTAAGAGAGGGTTTGAGGAGGCTAATATTTTGCAGATTTGAGAGTACATTTCACGTGAGGATTAGGGTTCTTTCCTTAGTTCCAAACTCTTATCAATTTCAACCCAAGAATTGGAATTGTGGCGAGTGCAACGAAGGCAAATTGTGAGTCATATCAGTTCAATTTTGTTGTATGTTCATTTCTTCTCTAGTGAGTCATATCTAGGGTAGATTTGGATCTTTCTTGGATATAATTGTGATTCTATTTTCGTAAACATCAATCTGGTAAGATTGATTATTCCATTGAGCACTTAGATCTCATACTTCCTTGTTCTTATTGGTGTGAACTAGTGATTGAAAGGGAAAGTGGATTTCATTGGTTTATTGCTTCCTTTTGATCTGATTTTACGTATACTTCATCTTCTCTTGTGGTTATTTGGTTAATTCTATCATTAGAGATTACAATTGAATAATTTGAAAAACAATTTCCATCAAATCCATAAAGGTGCCACGAGAATTGCTTACTAGGTGGACCGGTTTTAGTGATTGAATTGGGATTGTTTTCTTGAGTCTTTTGATTGTGCTTCAAAGTGGAATTAGGCACATAATCTTTTTTGGTATCAGAGCACATGTTGAGAGAAGGGATTGATTGTATTTGATTTCGTGAAATTAATCTTCAATTAGGATTGATCAATTGAAACCGCAAATTGTGTTGTTTTTGTGGTTTTGAGCTTGCGAAATTACCTTGGCTTGGAATTTAATTTGCTGTTTGTGGGAGTTGGATTGGGAAGGTTGTTGTATCATCTTATGATCAATAATTTTTGTGGAAGGGCAGAAGCATAGAAGTGTTGTTTAATTCAACAACTTTTGAACTTGAAAACTTACCAATCCTTGCCATAGCTTGTTGTGGCGTGAGGGAGGATGTGTAGGTTGTTGTTGTGACTTCCATTGTGTAATTGTGAATTAGAGAAGTACAATTTACAGATTTGCATTGAGTTTTGATTAGTAAGGAATCTATTTGAATTCAAACACATGCCATTAAGTTGTGGGAGTTAATGAGTGCTATTTGAATTTGAATTCATTGCTTACCAATTGAAGAAGGCTTGCAATTAGTGAAGTGGTTTGAATTTCAAATTGAAGTTGCTGCCTATTGTGGAATTCAGAGAACATTTGTGGAAAGTAACATATTTGTCCTTTGTTGTCATCTTTTGCCGTGGAAGTGGAAACCTACTTGTTATTAATACCACTTGTGTTATTGCCGTAGAAGTAGATCATCTTTATTGTTGTTGTTACTTGTGTGTTGCCGTGGGAGTGGCTTGTGGAAGTTAAATTTGTTGCACCGTGTTGTTGTGATGTGTTGTGGAGAAGAGTATTACATGTGAGTTGCAATAACATAATTGTAAAGTTAAGTGGGTTTGTTTGTTTGTCTTTTTTGTAGTTGCTATTGTGTGGAGTTAAGGGGAGTGTAGTAGTGGAGTGTGTGCCCTTGATTCAAATTGTTTTGAGAATCAGTATACGGGAGTCTACAACTATGTCGAATGACAGTGTGAATGGGGGAATTGGTGACGAAGCCAATAGTCAGGTTGGTGGAGGTCAGGGTCGTAATGTGGCAGGTAGGAGAACTTTGGAAGAACAACTCTAGGATCTTACTACCATAGTTGCTACATTGGCAACTAGAGTTGACAAAATGACATTACCACAACCACCAGTGGTAAACCAACCGGCACCACCTCGAGTAGATCCACAAAATACTCATCGAGATAGAGTAATGGGAGATAGGAAATTGAATAGAAGGATGGGTGAGGAGCATCTTCCATATTGGGAAGAAAGGGATGATAATTTTGGGGCAAACCCAAATCAGAATAGGGATTTCAAGCCACCTCGGGGTTTGGAATATGTGAAACTACAGATGCCATCCTATGATGAAAAGGGATCAGCAGATGAATACTTGAACTAGGAGGACAAGGTCGAAGGTCTCTTCGAATGTTATGAGATCGATGACAGTACCAAAGTCCGATTGGTTGCTGTTGAGTTTGTAGGGTACGCTGCACTCTGGTGGAAGAATCTGATTATCAGCAAGCGTCAGGATGGAGAGGCTGAGGTTCAAACCTAGAGGGACATGAAAAGATTACTAAGGAAAAGGTTCATTCCTGAGCACTACAAACAGGAGCTGTTTATGCGACTGCAAACATTGAGGCAGGGGGGCAAAACAGTAGATGATTATGTGCAGGAATTTGAGACCCTTATTATTAGGTGTGGGTCTGTTGAGACTCCAGAACAAAATATAGCACATTTTGTCTCAAGTCTAAAATATGAAATAGCGTGTATTGTTGAACTGCAGTGCTATAATATACTTGATGAGGCTATTCAGTTGGCCTTAAAAGTAGAGAGACAAAGGAGGTCTAACTTCTTTAGGGCTTCGAGCAGTAGGCCTAATACTGTTAATAGACCCATATCAGCTGACAGCCGATCAGGGGGAACAAAGGTGGTAGGTGAGGAAGTAAAGGCAGTGGACACTACTACCCCAACCATTATGAGAGAAAATTTACCCACTAGGAAGGGTAAAGAGGTCATGGCCCCATAAACGAGGCAGACTGTTCCCGGATCTACTAGTGTGAAAGCGCGCCAGATAAAATGCTTTAAATGCATGGGATTTGGGCATATGGCTGCACAGTGTCCAAATAAGAGGGTGATGACTGTTATGGAAGACACTGGGGGGGGATATTGAGGATGATCATGATCAGATTGAACCTACAAATCTACCAACAGCACTGCAGGAATATTATGATGATCAGACAGCAAACATACCTGAGGAGCATACAGGAGGAAAATATCTATCCTTTAATGTGTTACGCAGGGCTTTATCTATATCTCCTGATACTAGTGATATTTAGAGGGAGAACATATTTCATACCTCTTGCAGAATCAGAGGTAACCTTTGTGTACTCATCATCGATAGTGGTAGTTGCACGAATGTTATATCTGCTGCGCTGGTAGACAAATTACAACTGTCTACTATCCAACATCCTAGTCCTTATCACTTGCATTGGCTGGATAATAGAGGTAGTATGCATGTTACCCATAGGGCAAAGGTTCTTATGAATGTCGGGTAGAATTATCATGATGAGATCCTATGTGATATAGTCCCTATGCATGCATTCCATTTACTGTTGGGTCGGCCTTAGTTGTATGATCGACGGGTGATACATGATGGGTTTTTAAATACCTACATGTTTAGCATGGGCGAGTTATGTATAGTTCTATTACCGATGACTCCATTTGAGGTCTAGGGGTTTCGGAAACAGATCAAAAATCCATCCACTACCATTGTTAGCCGGAAGAGCAGGACAATAGAGATACAAGGGTTCAGTTCCACAACCGATCCTCTAGATTTGAGGGCAAATCTTTCAGAAGCCCGAGGAGATGATGGGAAAATTTCTGACACTGTCAACCTTTTCAGAACCCAATTTGGATGATGATCCAAATTGCTCATATTTTACCTTATGTCTTTATTTCTAATACAAATTTGAGAATAATCTTATAGGTACAATGATAATTCTCCATGGGATGCCAATATGTCCTACAACTCCTGTTAGACACAGAACATTTTTCAGGATGACAATCAAAGACCCGCTGCGATTGTTTTCTATTCCGAGGCATTGGATCATGAAGACTTATGTTATTTTGTATCTTGTAATTGTTTTATGAACTATTTTGGTTGTATTTTTGTTTTGGGATACTTTTATTTCCTTATAATTTTCATTTAGGGCTAGCCACCTTAAAAGTGGCAAACTTGTAATTTTGAGCAATTTTTAACCCTAGGAGTAGCAAGTATAAATACTTGCTTAAGAGAGGGTTTGAGGAGGCTAATATTTTGCATATTTGAGAGTAAATTTCACGTGTGGATTAGGGTACTTTCCTTAGTTCCAAACTTTTATCAATTTCAACCCAAGAATTGGAATTGTGGCGAGTGCAACGAAGGCGAATTGTGAGTCATATCAATTCAATTTTGTTGTATGTTCATTTATTCTCTAGAGAGTTATATCTAGGGTAGATTTGGATCTTTCTTGGATATAATTGTGATTCTATTTTCATAAACATCAATCTTGTAAGATTGATTATTCCATTGAGCACTTGGATCTCATACTTCCTTATTCTTATTTGCGTGAACTAGTGATTGAAAGGGAAAGAGGATTTCATTGGTTTATTGCTCCTTTTGATCTGATTTTACATGTACTTCATCTTCTCTTGTGGTTATTTGGTTAATTTTATCATTAGAGATTACAATTGAATCATTTGAAAAACAATTTCCATCAAATCTATAAAGGTGCCACGAGAATTGCTTACTAGGTGGACCGGTTTTAGTGATTGAATTGGGATTGTTTTCTTGAGTCTTTTGATTGTGCTTCAAAGTGGAATTAGGTACATCAGAACTTCAATCAACTAGAAAAACTTTCTAAAACGAATCATGTTGTTGGTTTTCCTAGAATTAGCATAAAGCATGATATTAAATGTACAACCTATTTAAAGAACAAAATGGTTTCAATTACACATAAAAGTAAAACTATGATTTTTACAAAAAAAAGACCACTTAAACTATTACAGCTTGATCTATTTAGACCTATAGGAACTTTAAGTCTAGGAGGAAATAAATTTGGACTTGTGATTGTTGATGATTTTTCAAGATAAATGTGGGTATTCTTTCTAAAACATAAGCTTGATACTTTTGATATGTTTAAAAGTTTTACTAAAAAAATACAAAATGAGAAAGGATATTCTGTTGTTGCTCTAAGAACCGATCATGGCAAAGAATTTGATAATACTTTGTTTGTAACATTTTGTGAGGAATATGGAATAAATCATAATTTTTCAGCATCATATACATCCCAACAAAATGGAGTAGTTGAAAGAAAAAATAGGATAATACAAAAAATGACACGTTCCATGTTAAATGAAAGTAGCATAGTTGAATACTTTTAGGTTGAGGCTATTTTAACTACTTGCTATATAACGAATAGAGTGTATGTTTGACCTAGTGCTACGAAAACATCATATGAACTATTTTGTGATAGAAGATTAGCTGTTTCATACTTTCATGTGTTTGGATGTACATGTTTTGTGAAAAAGAATGTAAATAATCTTAGTAATTTCGATGAACGATTAAATGAAAAATCCTTTTAAGATATTCACAAAATAGTAAAGCTTATTGTGTTTTCAATAAAACAACAAAAGTAGTTGAAGAATCTATCATTGTACACTTTCTTGATGAAGTGAGAGATGATTCTGATGATGATGAAGTGTTTATGCTTGTGAAGGAAGATAATAATAATAAATTTGAATTTTCTATAGATAAAAAGGAAGAATCATCTTATAAAATCTTAAAATTTGATAACTGAAAGACTAAAGTAGAAGGTAATTCAAAAGTTCAAAAACCTGGAAGTATAAATCATCTTATCCTTCTAATTTAATTATTAGCAATATAGATTTAGGAGTGAAAACTAGATCTAAGTTACATGAAAATCATTTTGCTTTGTTATCTGAATTTAAGCCAAATAATATTGATGAAGCATTAAATGACAGTAACTGGATCAATACAATGCAGGAAGAATTAAGCTAATTCCAAAGAAATAATGTTTGGAATCTAGTATCTAGACCTCAAAATAAGTCAAAAATAGGTATTAAATGGGTTTTTAGAAATAATCTAGGTGAAAATGGAAACATTATTAGAGGAAGGTATAGATTATGATGAAACTTAAGCTCCTATTGCGAAGTCCGAAAAATTTCAAAAAATTATGTAAACAATTACAGAAAATAAATAGAATAACAAATATTATTTTATTCTAAATTTGTGATAATAATAGGTTTTAAAAATTTAAACAATTAGAAAGAATGACTTTTGCAAGGAAGATAAGATGATGAACGTAATAAATTGAATTTTATGAAATATATTACCGAATAAATTTAGGAAGCGACGTACTTGAAAAAATCTGAATATAGATGTATAAACGGATAAATGAAAATAATTGTAAAATTTAACATTAGTTCGGGTAAATTAAATTAAAAGAATAAATCATCCAAAACATAAATTTTAAACAATATTAGGTTAAATAATGAAATTAATTTAAATTATAAATCTAGGAATTTCAAATTAAAATTTAGAGCAAATATTTATCTTTGGAATAATCAAATTAACCTAGACGTAAAATTTTGTAATAAATTGTTAAAGATATAATTTTTAAAGGTATTCCCGTACGCATGCGAAATGTTAAAATAGAGGTATTTTTAAATAAAATATAATTATAATATAATACATAAATATATATATAACTGTTAAAAAAAATCCCATCCCCTTTCTTTTCTTTCTTTTGTTTATTTTCCTTTCTTTTCTTTTCTTACCTTTTTCTCCCTCGACCGGCCCCTGCTCCCTCTCTTTCTCTTTCTTCCTTTTCCTTTTTTTCTTTCCTTTTCTTCTTCTCCTGACTATCTTCTTCCCTTTTCTTCCCTTCTTCTTCCTTCCAATCACGACTGTGACGACCAAAATGATGGCAGCAAAATGGATGACAACCTCAGTTGTAATGACAACCACAGCAACAACGAATAGTGACTGTGGCGATGACAGCAAATGTGACAACTTTGACCTAGTAGCTCTGGTGGCAACAGCAATGGTGACGGCAACGGATCAGCAACTGCAATGATGATAGCAACCCCAGCGGCAACAGCGGTGGTGACAACCACGACCGTAGCAACAGCAATAGCCTTCGACAGTAGCAGTGACGACAACGATGAATGGTAGTGATGACTTCAAACCCAGCAACGATGGCTACCACAACAGCAGCAATGGTGTCCATGACCGCGACTTAGCGTTGTGTTGCCTCATCTCCTTTTCCGACAACGGCAAGCGACGATGATGATGGCAACTTCGATGGCAGCGATGGTCGCAATGACCAACAGCAACCCAGCGGCAGCAGCGGCCACAACATCTGACGGTAACTCCAACGGCAACAGCAACGGCAGTGGTAGTAACGGCGACGACAACCTCCAACAGCAACAGCAATGGCAGGAACAAGAAGGACCTTCAACAGCAACAGCAATGGCGGTGGATGGTGTAAGAGGGTGTATTTGTGTGTGTGAAAAAGTGAGTGCAGGTGAAGAAGGTGTGTGGGCGTCCATGGAGAGAGGCCATGCGTGTGCGTGTGTATGAGGGAGGTGAAAGTTGTGTGATGCCTATTGGATAGCGAGGAGGAAGAAGAAAGGAGTAAGGGAAGGTGGGGCTTGGTTGCTGCCAGTGTTGGGCAGTTAGGATGAGGAGGAAAGGAAAACAACCACAGCGGTGTATAGCCACATATGCGTGTGTATGTGCGAGGAAGAGGTGTATGTGAGTGTGTGTGGGTGAACGGAGTTGTGTATGAGTGTATGGGTGTGCGTGGATGGAGGCCGTGAGTGTGTGTACATATGTGGGGGAAAGGGAGAGGCAAGCATGTGTGTACGTATGTGTATGGAAAGGGTGTGTGGAGAAGGATGATGTGTATGTGGTGAAGGATAGTGTGATGTGCGTGAGGATGTGTGTGCGCATGTGAAGGAAGTGGGGGTGTGTGAGAGTGGTTGGATGTGTGTGAATGGAGGTTGTGTACGTGTGTGCGTGTGAGTGTGTGTGGTTATGTGCGATTGTGTGCATGGATGAGAAAGATGCGTGTGTATGTATAGATGATGGTATGGGATGTACGAGTGTATGTGTATGTGCGAGAAGGAGGATGTGTATATGAATGTGTATGTATGAGGATGCATATGGTGTGTGTGTAGGAATGTGTGTGTATGCGTGCGTGTAAATGAGGAGGTGATGTAGTGTATGCAGAATGTGTGTGTGTGAATGAATGTGTGTATAAGTGTGTGTGTGGAGGAGGATGTGTATGTGTGTGTGTGTGAATGGGTATGTGAAAGTGAAAGGGAGGAGGAGGAGCCATGATGGGAAAATTTCCGGCACCATCGACACTTTCAGAACTCGATTTGGATGATGATCCAAATCACTCATATTTTATGTCATTTCTTTTTCATCTAATAAGTATTTTAAAAAATAATCTTACAGGTGCAATAATAAATCTCCATGGGATGCCAATATGTCCTACACTAGTCAATGGACACAGGACATCTTCAGAATTACAATCAAAATCCGCTGCGATTGTTTTCACTCTAAAACATTGGCTCATGAAGACTTATGATATTTTGTACTTTGTAATTGTTTTATGAACTATTTTATGTAGTAATTTTTGTTTTGGGACACTTTCATTTTATTGTAATTTTCATTTAAGACTAACCACCTTAAAAGTAGCAAACTTGTAATTTTGGCCATTTTCTAACCCTAGGAGTAGCAAGTATAAATACTTGCTTAAAGTAGGGTTTGAGGAGGGACCATTTTGCAGATTAAACACTAGCACTTAACGTGTGGGAATTAAGGTTCATCCTAGTTCTAATTCTCTTATTAATTTCAACCCAAGAATTGGAATTGTGGCGAGTGCAACAAGGGAAAATTGTGAGTCATATCGATTTCTTTCTTTGTTGTTTTTCATTTCATCTCTAGTGAGTCATATCTAGGGTTGATTTGGAGTTTCTTGGACATATTTGTGAACGCAATTTTGTGAACAATTATCTTGTTTAATATTGATTGTTCTTTTAGTACTTGAAATCAATATTATTTTATTGTTGGCGTGAATTGGAATTGAAGGGGAAGTTGATATCATGGTTTTGATCCATCTTTTTTGGTTTGATTCATGTCGAATTCAATTATTCTTGTTATTATATGGTGAAGATTACATATATAGATTGCAATTGCATCATTTGATCTTTGGTTTTCCATCAAAATTCCAAAGGTGTTCACGTGAATTGTCACCTTGGTGGACCAGTTTGTAATTGAGTTGTGATTTGTTTTCTTTGAGTCATTTGATTGTGCTTGGAGTTAGTTTTGAGCACATCATCTTTTAGTATCAGAGCACAAGTTAAGAGAAGGGATTAAGTGTTGGTTGAATTCTTGATCATCACGTTCAATTAGGGTTCTTCAATTATGAACCGAAATTGTATTGGGAAATTGTCTTGATTGAGAATTGAATTTGCTATTTGTTGAAGTTGAATTGAAGGGTTTGTTGTAGCTTCTTGTGGTTGATCATTTTCGTGGAAGGAAAGGAGAGTAGAAGTGTGCTGTTAATCCAACATTTTCGAACTTGAAACTTGGCCATTCATACCGAAATTAGCTTGTTGTTTGAAGATGCTTGTGGAGTGTGTTGTTGTGAATCCTTTGTGCAAATTCGAAATTGGGGAAGTATATTTTACAGATTTGCATTGTGTGGATAGTAAGGAATCTATTTGAATTCAAACACATCAATCAAGTTGAGGAGTTAATGAGTGTTTGTTTGAATTTGAAATTCATTTCTTACCAATTGTGGAAGGATTGCAATTAGTGGAGTGGTTGAATTTCAAATTTGAATTGCTGCCTATTTGTTAAGTTGCAGATTAGAACTTGTGGAAAGTGGAGTATATCTTGTTATCATTGCCGTGGAAGTGGAGTGTATTTGTTGTTGTTGCCGTGGGAGTTATTTGTGAAGGAATGACTTATGGAACTTAGAAAAAAAAAATTGTTGCACGGTGATTTTGACAGGAGTGGGAAATATTGTTGTTGTGGTGATTGAATTTATTAAGCACCGTGTATAGAAAAGGTGTGTGTGTGTGGCATTGCATTTGTGTGCTAAGCCAATAATGTGTATATGGTGTTGTTTGTGTTAATTAAAAAGGAGATTGCAAGTTTTGCATGTGGTGGTGAATTATATAAGTGTTGCACTGTGATGTGTTAATGTGTTATGGAGAAGAGTGCTACACGTAGATTGTAATAGCATACTTGTGAAGTTAAGTGGAGTTGTTTGTTTTCCTTTTTTGTAGTGACTATTGTGTGGCGTTAAAGGTAGTGTGGTTGTGAGGCGTGCTTCCTTGATTCAGATTGTCTTTGAGGTTCAATATACTGAGTCTACAACTATGTCGAATGATAGCGTGAATGGGGGAATTGGCATTGAAGCCAATAGTCAAGTTGGTGGAGGTCAGGGTCATAATGTTGCAGGTAGGAGGACTTTGGAAGAACAGCTCCAGGATTTTACTACCGTAGTTGCTACTCTAGCAACTAAGATTGACAAAATGACATTACCACAACCACCAATGGTAAACCAATAGGCACCACCTTGGGTAGCTCCACAGAATCCTCATTGAGATAGAATGGTAGGTGATGGAAATCTGAATAGAAGGATGGGTGAGGAGCATCTTCCAGACAGGGAAGAAAGGGATGACAATTTTGGGGCAAACCCATATCAAAATAGGGATTTCAGGCCACCTCGGGGCTTGTAATATGTGAAACTGCAGATGCCTTCTTATGATGGCAAGGGATCAGCTGATGATTATTTAGATTGGGAGGACAAGGTTGAGGGTCTCTTTGAATGTTATGAGATCGATGATAGTACCAGGGTCCGATTGGCTGCTGTCGAGTTTATAGGGTACGCTGCTTTGTGGTAGAAGAATTTGATTATCAGTAGGTGTAGGGATAGAGAGGCTGAGATTCAGACCTGGAGGGATATGAAATGGGTATTGAGAAAAAGGTTCATTCCTGAGCACTACAAACAGGAACTGTTTATGCGACTTCAGACCTTGAGGCAGGGAGGCAAGACAGTGGATGATTATGTGCAGGAATTTGAAACCCTCATGATTAGGTGTGGGTCCATTAAACCTCTAGAACAAACCGTAGCACGCTTCATCTCAAGTTTAAAATATGAAATAGCATGTGTTGTTGAGCTGTAGCGCTATAGTACACTTGATGAGGCTATTCAGTTGGCCTTGAAAGTAGAGAGATAAAGGAGGTCCAACTTGTTTAGGGCTCCGAGCAGTAGGCCCAATGCTATTACTAGACCCACATCAGCTGACGGTCGATCAGGGGGAACAAAAGCGGTAGGTAAGGCAGTGAAGGTAGTGGACAAAACTACCCCAAATATTATTAGAGAAAATTTACCTACTGGGAAGGGTAAAGAGGTAATGACTCCAGATGTGAGGCAAACTGTTCTCGGATCTACTAGTAGGAAGGTGCGCCAGATCAAGTGCTTTAAATGCATGGGATTTGGGCATATGGTAGCACAGTGTCCAAATAAAAGGGTGATGACTGTTATGGAGGGCACTAGGGAGGATGTTGAGGATGACCATGAACAGATTGAACCTACAGATTTACCAACGACACTGCAAGAATATTATGATGACCAGACTGTAGACGCACATGAGGAGCGTACAGGAGAACAATATCTACCTATTAACATGTTACGCAGGGTTCTAACTATATCTCCTGATACTAGTGACATTCAAAGGGAGAACATATTTCACACCTCTTGCAAAATCAAAGGTAACCTTTGTGTACTCATCATCGATAGTGGTAGTTGCACGAATGTTATATCTGTTGCACTGGTAGACAAATTACATCTGTTTACTATTCCACATCCTAGCCCTTATAACTTGCATTGGCTAGATAATCGAGGTAGTATGTATGTTACACTTAGGGCAAAGGTTCCTATGAATGTCGGGCAGAAATATCATGATGAGATCCTATGTGATGCATTCCTTATGCATGCATTCCATTTACTGTTGGGTTGACCTTGGTTGTTTGATTGATGGGTGCTACATGATGGGTTTAGAAACACCTACATGTTCAACATGGGCGAATCTCGCATAGTTTTGTCACCAATGACTCCATCTGATGTCCATAGGTTTCAGGAACAAATCAGAACTCCATCCACTACATTTGATAGTCGGAAGAGCAGGACAATAGAGACATTAGGGTTTAGTTCCAAAACTAATCCTCTAGATTTGAGGGCAAATCTTTCAGAAGCCTGAGGAGATGACGGGAAAATTTTCGGCACCATTGACACTTTTAGAACTCGATTTGGATGATGATCCAAATCACTCATATTTTATGTCATTTCTTTTTCATCTAATAAGTATTTTGAAAAATAATCTTACAGGTACAATAATAAATCTCTATGGGATGCTAATATGTCCTACACTAGTCGATGGACATGGGACATCTTCAGAATTACAATCAAAATCCGCTGCGATTGTTTTTACTCCGAAGCATTGGCTCATGAAGACTTATGATATTTTGTACTTTGTAATTGCTTTATGAACTATTTAATGTTGTAATTTTTCTTTTGGGAAACTTTCATTTTATTGTAATTTTCATTTAGGACTAGTCATCTTAAAAGTGGCAGACTTGTAATTTTGATCATTTTCTGACCCTAGGAGTAGCAAGTATTAGGGTTTAAGGAGGGACCATTTTACAGATTAAACACTGGCACTTAACGTGTGGGAATTAGGGTTCATCCTAGTTCTAATTCTCTTATCAATTTCAACCCAAGAATTGGAATTGTGGCGAGTGCAACAAGGGGAAATTGTGAGTCATATCGATTTCTTTCTTTGTTGTTTTTCATTTCATCTCTAGTGAGTCATATCTAGGGTTGATTTGGAGTTTCTTGGACATATTTGTGAATGCAATTTTGTGAACAATTATCTTGTTTAAGATTGATTGTTCTTTTAGTACTTGAAATCAATATCATTTTATTATTAGCGTGAATTGGAATTGAATGGGAAGTTGATATCACGGTTTTGATCCATCCTTTTTGGTTTGATTCACGTGGAATTCAATTATTCTTGTTATTATATGGTGAAGATTACATATATAGATTGCAATTGCATCATTTGATCTTTGGTTTTCCATCGAAATTCCAAAGGTGTTCACGTGAATTGTCACCTAAGTGGACCGGTTTGTAATTGAGTTGTGATTTGTTTTCTTTGAGTCATTTGATTGTGCTTGGACTTGGTTTTTTGCACATCAAGCCAAGAGTGTATGTATGCATGTGTAGAATGACATGTAGTGTGTAGGAACGAAAGTGAGTAGTGTATGTGAAGATGGTGTAGGTGATGGTGAGTAGTGTATGTAAGGAAGTGTGTGTGTTGGTGATGATGTATTGTGTGTGAAGGTGTGTATAGAGGAGGAGTGAAGTGTGTAATGCTTAGGAGTATGCATGTAGGTTCCTGAAGTGATGTAAGGTGGTATGTGCGTGTATAAGGGTGCGATGTATGCAAAGTGTATGAGTATGGGATGATATACAGTGTGTGTGAAAGGGGGGCATATGCATATGGATGGTGTGTGGTAGATGCGGTGTATGTGTGTATGCGTGGATGCTATGTAGCTTGTAAGAGTGTGTGTGTATATGTATGAAAGGTTTGGGATGTGTGGAGTATGTGTATAGGAGTATGGAAGGTGTGGAGTATGGACATATGCGTGTGTAAATAAGGAAGTTGAGGATGATGTATGTGGGATGTGTATGTCTGAGTATGAAATGAGGTGCGGAGTGTGAATATGTATGTATGGGTATGGAAGGCAAATGTGGTGTGTGCAAAGTATGTGAGCATGTATTGATAGTGTAAGATGCATATAGAGTATGCGAGTAAATGTGTGAGATGATGTATGGTGTGAGTATGTGAGTATGGATACGGGAAGTGTGTAATGTATGTAGAGTATGTAGGTAAGTATATATTGGTGGTGTGAAGTATATGTAGGGCATGTGTGCATATGTATGTGATAGTGGTGTGGAAGGTGAAAGAAGTAAGTGTGTATGTATGCATTGGTGCGTATGTGATGTGTGGGAAAGGTTGGTGTATGTATGATGGAAGCGTGAGTGAGGATGAAAACCAATAGAAAGTATGAGGAATTCGTAGGTGGAAATATCAACAAAAAAGAGAAGAGAGAAGATGATACAAACCTTTAAGGATTGCTAAATCCTGCTGGTTATCCTACAAGTAGTTCATTGGAAGATATTAGAGACAATTGGATAAATGAAAGGTTCAAAGATGCTTCATGGACGAGAGAAGCGTCTATGATGGTGTAAATGGTGAAAGGAATGATTCAAGTAATATCTAAGATGATGGCCTGGGAGATATTTAAAATGAAATGGATTTCACAATGGAATGCTCAAAGGATGTTGAAGAAGATCATTCTTGGCCGAATACCCTAATGCAAGATCTTCGGTTGTCCTTTCCAAGGATATCTTGCATATAGGGAAGAAGGAATTCCAAATTTGGCAAGTCGAAGATATTCCATTACTCGACCTCTACATAAGGAAAGCGGACAGTTGATCATAGAAATTTGAGGTATTAGAAGCACAAATTCGAAGGAAGTTCAACATTCGAATATTGTTTGCCCAAAGTTCCATAAAGAGAAAACTTCATGCCTTATCATCAACCACAAGATAAGTAGAGTACACATATCGGGTGCTAGAAGACTACTAAAGTCAGGTGGAGATGTGGCTTTATGATTGGGTTAAGGAAGCATTGTAGAAGGATACTAACTTTAAGAGGAACATAAAGGAGTTACCCGCTGGAATCATTCGACTCCTACTAGGACTATGACAACCTTAAACAAGTGAGTGGGAAACTTATTGATATGCTACTATATTATGTTGTATGTAGAATGCTATGCATGTGAAATTAATGTTTGTTATGCTGCTATTTGATATGATTGTTGTTGAGTTAAGTTATGCGGTAGAGAATAATGAGTTAGGAAAGAAGTCGTGAAGAATATAGGGGAATAAATGGTTCGAGAATTTAGATGTCATTACCTTAATGATAGCACTTTGTGCCATATCGCTAGTGTTATAACCATAAGCCTAACCTATGTTTTACAAATTGTTTTCTTCCAAATCAAACCAAAATATAAAAACCTAGCTTTTCCTTTTATAGCTACCGAGAAGGTATGTTTAGTTGGAATAGGGTGTATAGGTATCAACATGTATACATGTCAGAGTTGTTTTTTGAATGTGTATACATATACTTAACCAAATTTATTTTCATATTATATTTACAAAATACACTAATGAGTTCAATCATATAAATTGTGAGTGCAACCTTAGGTTTTACAACACAATAACCATATTTTCTTACCCTCTTAAGTACGTAAGGGGAGATGTTTAGTAAATTTTCCTTAATTAAGGAGAGGTCACAAACATATATATATATATTATACATAAGTGTCTTGAAGACATTAAAAGGAAAATGTGAGACGACCTTTCTTGCTCTCGAAAGTGTGAGAATGATAAAGCACTTAAGAAGTGCGATGGCACAGAGGTGCTAGATCGGATGATTGTCAGTTAACTTGAGCAGTTTGACATTTTAAAGAAATAGCACAGAGAGGTGTTGAGATAATTTAATCCATTATAAAACTTAATAGGTCTATGTCTATGGGGTTTAGGTTCAGTGTCGATGTTGTGTAACAAAAAATGCATAATCCTTGCTTGTGATGGGTGAAATGGAATTTTTGATGTTTACTTTTGTGGTATGATTGATTGTGATTGTAAATGTTGTTTGATCACTTTAAATAAATCAATTAATGAATGAATTGGATGATATCAAAACTTGACATGCATTTTCACGAGACATTGCATGTGATTGAAGGCCATCATTGTCGCGCCTTGACAGTTACGAGTCTGGCCTGTCTATGAGGGTTTTGCTCCTTCTAGTGCAAAGAGGCATAGGAGCAATCACTGTTGAGATAAGAAAATATCATAATTAACAAGTGATAAGGTAAATAAATCGGGTAATGACCTGGGCATTGATGGTGGCTTCGGAATCCCCAACCCAAGGTCAAGGGGAGTGTAAACCTTAGACTTTACGTCAGTTACCGGAAGACCACGTGAGATGCTGCATTCATATGGTTGTTCATGCATAGCAAATGTTTAATATCTGAATTTGAATTTGCTTGTGTATGTATATAGCATATGTCTAATATTTGATTTAAGTTTATTTATGTGTGTACATAGCATTGAAAGTATTACCATCCCATTCATTGAGCCATGGTGTGCTCACCCCCTCACAAACTTTTTGCAGGTGAGTACGAAAGCTCGGGATAGGATAAGATGTGAAATGTCGAGAGATCTAGAAGACCAGAATGACAAAGTAAGAGTTATGGATGATAAATTGTTTAGATGAAATGTTAGGACCCTATGTAAATAGAAATGTTTAAATTGAGAAACCTAAGATTTATCCTATTTTACTGATTGGTAGGGGATATCGATTCTCTGCGATCATGGTTGACCGTGGGGTACGGGATCCATAGTTATATTCTATTATCTAATTATATGTACTATAACTTATTGCAGATGTAATTATTTACTTAGAGTCTTACAATTTCTGACTCATAAGATGATTATCATGTAATGGGTGCACATGTGCTATGATAATTTAGTAGAGGCTTTTAGGCCCCCCTTCGGGGCATGACACCTATTGTTAGACTTGAAGCTATAAGACTCTTGATTGCTTAAGCTTGTTTTAAAGATTTTAAGTCGTTCCAAATAGATGTGAAAAGTGATTTTTTGAATGGTTATATCAAAGAAAAAGTGTATGTTAAGCAACCTCTTAGAATTGAGGATCCTTTTAAGCTTGAGTATGTTTTTAAGTTAAGAAAAGCATTGTATGGACTTAAATAAACACCAAGATCTTGGTATGAGAGACTTAATGAGTATCTAATCTCTAGTGGTTATTAAAGAGGTACAATTGACATAACTTTATTCTTGAAATATTATGATAATGATATATTAGTTGTACAAATTTATGTAGATGGCATAATATTTGGATCAACTAAAGGGAAATATTGTTAAGTGTTTGCAAAACTTATTTAGGTAGAATTTGAAATGTTAATGAGTAAGTATACTAGACAGATATTGAAGAAATTTTCATTCATCAAGAGAAGTATACTAGATAGATATTGAAAAAGTTGGTTATGAAAATTTGAAAGAAGTAGCTACCTTAATGAGTTCTTATACCAAGTTAGATCTTGATTCTCAAAGTAAGAAAATCAACTAAAGATTGTATAGAAGTTCAATTGGTTTGCTTCTTCATTAGACTACATCTAGAACAGATATTTTGCTTTCAGTTTGTATTTGTGCAAGATTCAAAGTTAATGAAGATCACATTAAGAGGAATGGTCCAAGGATGACCAAAGACAAGTTAGGAAGATTGGAGTAAGTAGTACAACCCTATTTGAGGTGTAGAATGCGAAGGCAAAAGTCGAGGAAGCGATTAAAGGTCGATAGCTTCAAAACCAGTGAAGGTCATCGGCTTTAGCGATTTTGCCACTGGCTTAAATGGCTGGTGTAGGAAGAAGGCCATTGGCCTAAGTGGGCAACGTAAATTACATTGAAGGATGGCTTGGATAGGCAAGTAAGTCGCTAGCCTAAGTGGCCGGCCTACATGGAATTAAAAGCCGGTAAGACTTTTTGAAAGCCACCGACTTTAGTGCCGACTTTGCAACAATTTTAGGCTGGCTTTGTAATATTTTAGGCCGTTAGTGTATAATGTTTTCCTTAGTTCCATTAGGGTTTTTTATGTTGTTTTGTTTACTCTTTATTGTGAGATTATAAATAGTTGTCAAACACTCATTGTAAGCATCTTTTGGAAAAGTTTATTCACAAATTGAGAGATTATTTCTCTTAGTTCTTAAAAGAACTAATAGAACTTATCAGATTTTGAATTCATGGCATTCATTCAAACTTATCAATTGATCATTCCATAATCGATTATGGCGTTATCACTTATACCAAGGTTCTTGTCTCGTTTATAAACAACAGGTTACGGTTTCCATCATTCTTGATAGATCCATAGGTTGTGAGATTAGCAAATCTAGTTGCTAGGTTTCATCACGGGTTGGCAGGGTTAGCATAAGTTTGGTATTAGAGTAATTAGGTTTGTCAGGATCACCTATCTTATTGTTTCAATTACTTGTTCTTAGATTTAGGGTTTGAACAAAAAAAAAAAAAATTGTTCTTTGAATTTTGATTTTTGCAAGTAGATTTTGATAAAACTGTTGTTGTGTTTGAAAGGAATCATATACACTTCCTTTCTTAAGAGTAAAAAAAAAAAAAAAGGTGAGAGGAAGGAAAAGAAAAAAAGAAAAGGAGATTCGTATATAAAAAAAAGTCTTCTCATAAAAATTGTTGATTTATAGTTTGTGGTGATCTTTATTGCAATTCTTAGTGTTCTATGAATCTTGTCAAATTGTGTTACGAAACTACTGTTGGAAAAGTTGGGTGGATTTCTACAAGAACAAATCTAATTGGATTGTTAGTTCCAAAAGAATCGAAAAGAGGAATTTTTGAGTAGGTAAGGATTTGGTGAGAACAGTAAAGCGATTTGAGTGAAACACGTGAGCGAGTGAAATTGTGAGAGTTTTATTTTATTACTCTTAACATTTTCTTATGCAACAGTATGTTAAACAGAAATTCTCCTAAAAGTGTGATGAGGGGAATTGATACAAAATTGATCATGGAAACTCTAACTACTAAGATGAGGAGAATGTTTAAAGCATTGATGGATCAATTTCATGAGCAGATGGAGCAAAATTTTGAGTAGTCATAGTTTGCTTTTGTTAGGCATAGGAGGGATACAATGTTGAGAAGGGTAGTGCACATGGAGGAAGATGAATGGGGTAGGGAAAGATCTGTAGTTGAATCTGATTAGGATTCATTTATAGGTTATAAGTGGAATGCAAGGAGAAGTAGAGGAGCTAGGAATGAGGAAGACAACAACTTAGGGGATATAAAGATGAAAATCCCTTCCTTCCAAAGGAAGAATGACCCTAAGGTGTATTTAGAGTTAGGGAAGAAGGTGGAGTTGACTTTTGAGTGCTAAACTATTATGAAGCCAAAAAGGTAAAACTTGCTGCCATTGAATTTTCTGATTATGCAATTGTTTGGTAGGATCAGCTTTTATTGAATAGGAGGAGGAATAGAGAGCCACCAGTAAGCATATGGGAAGAGATGAAGAGGATTGTAAGGAAACGATTTGTACCTACATACTACTATAGGGAGTTGTACAACAAATTACAAACCTTTAAGCAAGGTCATAGTAGTTTGGAGGAGTATCATAAGGAGATGGAGGTTATCATGATTAGGGCTAACATTGAGGAGGACGAAGAGGCAACCATGGCCAGGTTCTTAGCTGGCTTGAATAGGGAGATTTAGAATGTGATAGAGTTGTAGCACTATATAGAACTAGAGGATAAGGTTCATATGGCTATTAAAGTTGAGAAGTAACTCAAATGGAAGGGTAGTAACACCACACGTACCATACCGAGTTCTTCCAATTGGAGAGCTAAAATAGGGGAGAAGGAGGAGGAACAACCCCATTCTATACCACTAGCAAAACAAACATCAGACTTGGTATCTCATGGGACTAGAGGTAAGTCCGATCCTTTTACTTCTAGGAATCGAGATATTAAATATTTTAAATGTCAGGGTAGAGGATACGTAGCTACTAAATGTCTAAATAGAAGAGTTATGGTGATGAGGTGATGAGAGCCATGATGGGAGCCAAGCCAGAAGAGGGAATGTGGATCCTCTTGAAGTGCCACCTGGACCAATCACAAGAAATCGAGCGAAATGATTCAAGGAAGCACTTAACGGGTTGATAAAGGATGTCCATCAAGTCGAAAAGGATTGGAGCAATCATGAAGCTGGAATGGATTGGAACAACCATGGGAATGCCCTTGCTCTTGTACAAGTCATACCGGATACGGGGTGAAGAGGGCGTATCTTTACAAGGCACGACCGTGTAGGAGTCTAGAGGTTACACAGAATCATACACGGTCGTATACACGATTCAAAGGCATGGCCGTGTATGGTTTCAAGAATTTCCACAGAAAGATACACGACTAGAAGTACACGGTCGTGTATATTGTCAAGAAGTTCCACAGAATTATACACGGCCAAAGTACACGGCTGTGTATCTCTCCGACGCCGGCCTTCATGCCTTGTTTTGTTATTTTTACGCACTTATTGAAGTGATGTCGTTTTGGGCCTTTATTGTTACGAATTGTAAACCCTAATATAAAGCTCCTAGGGTTTAGAACATTTAGAATATAGAACATACAACATTAAAGTTTGAAAAAACACTTTTGAGAGAATTCCTCTCTTGGTTCTTTAAAGAACTAATCTAGAACTTATCGGAATTTTTTCTTCCGTGGCGTTCATCCAGACTTATCAATCGGTATTTCATCTCGATTGTGGCATCTTCATATTATACCAAGGTTCTTGTCTCGCTTATAGACAACGGGTCGCGGTTTCCACTTGAGTGTGTTTGGCATCTTAGGTAGCGAATTCCGAACGTATTGGTATTGGGTTTCGTCACACGTTGGCATGGTTCGTATTAGTTTAGTATCAGAGCCTAGGTTTGTTAACACATCAGTTCGGTTTGAGGAAGGTAACATCAAAACCCTAACTCCAATCGTTCATATCAATTGTTCATATTCAATTTCATAATGTTAATTGCCTATTGAAAGTGTAGTACCTACTATTCAATTTTGTTACAAAAAAAAGGGAAAAATCACCACAAAAAAAAAAAGATGAAAAGGGCAACGTGATCAAGACCAGCAAAAAAAGGCGACAAAAAAAAATCTGAAAGAAAAAGAGGAAAAAAATTTCGAGCCTTAGAGTTGTTTTGAATTATACGGAAGGGAATTGGTGTAGTTTGGGTTAGTTCCAAGAGAATTGAGAAGAGGAATTGGCGAATTGATATCATTATTGCTTGTGAGAATACACGAGTGATTGTGTGATATCATCATTTGAGCGAAACACGTAAGGGAGTGTATTGTGAGGCTTAATCATATATATATTTGTGTTCGTGCTAACCTTTTTTCTGTAGGAACTATGTCGAGGCAACATTCTCCTGAAGGTGAGAGGGGAAGGTTTGATGCTAGGTTAGTGATTGAGGCGTTGAGGGGTGAGATGAAGAGAATGTTTTAGGAGGGCATGGAACAAATTCATGAGACGATGGAACAAAGACTAGAGCAATCTAAAAACGTCTTCCAAGGGCGTAAGAGGGAGAGTCGTTCTAGGTGAGTACAAAGGGGTGGAGATGAAATGTCGGATGATGAATTTAATGAACCTTCTGTCGGGAGTTATAGAGGATATAGTGGTAGGAATAGAGAAACTAGGGATTGGGAAGATAGAGGAGATAGGAATAGAGAGGATAATCAATTGAGTAGTACAAAGATGAAGATTCCTCCTTTCCAAGGGAAGAATGATCCTGAGGCGTACTTAGAATGGGAGAAGAAGGTAGAGATGGTATTTGATTGTCATAACTATAGTGGGAGAAAGAAAGTGAAACTTGCTGCCATTGAATTTTCGGATTATGCCATAGTGTGGTGGGATCAACTAATGTTGAATAGAAGAAGGAATGGCGAACCACCTATTGAGTCTTGGGAAGAGATGAAAAGGGTGATGAAGAAGCAGTTTGTGCCTGCGTATTACTATTGTGAATTGCACAACAAATTGCAAACTCTTAAGCAGGGAAGCCGAAGCGTGGATGAGTATTTCAAGGAGATGGAAGTAACGATGATTAGGGCGAATGTAGAGGAGGATAGGGAGGCTACCATGGCTAGGTTTCTTGCCGGATTGAATAGAGAAATTCAAAATGTCGTAGAATTGCAGCACTATGTAGAATTGGAAGATATGGTGCATATGGCTATAAAGGTTGAGAACCAGCACAGGAGGAAAGGTAGTAGTAATGCACGGTTTCAACAGGGTACTGGTTCATCCACATGGAAGACTAACCAATGGAAGAAGGAAGAAAAGCCTTTATCCACCAAACCAAAAGGAGAGCAGAAGCAAGCGAGTTCTACTCCTAGTAACCAAGGTAAACCTGATTCTTCTACTCCTAGAAATCATGACATTAGATGTTTTAAATGCCAAGGTAGAGGCCATATTGCTAGTCAATGTCCAAATAGGCGTGTGATGATTCTGCATGATGATGGTGAGTATGAGACTGACGGGGATAGTGAAGAGGATGATATGCCTCCATTAGAGGATGCTAGTGATGATGAGGAGCCTGCAGTAGGGAAGTTAGTGGCGGTAGTGAAGCGAGTTTTGAATGTGCAGGTGAAGGAAGAAGAGGAGGCGCAAAGAGAGAATATCTTTCATACTAGATGTTATCTAGGTGACCATATTTGCAGTTTGATCATTGATGGAGGAAGTTGCACTAATGTGGTGAGTAATTTTATTGTCGAGAGGCTGGGACTCAAGACTACTAAACACCCTAGTCCATATAAATTGCAGTGGTTGAATGATAGTGGCGAGACTAAGGTAAGTAAGCAAGCCTTGATTGTTTTTCGCATTGGTAGGAATGAGGATGAAGTGTTATGTGATGTAGTGCTAATGCAAGCGTGTCATGTGTTGTTGGGGAGGCTATGGCAATTTGATAGGAAGGTTGTTCATGATGGCTTTTCTAACAAGTATATGCTTGTTTACCAAGGGAAAAGCTTTAATCTTAAACCTTTAGCACCTAAACAGGTGTATGAGGATCGGTTGCAGCTACAACAGTCTTTTGCAAAACATAAGGTAAGTGAAAAACAAAGGGAGAGTGAGAGAGCAAAAGACAATCGGAAAGAAAAGGAATACAAAAGTCGAACTCACAAGGAAAATGAGAGGAAGGCTGGAAAGAGTGTGAGAGACTAAGTTGAAGGGGGATCAACTTTGGTGGTGAGTGAAAAGGAGAGTGCAGCCTTACAAAAGGAGAGTTGTGTGGCAAGAGCGAGTGTAGTGAGGAGAGCGTTAGTGATGAAGCAACCTATGTTGTTGCTGGTTTTTAAGGAAACATGTGTGAATACTAACGAACTATCTAACTCTTTGCCTAGTGTGGTTGTGTCTATTGTTCAGGACTTTGAAGATGACTTCCCTGAGGAGATTCCAAAGGGATTACCACGTATTCGTGGTATTGAGCACCAAATTGGCCTTGTACCCAGAGCATCGATTCCAAACAAGCCAGCTTATAGGAGCAATCCGGAGGAGACAAAGGAACTCCAAAGGCAGGTCGATGAATTAATGGAGAAGGGGTACGTGAGGGAAAGCATGTGCCCATGCGCAGTGCCTCTGATTTTGGTGCCTAAGAAGGATGAGTCATGGAGAATGTGTGTTAATTGCCGCGCCATCAACAACATCACGGTAAAGTATCGTCATCCCATTCCTCGCTTAGATGACATGTTAGATGAGTTACATGGGTCTAGTGTCTTTTCCAAAATTGATCTGAAAAGTGGATATCACCAAATTAGAATGAAAGAAGGTGATGAATGGAAAACCGCATTCAAAACGAAATATGGATTGTATGAGTGGTTAGTAATGCCTTTCGGTTTAACTAACGCACCTAGTACTTTTATGAGACTTATGAACCATGTTTTGAGGACTTTTATTAGCAAATTTGTGGTTGTCTATTTTAATGATATTTTCATTTACAGCAAGAGTTTGGAAGACCATATTTCTAAGATGGCACATTTCATTCCTTGTCACAAAACAGATGATGCTTGCAATATTGCTAATTTGTTCTTTAGGGAAGTTGTGAGATTACATGGTATGCCTAGAACAATTGTATCGGATAGAGATGCTAAGTTCTTAAGCTACTTCTAGAAGACCTTATGGGCTAAGTTAGGAACTAAGTCATTGTTCTCTACTACTTGTCATCCACAGACTGATGGTCAAATTGAGGTAGTAAATCAAACTTTATCTACTTTGTTGAGGGCTGTAGTTAAAAAGAATATTAAAAGTTGGGAGGATTATTTGCCACATGTTGAATTTGCCCATAACTGTATAGTGCATTCTGCTACTAAGTTTACTCCTTTTGAAATTGTGTATCGTTTTAATCCACTAACTCCTTTGGATTTATCACCTTTGCCTATTTCTGAGTATGTTAATCTAGATGGCAAGAAGAAAGCAGAATTTGTTAAACAAATCCATGAGAAGGCAAGGCTAAACATTGAGCGAATAACAGAGCAGTATGTGAAGCAAGCCAACAAGGGTCATCGACAAGCTGTCTTTGAACCTGGAGACTGGGTTTGGGTTCACATGCGTAAAGAGTGGTTTCCTATGCAACGTCGATCTAAACTACTTCCTAGAGGCGATGGACCATTTCAAATTCTTGAGCGCATCAATGATAATGCATACAAGATAGACTTACCAGGTGAGTATCAAGTAAGTGCCACATTTAACGTTACTGATCTGAGTCCTTTTGATGCAGGCGATGATTTGAGGACAAATCCTTTTCAAGAGGAGGGGAATGATGAGATCCATGATGGGAGCCAAGCCAGAAGATGGAATGTGGATCCTCTTGAAGTGCCACCTGGACTGATCACAAGAAATCGAGCAAAACGATTCAAGGAAGCACTTAACGGGTTGATAAAGGATGTCCACGAAGCCGAAAAGGATTGAAGCAATCATGAAGTTGGAAAGGATTGGAACAATCATGGGAATGCCCTTGCTTTTGTACAACTCATAACGGATACGGGATGAAGAGGGCGTGTCTTTACAAGGCACGGCCGTGTAGGAGTCTCAACGTTACACAGAATCATATACGGTCATATACACGGCTAAAAGGCACGGCCGTGTATGGAGTCAAGAAAATCTACAGAAAGATACACGTCTAGAAGTACACGGCCATGTATATCTTCAACACTAGCTCAAGGCCGACTCCAAGGCCGCCGGCCTTCATGTCTACACCACCGGCCTATATGTTTGTTTTGTTGATTTTTATGCAACTTATCTAAGTTATGTCATTTTGGGCTTTATTGTTACGAATTGTAAACCCTAATATAAAGCTCCTAGGGTTAGAATATAGGATATACAACATTGAAAGTTTGAAAACACTTTTGAGAGAATTCCTCTCTTGGTTCTTTAAAGAACTAATCTAGAACTTATCGGATTGTATTTCCGTGGTGTTCATCCCGACTTATCAATCGGTCTTTCATCTCAATTGTGGCGTCTTCATATTATACCAAGGTTCTTGTCTCGCTTATAGACAACGGGTCGCGGTTTCCACTTGAGGGTGTTTGACATCTTAGGTAACGAATTCCGAACGTATTGGTATTGGCTTTTGTCACACGTTGGCATGGTTCGTATCAGTTAGGAATCCGATCAAACCAATTTCGTATCAAGCAGAATCTTTTTCAAGTAAATTACACAAAGGTCTAGAGATTTTAGAGAAGTCCCTGATAAATCTCCTGTAGAAGGTAGCATGTCCTAAGAAGCTCCTGACTCCTTTTATTGAAGTGGGTGGTGGCAACTTCTCTATTACTTCCACTTTTGCCTTGTCAACTTCAATCCCTTTTTCTAACACCTTGTGACCTAACACTATTCCTTCTCTTACCATAAAATGGCATTTCTCCCAATTCAGAAGTAGATTAGTTTCCTTACATCTTTTGAGCACACAGCCTAAATTTGTCAGACATGATTCAAATGACTTCCCAAAAACAGAGAAGTCATCCATAAATATTTCAATAAAATTCTCTAACATGTCAGAAAATATAGACATCATACACCTTTGAAAAGTAGAAGGTGCATTACAAAAACCAAAGGGCATTCTCCTAAATGCAAAAGTGCCATGGGGACAAGTAAATGTGGTTTTCTCCTGATCCTCAGACGCTATATGAATTTGATTATACCCATAATAACCATCAAGGAAACAGTAATAATCATGCCCTGCGAGTTTTTTTAACATCTAATCAATGAAAGGTAAAGGAAAGTGGTCTTTACGGGTAGCATCATTCAATTTTCTATAATCTATGCAAACTCGCCACCCTGTCACAGTACGAGTTGGGATCAATTCGTTGGCATCGTTCTTTACCATAGTCATGCCACCTTTCTTTGGTACTACTTGAACTGGACAAACCCATTTACTATCAGAGATAGGATAAATAATACCTACATCTAGCAGCTTAAGCATTTCCTTCTTGACTACCTCCTTGAGAGTAGGGTTGAGTCGTCTCTGTGGTTGAGCTGTGGGTTTGCACTCGGCCTCCATCAATATTTTATGAGTGCAAATCAAAGGGCTAATTCCCTTGGTATCCATAATAGTCCACTCGATGGCTTCTTTATGTTCTCTTAGAATGCTTAGGAGCTGGTGCTTCTGATCATCTGTCAAAGAAGAAGAAACAATTACTGGCAAAGTATCATTCATTCCAAGATAAGCATACTTTAAATGACCAGGCAAAGGTTTAAGTTCAAGCACCGGGGGTTGTGTCAATGATGGCATCAGTTTCTTCTTAATGGTCCCCAGCTCCTCATAGTATCGAGTCTTGAATTCATAAACTTGTTCAGCACATTCTTCTTGGGGTTCATCCTCATCATCACTCCAATCATCTAAATCCCTAAGAACCGACTCCATCGTGTCCACATTTGCATTCTCTTCCATGAACTCACAGGAAAGCTCATCAACAATATCAATAGTGTAACAGGATTTACAGTCATCAAATCTCTTTCCAGCCTCATACACATTAAACGTGACTTGTTCATCCATAACTCTCAAAGTAAGCTTACCTTGTTCCACATCAATTAAGGCTTTACCTGTTGCAAGGAACGGTCTACTAAGGATCATGGGTACCTCTTTATCCTCCTCCATCTCCAAGACTATAAAGTCAACTGGAAAGATGAATTTATCTACTTTCACTAGGACATTTTCCACAATCCCTCTTGGGTATTTGATGCTCCTATCAGCATGTTGTAAGGTAACATGAGTTCCCTTGCACTCTCCAAGTCCCAATTTCCTAAAAATAGATAGAGGCATTAAATTTATACTTGCACCAGAGTCAATAAGAACTTTATCAAAATGAAAATTGCCTATGGTGCAAGGAACAGTAAAACTCCCCTGATCTCTTTGTTTTCTTGGCAAATTAGGTACATCATTCTGTAAGATCATTGAACATTCCCCTATAAGCATCACTGGTTCATTCCCCTCAATCTTCCTCCTCTTTGTGAGTAAATCCTTCATGAACCTAGCATATGATGGCATCTACTGAAGTGCTTCTGCAAATGGGATATTGATTTGCAGTTTTTTAAAGACTTCTAAAAATTTAGCAAATTGTGAATCCAATTGTTGTTGCTTTAGCCTTCCTGGGAAAGGAATAGGAGGAACATATGTTTTCACTTTTGGTGAATTTTTCTTTGGTTCCTCTTCCTTTTGTTTCCCTTTATCTTTCTCTAGGTTAACCTCCTCTTCCTTAAGTTTCTTATCAACTAATTCCTTACCACTTCTTAGCATAATAGCATTTACACCCTTAAGATTCTGCTTAGTATTGCTAGGTAAAGACCCAGATGGTCTATTACTCAACTGTTGAGACATTTGACTAAGATGATTTTCAAGATTCTTAATGGTGGCTTGTTGATTTTGCAACATTGTGTTAGTCTTTTGCATATAACTTATCATGAGTTCTTCCATTTTAGACTGACCTTGCTGAGAAGAGGTATTATGATTAGGATATTGTTGATGGGGAATACTATGATTAGGACCTTGCTTTTGAAATCCAGGGGGTTTAAGTGCGTTGTTATCATTTCTCCATGAGAAATTTGGATGATTACGCCACCCTGGATTGTAGGTGTTTGAATAAGGTCCTTGATTTCCTCTTTGGAAATTGTTGACAAAATTTACTTGCTCTCCATAAGATGAGGAGGAAAAGTTTCCAAATGGGCACTCAAGCGTTGAGTGTGGTCCTGAGCATAACTCACAACAAGAAATTTGATTAACATTAAAAGAAGGTGCAGAGGTGAGTTTACTTACCTGGGCGGTAAGAGCAGAAATCTGAGCTATTAAGGTGTCAATGTCATTGACAGATGCCACTCTAGACTTACCTCTTTCATGTTGCCAATTATGTGCACTAGAGGCCATTTCATCTATCAAAGCACTAGCCTCATCATACGTCTTACTCATTAGTGCACCACCAGAAGCAGCATCTACCAGAGATCTCAATGTCTCATCTAAACTGAGATAGAAAATCTCAATAAGGAGATTATCTGGTAATCCATGATGGGGGCATTTTCTAATTGCCTCCTTGAATCTTTCCCATGCTTCATAAAGTGATTCACCACTAAACTTAGTGAAGTTTGTGATGTCATTTCTTAACCTAGCAGTTCTAGCTGGTGGAAAAAATCTCCTTAAAAATTTAGATGAAAGATCAACCCAAGTGGTTACAAAGTCTTGTGGCAGTGAATTGTACTAAGCCCTAGCTTTTTCTCTAAGTGAAAATGGAAAAAGTTGTAGCCTAATTACATCATCAGATACATTATTCATTTTCACTGTATTACAATATTGAAGAAATACTGCAATATGCTCATCAGGACTCTCATTTGGATATCCTCCAAATTGATTTGATTGAACCATTTGAACGAGTGCTGGTTTTAACTCAAAATTGTTAGCCTGAATTGTCGGTCTTCTGATTGCAGGACCTGAAACAACAGGTACCGTGTATTCCCGAAGTGCTCTACCAACACCCTGAATCTGATTGTGGTTCTCATCCGCCATGTTCTCTTCTTTCGTTCTTCTCTGCTCTCTTCTAAGTTGTCGCAAGGTGCGTTCTATCTCAAGATTAATTGGTAAAAGCTCAGCACTTCTACTCTTGCGCATAAAAAGAACCTCAAAGAGAATGGGAAACGATCACATAATGATAAAAAAAATAATAATAATTGCGCCTAGATTAACAATAGAATCTGAAGATGGTCTAATATTAATCAATCCCCAGCAACGGCGTCAAAAACTTGATCCACGCAAAAAGAGATATAAAATGAGCGTAAATAAATACCGGCAAGTGTACCGGATCGGATCAAGTAATATAGTGAGAGAAGAGTGTCGAACCACGAAGATTGATTAAGTAATAGACCTATATCAATTTCTACTATTATTTAGGCAATGATATTTGATGAGATCAAATGTGAATGAATCATACTAAATGCGTAAAAAGGGAATTGTGTTTGAAAAATGATGAATTGATGGTGGGAAATAGAATCCACCTTAATTCTACTAATCATATTGCCTTCATGTTATAATAACTCATAGCTATATGGATTTTCACAAGAAATTAACAAAACCTTAATCCTTTATCACGTTTTAAAGTAACATTACCCCAATTTAATTTAATAGCTCCCGCTAATTAAAATCAATCGAGGATTCTAATTCACAATCATAAATTTCCCAATTATATGATTGCCTAATATCTTTAAAATAATTTCTCCTAATCCCTTAGTGAAAAATTTAATAAAAATATTGCATGAAACACTTAGGTCAATTTCTAATAAAATTCAATAACGCTGCTTCCGCATGAATTATTAAATCTTACTTAGGAATTTCTGATAAAACCTAAATTTCTCTTTCGAGTTATTTACATTCCTATGCATTGATTTCAATTACAAAATACAATTCATATCAGGACTTCTTATATGAAAATTCTGTATATCTATATGTCCTATAACATGAATGCAATGATCATTTTAGTTTGAATTATGGCTTCATCATGTTTCCCATAAGGATGATTTAGAACATTATGGTATGGATTGCATAAAAACAATTGAAGTAAATAAATGATATGGAATTCATATTGAATAACAAGAATAAACTAATAAATGGCATAAAAGAAAATAAAGTAAATGAAACAATTGCTATAATCTTCAAGAGTTTGTAGAACTTCAATCTTATGAAATGATTCCTAGAATTCTTCAATTGAAAGCAAACTTCAGCAAAATAACATTCTTTCTTCAAACTAAAATTTAGAATAACATGAAATGTAAAAGAATTAAAGAGAATATAAAATCCTAAAGTTCCTAAGGGAATTCTAATGATTCAAAAGATCAAAACAAGGATGCTCTCAAGGTTCACACAAGGGGTCTATTTATAGATCCAAAGAGGAGGAGGATAAGGCTGATCTGATGAGGAATTGAGTCAGCAAATTAATTAAGATACGATTTTGGAGAGATTTTCGCAATGGATATCCGAGGAACAATGTAGGCCGGCTCATGGCCGGTGGCTTTGATGTGTTATGAGGCCGATTTAATGTAGGCCGGCGGCCTTTGGTAGTAGGCCAACCTAAGGCCGGCGGCCTTTAATGCAGTCCTCCACTCGCTTCTTCAATTTTGTGAAAAACTCCTCCAATTAACTTGTAATTTACTTTTAGGTCCTCAAAACCTGAATTTTCACAATAAACACCATTAAATGTCATTTCTTTATATTTTCTTATAATATTGAAATAAATTTAGTATAAATCCAAAAGAAAATATAAGTATAATGTGATCTTATCACGGTAGAGCAAAAACTAGAGCAATCTAAAAACGTCTTTCATGGGCGTAAGAGGGAGAGTTGTTCTAAGAGAGGATAAAGGGGTGGAGATGAAGTTTCTGATGATGAATTTGATGAACCTTCTATCGAGAGTTCTAGAGGTTATGGTGGTAGGAATAAAGGAACTAGGAATTGGGAAGATAGAGGAGATAGGAATAGAGAGGATAATCAATTGAGTAGTATAAAGATGAAGATTCCTCCTTTCCAAAGGAAGAATGATCTCGAGGCATACTTAGAGTGGGAGAAGAAGGTAGAGATGGTGTTTGATTGTCACAATTATAGTGGGAGAAAGAAAGTGAAGCTTGCTGCCATTGAGTATTCAGATTACGCCATAGTGTGGTGGGATTAACTAATGTTGAATAGAAGAAGGAATGGCGAACCACCCATTGAGTCTTAGGAAGAGATGAAGAGGGTGATGAAGAAGCAGTTTATTCTTGCTTATTACTATCGTGAGTTGCACAACAAATTGCAAACTCTTAAGTAGGGAAGCCGAAGTGTGATGAGTACTTTAAGGAGATGGAGGTTACTATGATTAGAGCGAATGTTGAGGAGGATAGAGAGGCTACCATGGCTAGGTTTCTTGCTAGGTTGAATAGAGAGATTCAAAATGTTGTAGAATTGCAGCAATATGTGGAATTGGAAGATATGGTTCACATGGCTATAAAGGTTGAGAACCAACACCGGAGGAAAGGTAGTAGTACTGCACGGTTTCAACAGGGTGTTAGTTCATCTACTTGGAAGACTAACCATTGGAGGAAGGAATACCCACCAAGCCAAAGGGACAGCAGAAGCAAGCGGGTTTTACTCCTAGTAACCAAGGTAAACCTGATTCTTCTACTCCTAGAAATCGTGACATTAAATGTTTTAAATGCCAAGGCAGAGGCCATATTGCTAGTCAATGTCCGAACAGACGTGTTATGATTCTACGTGATGATGGTGAGTATGAGACTGAGGGGGATAGTGAAGATGATGATATGCCTCCATTGGAGGATGCTAGTGATGACGAGGAGCCTGCAGCAGGAAAGTTAGTAGCAGTAGTGAAGCGAGCTTTGAATGTGTAGGTGAAGGAAGAAGATGAGGTGCAACGAGAGAATATCTTTCATACTAGATGTTATCTAGGTGATCATATTTGCAGTTTGATCATTGATGGGGGAAGTTGCACTAATGTGGTGAGTACTTTTATTGTTGAGAGGTTGGGACTCAAGACTGCTAAACACCCTTGCCCATATAAATTGCAGTGGCTGAATGATAGTGGCGAGACTAAAGTGAGTAAGCAAGCCTTAATTTCTTTTCGCATCGGTAGGTATGAGGATGAGGTGTTATGTGATGTAGTGTCGATGCAGGTGTGTCATGTGTTGTTAGGGAGGCCATGGCTGTTTGACAGGAAAGTTGTTAATGATGGCTTTTCTAACAAGTATACACTTGTTCATCATAGCAAAAGCTATAATCTTAAACCCTTAACACCTAAACAGGTGTATGAGGATCAGTTGCAGCTACAGCAATCTTTTGCAAAATACAAGGTGAGTGAAAAACAGAGGGAGAGTGAGAGAGTAAAAGACATAGAAAAATAAAAAGAACACAAAAGTCAATATCAAAAGGAAAAAGAGAGGAAGGCTGGAAAGAGCGTGAGAGGCCAAGTTAAAGGAGAATCGACTTTGGTGGTGGGAGAAAAGGAGAGTGTAGCCTTGCAAAAGGAGAGTTGAGTGGCAAGAGCGAGTGTAGTGAGGAGAGCGCTAGTGATGAAGCAACCTATGTTGTTGCTGGTTTTTAAAGAAACTTGTTTGAATACTAACGAACTTCTTAACTCTTTGCCTAATGTGGTTGTATCTATTATGCAGGACCTTGAAGATGTCTTCCTAGAGGAGATTCCAAAGGGGTTACCACCTATTCGTGGTATTGAGCACCAGATTGACCTTGTACCCGGAGCATCTATTCCAAACAAGCTAGCTTATAGGAGCAATCCAAAGGAGACAAAGGAACTTCAAAGGCAGGTTAATGACTTGATGGAGAAAGGGTACGTGAGGGAAAGCATGAGCCTATGTGCAGTGCCTGTGATTTTGGTGCCTAAGAAGGATGGGTCATGGAGAATGTGTGTTGATTGCTACGCCATCAACAACATCATAGTAAAGTATCGTCATCCCATTCCTCGCTTAGATGACATGTTAGATGAGTTACATGGGTCTAGTGTCTTTTCCAAAATTGATTTGAAAAGCGGATATCACCAAATTAGAATGAAAGAAGGTGATGAATGGAAAACCACATTTAAGATAAAATATGGATTATATGAGTGGTTAGTAATGCCTTTTGGTTTAACTAACGCACTTAGTACTTTCATGAGACTTATGAACCATGTTTTGAGGACTTTTATTAGCAAATTTGTGGTTGTCTATTTTGATGATATCCTCATTTATAGCAAGAGTTTGGAAGACCATTTATCTCACTTGAGGGATGTTTTAGAAGTGCTTTAAAAGGAGCAATTATATGCTAACCTCAAAAAATGCTCTTTTTGCACAAACAAACTTGTGTTTTTGGTTTTATTGTTAGTGCATAGGGAATACAGGTTGATGAAGAGAAGATTCGTGTGATCCAAGAATGGCCTAGTCCAACTAATGTGAGTAATGTTTGGAGTTTCCATGGACTAGCAAGCTTTTATAAGAGATTTGTGAAGGATTTCAACACCATTGCAGCACCACTTACTGATGTAATCAAGAAGAATGTGGGGTTCAGATGGGAAGAGCAACAAGAGAAGGCTTTTTAGATGCTTAAAAATAAGCTGTCTCATGCGCCACTACTTGCTTTACCTGATTTTTCTAAAACTTTTGAAATTGAGTGTGATGCTTTAGGGATAGGTATTAGAGCAGTTCTCATGCAGGAGAGGAGACCAATTGCATTCTTTAGTGAGAAGCTAAGTGGGGCAACCTTGAACTACCCTACTTATGATAAGAAGCTATATGCATTGGTTCGAGCGCTGGAGACTTAGCAACATTATCTTTGGCCAAAAGAGTTCGTGATCCACACTGATCATGAATCCTTAAAGTACTTGAAGGGACAACATAAGCTAAACAAAAGACATGCTCATTGGGTGGAGTTTATCGAAACATTTCCCTATGTCATCCACTATAAGCACGGTAAAGAAAATATTGTTGCTGATGCACTCTCTAGAAGGTATGCTCTTATCTCTACTCTTAGTTCTAGATTGCTTGGTTTTGAGCATATTAAAGAATTGTATGTTGTTGATCGGATTTTTGTGAAGAGTATGTGCACTGTGAGAAGAGTGGTCATGGTAAATTTTATAAGCATGAGGGATTCTTGTTTAGGGAGGATAAACTTTGCATTCCAAATTGTTCTTTAAGAGTATTATTAGTGAGGGAGTCTCATGGAGGAGGTTTAATGGGGCATTTTGGAGTAGCTAAAACCTTAGGGGTTTTGCAGGAACACTTCTATTGGCCTCACATGAAACGAGATGTTAAGAGGATTTGTGAGCGATGTGTCACCTGTAAGCAAGCAAAATCTAGAGTCCAACCTCATGGACTTTATACCCCACTTCCAATTCCTCATGAGCCTTGGGTAGACATTTCCATGGATTTTATGTTAGGATTACCTAGGTCTAGGTATGGTCGAGACTCTATTTTTGTAGTCATGAATAGGTTTTCTAAGATAGCACATTTCATTCCTTGCCACAAAATAGATGATGCTTGCCATATTGCTAGTTTGTTCTTTAGGGAAGTTGTGAGATTGCATGGTATGCCTAGAACAATCGTATGGGATCGAGATGCTAAGTTCTTGAGCTACATCTGGAAGACCCTATGAGCTAAGTTAGGAACTAAGCTATTGTTTTCTATTACTTATCATCCACAGACTGATGGTCAAGCTGAGGTAGTAAATCGAACTTTATCTACTTTGTTAAGGGCTGTCATTAAAAAGAACATTAAAAATTGGGAGGACTGTTTGCCGCATGTTGAATTTGCCTATAACCGCATAATGCATTCTGCTACTAAGTTTACTCCTTTTGAAATTGTGTATGGTTTTAATCCACTAACTCCTTTGGATTTATCACCTCTGCTTATTTCTGACTATGTTAATCTAGATGGTAAGAAAAAAGCAGAATTTGTTAAACAGATCCATGAGAAGGCAAGGCTAAACATAGAGCGAAGAACAGAGCAGTATGTGAAACAAGCCAACAAGGGTCGTCAACAAGCTGTCTTTGAACCTGGAGATTGGGTTTGGGTTCACATGCACAAAGAGCGGTTTCCTGTACAGCGTCGATCTAAATTACTTCCTAAAGGCGATGGACCATTTCAAATTCTTGAGCGCATCAACGATAATGCCTACAAGTTAGATTTACCAGGTGAGTATTAAGTAAGTGCTACTTTTAACGTTACTTATCTGAGTCCTTTTGATGTAAGCGATGATTTGAGGACAAATCCTTTTCAAGAGGAGGGGAATGATGAGTGCCATGATGGGAGCTAAGCTAGAAGGCGGAATGTAGACCCTCTTGAAGTGCTACCTGGACCGATCACAAGAACTCGAGCCAAATGATTCAAGGAAGCACTTAACGGGTTGATAAAGGATGTCCAAGAAGCCGGAAAGGATTGGAGTAACCATGAGAATGAACTTGCATTTGTACAAGTCATTCAAGGAGATTAAAGCATAGGAGGTCAAAGCTGCCAGCCTTGACAAAGTTGGCTTAAACGCTGCCGGCCTTAAACCGGCGTTGCAATTAGAGCACGGTAGAGGGACTACGCTGTCTACTACGCCGCCGGCCTATATACCCGGCGTACATCCTACACCGGCTACTACCTTTCTACACCGTCGGCATATATATCTGGCGTACATTGTCTGTTTGTTATGTTTCCGCGACTTTATTATGTTATGTTGTTTTTGGCTTTTGTTTTTACGAGTTGTAAACCCTAATATAAGCTGCTAGGGTTAGAAAACAGAGATAGAACACACCTACAACATTGAATAACATATTTTGAGAGAATTCCTCTCTTGGTTCTCTAAAGAACTTCTCTTGAACTTATTGGATTTCTTCCGTGGCGTTCAACCAGACTTATCAATCGGTCTTTCATCCTGATTGTGGCATCATTAGAACATACCAAGGTTCTTGCCTCGTCTATAGGCAATGGGTCGTGGTTCCACTTTGATTGTTTAGCATCTTGGGTTGCAATTCCGAACGTATTGGTATTGAGTTTCGTCACATGTGGGCATGGTTCATATCAATATGGGTCTAGTAATAGCATTGGGCCTACTGCTCGGAGCCCTAAATAAGTTGGACCTCCTTTGTCTCTCTACTTTTAAGGCCAACTGAATAACCTCATCAAGTGTACTATAGCGCTGCAGTTCAACAACATACACTATTTCATATTTTAGACTTGAGACAAAACGTGCTACAATTTGTTCTGGAGGTTCAACGGATCCACACCTAATCATAAAGGTCTCAAACTCCTCCACATAATCATCCACTATTTTGCCCTCTATCTCAATGTTTGCAGTCGCATAAACAGTTCCTGTTTGTAGTGCTCAGGAATGAACCTTTGTCTCAATACCCTTTTCATATCCCTCTAGGTCTGAATCTCAGCCTCTCCATCCCGACGCCTACTGATAATCAGATTCTTCCACTATAGTACAGCGTACCCTATAAACTCGACAGCAGCCAATCGGACCCTGGTACTATCATTGATCTCATAACATTCAAAGAGACCCTCAACCTTGTCCTCCCAATCTAAATATTCATCAACTGATCCCTTGCCATCATAAGATGGCATCTGTAGTTTGACATATTCCAAAACTCGAGGTGGCTTGAAATCCCTATTTTGATATGGGTTTGCCCCAAAGTTATCATCCCTCTCTTCCCTGTATGGAAGATGCTCCTCACCCATCCTTCTATTCGGATTCCCATCTCCCACTACTCTGTCTTGATGAGGATTCTGTGGAGTTACTCTAGGTGGTGCCGGTTGGTTTACCATTGGTGGTTGTGGTATTGTCATTCTGTCAATTCTAGTTGCTAGTGTAGCAACTATGGTAGTAAGCTCATGGAGCTGTTCTTCCAAAGTTATCTTACCTGCCACATTGCGACCCTGACCTCCACCAACCTAACTATAGGCTTCATCACCAATTCCCCTATTCACGCTGTCATTCAAAATAGTTGTAGACCTCTGTATACCGATTCTCAAAGACAATTTGAAGCAATGAAACACACTTCACAACTACACTTCTTTTAACGCCACAAAATAGCAACTACAAAAAAAAAGAGGAAAACAAACAAATCCACTTAACTTTACAAGTATGCTAATACAACCCACGTATAGCACTCTTCTCCACAACACGTTAATACAACTGATAGGAATCAAAATCCGATAAGACTTATCATTAGGGCAAGAACTAAAGGATTTCGAATCTTGGCGATGAGAACCCATTTTGAGCAAATCGACCCTGGAATTCTTCGTTTACTAACCTCTTTTATCTTATTCATGTATTTTATATTCCAACAGGAATACTTATCATGCTTTACAGGGCAATGGGCAAACTCACTCAAACTCAGCTTGTGGGTTATCCATGGACCGACCTGAACCGGCGATGAGTTGGGCCGATGAATCCTATAGAAGATCGGCATCTTGAAGACCAATTTCTTTTATGTATTTTTCATTTGCATGGACTATTTATTTTGTAATCATTTTGGGACACTTTTATTTCCTTGTAATTTTCATTTAGGGTTAGCCACCTTAAAAGTGGCAAATTTGTAATTTTAAGCACTTTTTAACCCTAGGAGTAGCAAGTATAAATACTTGTTTAAGAGAGGGTTTGAGGGAGCTTATCATTTTGCAGATTAAACACTACATTTCACGTGAGAATTAGGGTTCATACCTTGATTCCAAACTCTTATCAATTTCAATCCCAAGAGTTGAAATTGTGGCGAGTGCAACATCTTGAAATTGTGAGTTATATCAATTTCATTTTGTTGTGATTTCTTTTCTTCTCTAGTGTGTCATATCTAGGGTTGAATTGAGATAGTTCTTGGTCAGAAATACATATTGTTATTCATGAATTCTTGTGTTTATTTGAAGTATTTATCAATTTGATTCGGATCATCATTGAAGACTACACTTAAAATCGTGTTCTTTTCTATTGGAAAGGTATTCTTATAATTAAGGTTTTCTTTGTCATTTGTGGATTATTTTCGTGGATTATATGAGATTAGGGTGTTGTTAGAAGATATTATGATTGTGGTATTGTAATTATATCATTGGATATTTGGATTTCATCATATCTTTATTAGGGTTCATGTGAAAAGTGCCCTTTGTGGATCCGATTTTGCTTAGACCTGAGATTGTTTTTCTTAAGTCTTTTGATTGTGCTTCTTAGTGGAATTAGGCACATCATCTTTTTGGTATCAGAGCTATATCATATTCGGATTTAAGATTGAACACATCATTGTTGTCTAATTGGTTCAAAAGCATTGAGATTTGACGCTAATGTTCATGAGATTGAAGCTAGTTTGAATGACATTGTCTAAGTGTCTTTCAATCTTGGTTTTGTGTGGTTAAACTTGGTTTTAGGCACATCATCTTTTTGGTATCAGAGCTCTTGTTGAGAGAAGGGATTGGTTGTATTTGATTTCATGGAATTGATCATCAATTAGGGTTGATCAAGTGAAAACTGCAAATTGTGTTGTTGTTGTTGTTTTAAGATTGCAAAATTACTTTGGCTTGGAATTTAATTTGCTGATTGTTGGAGTTGGTTTGGGAAGGTTATTACATCATTTTGTGGTCACTAATTTACGTGGAAGAGCAGAAGTACAAAGTGTTGTTTACTTCAACAATTTTTTGGAACTTGCAAAACTTACCAAAATCCTTACCGTGGCTTGTTGTGGCGTGGAGGAGGATGTGTAGTTTGTTGTTTTGATTTCCATTGTGTAATTCTGAATTGGTGGAGAACAATTTGAAAATTGCATTGAGTTTTGATTAGTAAGGAATTATTTGAATTCAAACATATGCAATTAAGTTGTGGGAGTTAATGATTGCTATTTGAATTTGAATTCATTATTTACCAATTGAGGAAGGCTTGCAATAAGTGAAGTTGTTTGAATTTCAAATTGAAAGTTGCTGCCTATTGTGGAATTCGGAATTCATTTGTGGAAAGTCACATATTAGTTCTTTGTTATCATTATTTGCCGTGGAAGTGGAAGTCTACTTGTTATTATTATCCATCTTGTTGTTGCCGTGGAAGTAACTCATCATCATTGTTGTTGTTATTTATGTGTTGACGTGGGAGTTATTAGTGAAGTGAGTGCACCGTGATTGAGGTGTGTGTGGTGGTGTAAATTTGTGGAGTTGTGTGGAGTAAGGTGCTGCACATTAAGATAAAGTGAGAGTGTGAACCATGGCTAATTAAGGAAGTTAAGTAGTGAAGTTTGAAATTTAAACAAAGCATTAAAGTGTAAAAGTAATTGAACTAGTTACTTAAACACTTCTTGTTGAATTTAATTCTATCTACTTGAAAGTAGTTGAGTGTACTTCATTCGTGGTTTGGTTGTGTACTTGAACCTTGGAAGTGTGAAGATAATTATTGTATTGTTGGATTTGAGTACAATCATGTCTAATGAAATGTTTCATTATGCTAACGTATTGCATTGGGACATGACTTCTTTTCAAACCATTAATGAGGGACAAAGAGAAAACTTGTTCCATACTTTTTGTAGGATACAAGGAAACTTGTGCGCAATTATTATTGATGGTGGTAGTTGTACTAATGTTGTAGCTGCATCATTAGTATCAAAGTTGAAACTTGAAACTATCCCACATCCTAAACCCTATACATTACATTGGTTGAATGATCAGGATAGTCTTCATGTAACCCAAAGGGCTAGGGTACCCTTTAGTATAGGGGACAAGTACTATGATGAGCTTGAATGTGATATTCTTCCTCTTTGTGCATCCTATATATTACTTGGTAGACCATGGTTGTATGACAAGATGGTATTACATGATGGGTATAGAAATACTTATATGTTCAAAAAAGATGGAAAACGTATAGTATTAAACCCTATGTCACCATCAAAGGTCCAGGAGATGCAAAGATGGATAAAACAACTATCACAGAATCTTGAGGATCATAGCCACATGATCAAACCTTCAGAGGACCAAACTGTGCAGACGTAGGTATGCCAACCTTCAAAGGTTCTTGAGGGCTCTAGTGACGCGAGCCAACCCTTAGAGCATAAAATTTGTCAAACATCGATGTGCCAACCTTCAAAGGATCTTGTTGATCATAGTCAGACGAGCAGACCACCAGAGAGCCAAACTGTTCAGAGACAGTTATGTTCACCTTCAGAGGTTTCAGAGGGTAATGAGCAGTTGGGCCAACCATTAGAAGACCATGAGGATCAGCATCATATAGATGAGTTAGAAAAAGAGGAAACAAAATCAATGGAATGGGTTGAGACAGGGGAGACATTAGTAGATAATGAGTCCTTGTTTGTGTTGCAGATGAGATACATCCTAGAAATGGAGGAGAGAAAACAATCACCTACTATGATATTTTAGATATTCGGATTCTGTAGAGATACTTCTTCAGATGGATTGCTTTTAGAAAATAGAGTCTTTACTGCATTTGATCTGCCAGATTTGAGGACAAATCTTTTTAAGGCCCGAGGAGATGATAGGAATCAAAATCCAACAAGACTTATCATTAGGGCAAGAACTAAAGCATTTCGAATCTTGGCGATGAGGACCCATTTTGAGCAAATCGACCCAGGAATTATTCGTTTACTAACCTTTTTTATCTTATTCATGTATTTTATATTCCAACAAGAATACTTATCATGCTTTACAGGGAAATGGACAAACTCACTTAAACTTAGCTTGTGGGTTATCCATGGACCGACCCGAACCGGCGATGAGTTGGGCCGATGAATCCTATAGAAGACCGGCATCTTGAAGACCAATTTCTTTTATGTATTTTTCATTTGCATGGACTATTTATGTTGTAATCATTTTGGGACACTTTTATTTCCTTGTAATTTTCATTTAGGGTTAGCCACCTTAAAAGTGGTAAACTTATAATTTTAAGCACTTTTTAACCCTAGGAGTAGCAAGTATAAATACTTGCTTAAGAGAGGGTTTGAGGGAGCTTATCATTTTGCAGATTAAACACTACATTTCACGTGAGAATTAGGGTTCATACCTTGATTCCAAACTCTTACCAATTTCAATCCCAAGAGTTGAAATTATGGCGAGTGCAACATATTGAAATTGTGAGTTATATCAATTTCATTTTGTTGTGATTTCTTTTCTTCTCTAGTGTGTCATATCTAGGGTTGAATTGAGATAGTTCTTGGTCAGAAATACATATTGTTATTCACGAATTCTTGTGTTTATTTGAAGTATTTATCAATTTGATTCGGATCATCATTGAAGACTACACTTGAAATCGTGTTCTTTTCTATTGGAAAGGGATTCTTATAATTATGGTTTTCTTTGTCATTTGTGGATTATTTGTGTGGATTATATGAGATTAGGGTGTTGTTAGAAGATGTTATGATTGTGGTATTCTAATTATATCATTGGATATTTGGATTTAATCATATCTTTGTTAGGGTTCACGTGAAAAGTGCCCTTTCTGGATCCAATTTTGGTTAGACTGGAGATTGTTTTTCTTAAGTCTTTTGATTGTGCTTCTTAGTGGAATTAGGCACATCATCCTTTTGGTATCAGAGCTATGTCATATTTGGATTTAAGATTGAACACATCATTGTTTTCTAATTGGTTCAAAAGCATTGAGATTTGACGTTAATGTTCATGAGATTGAAGCTAGTTTGAATGACATTGTCTAAGTGTCTCTAAATCTTGGTTTTGTGTGCTTAAACTTAGTTTTAGGCACATCAACAACACGGTGCAACACTTATTTAATTCACCTCCACATGTAACACTTGCAATCCCCTTTTTTTTTAATCACACACACACACAACACCATACAATTACTACTGCTTAACACACCAATGCAATGCCACACACACACCTTTGCTATACACGGTGCAACAAATTTTTCTAAGCTCCACAAATCACTCCTTCACAAACAACTCCCACGACAACAACACAAGTGGCAGCAACAACAATTACACTTCCACTTTCCACGGCAACAATAATAAATGGCAACAATAACAAATATACTTCCACTTCCACGGCAAGGATAACAAGATATACCTCCACTTCCCACAATTTAATCCGCAACTTATAAATAGGCAGCAATTCAAATTTGAATTTCAACCTCTTCCCTAATTGCAAGCCTTCTTCAATTGGTAAGAAATGGATTTCAAATTCAAATAACACTCATTAACTCCCACAACTTAATGGATGTGTTTGAATTCAAATAGATTCCTTGCTACTCAACACAATGCAAATCTGTAAAATACACTTCCCTAATTCAGAATTTGCACAATGGAATTACAACAACAAGCTTCACAACCTCCTTCACGCAACAAGCTAGTCATAGTAAGAAAAGGCAATTTTTTTCAAGTTCACAAAATTGTTGAATTAACAACACTTCTATTCTTCTTCCCTTCCACGAAAATAATCAATCACAAGAAGTTACAACAATCCTCCCAATCCAACTCCAACAAGCAACAAATCAGAATTCCAATCAAGACAATTTCGTAACTCAAAACTACGACACACACAATTTCGGTTCAAATATGAATAACCCTAATTGAAGATGATGATCATGAAATCAACCAACAATTAATCCCTTCTCTTAACTTGTGCTCTGATACCAAAAGATGATGTGCTCAAAATCAAGTTCAAGCACAATCAAATGAATCAATAAAAAGAATTCACAAATCAATCTCAAATCGGTCCACTTAGGTGATAATTCACGTGAATACCCTTTGAAGTTTGGATGGAAAATGTAGATCAAATGATGTAATTGCAATCCCCGTTTGTAATATTCACCAAATGACAACAAAAAGAGATTAGAATCACGTGAAAATAGAACAAAATGGAAGCACCAAAACTGTGAATTCCACTCTTCCTCCAATTCCAATTCATGCCAACACTAAAGAACAATCAATCTCAAAAGAACAATCAATCTTACAAGATAATTGTCCACGAATTACATTCACAAATAAGTCCAAGAAAGCTTCAAATCCACCCTAGATATGACTCACTAGAGAATAAGTGAAGAACAACAAAGAAGGAAATCGATATGACTCACAATTTCTCCTTGTTGCACTCGCCACAATTTCAATTCTTGGGTTGAAATTGATAAGAGGTTTTGAACTAAGGATGAACCCTAATTCCACAAGTGAAGTGCTAGGTTTAATTTGCAAAATATGGCCTCCTCAAACCTTATTCTAAGCAAGTATTTATACTTGCTACTCCTAGGATTAGAAAGTGGTCAAAATTACAAGTTTGCCACTTTTAAGGTGGCTAGTCCTAAATGAAAATTACAAGGAAATGAAAGTGTCCCAAAACCAAATACAACAAAAAATAGTTCATAAAAAAATTACAAACTACAAAATATCATAAGTCTTCATGAACTAATGCCTCGGAATGGAAAACAATCGCAGCGGGTCTTTAATTGTCACCCTGAAAATGTTCTGTGTCCATCAACTGTTGTAGGACATATTGGCATCCCATGGAGAATTATCATTGTACCTGTAAGATTATTCTCAAATATTTATTAGAATAAAACACATAAAGTAAAATATGAGCGATTTGGACCATCATCCAAATCGGGTTCTGAAAATGTCGACTGTGTTAGAAATTTTCCTATCACAAAACGTCTATAAAATGAAGCTAGTCCATGGAAAGTTCTTACCTCAGCAATTGATTTTGGTGTTAGCCACTCTCTAATAGCCCTCACTTTCTCCTCATTAACCCTAACATCGGAACTATATATAATAAATCCTAGTAATGTTACCTCAGTTTGGTAGAAAGAATACTTTTGGAGATTGGCAAACAATTGCTACGCCCTCAACATTGAAAATACCACTTGTAGATGCTCTACATGATTTTCTAGGTTTTTGGTATATATCAAAATGTCATCAAAATAAACAATAACAAATTTACCCAAAAACTCCTTCATTACATGATTCAGTAATCTCATGAAAGTACTAGGAGCATTTGTCAAACCAAACGGCATAACCATCCATTCATATAATCCATGGCGTGTTTTAAAAGCAGTCTTCCACTTATCTCTTTCTCTCATCCGAATTTAGTGATATCTGCTTTTAAGGTCTACCTTAGAGAATACTTGTGCACCATATAGCTCATCTAACATGTCATCAAGTCTAGGAATAAGATAACTGTATTTAATGGTAATTTGGTTTATGGCTCAACTATCAATGCACATCCTCCAAGTGCCATCCTTCTTAAGGACAAGAAGGGTTAGAACAACAAAAGGAGTGATACTCTCCTTAACAAAACCCCGTTCTACCAGCTCATTCACCTAACGTTTCAATTCCTTAGCCCCCTCAGGATTCATGTGATATGCAGGTTGGTTTGGTAAAACTAATCCAGGTTGGAAGTCAATTGCGTGCACTATACCTCTCAAAGGTAGTAAACCCTCTAGCAATTCATTTTTAAAAAGATCACTATAGTCATCTAGCACTTGAGATACAATAGGGGGTAGATGCTTACGCCCTTCCATCTTTAGGGTATACCCCATCTGCAATAAATATACTAGTCTCTCATTTGCTATGGCCTCCTATAAATCATACTATCCCACTAATAAGGTCTTCTTCTTCCCAATTTTACTTATTTGCCTTTGAGCCTCTTGGACCTCTGAAGGTGACATTGGATTCAATACTATACGTTTACCCTCTTTCTAGTACACATAAGTATTTCTGAAGCTACCATGTAAAATGCTCCTGTCATACAACCAAGGCCTACCAAGCAATATATAGGATGCACACATGGGAAAGATGTCACATATAATCTCATCATGATATTTATCCCTTATGCTGAAAGGTACCTTAGCCCTCTAGGTAACATGCGGACTACCCTGCTCACTCAGCTAATGCAATTTATAAGGTTTTGGATGTGGGGGTAGTGACTAGTTTCAATTTAGATACTAATGATGCAACCACTACATTAGTACAACTACCACCATCAATAATAATAGAACATAGATTACCTTGTACTCTATAAGAGATGTGGAACAAATTTCCCCCCTGCTCATTATCATTAGTAGGAAACGAAGTCAAAGCTCGGCGCAGTACATTAATAGATAAATACTAATCACCTCCCTCATCTTCATGTACTATAGCATCAGTATTACTATAATATTCATCTAATACCCCTGACAAACCTGTAGTATCAATCATGTCTTCCTCATCCTCCTCACTCTCAACCTCCATGGCAGTCATAACCTTCCTATTTGGACACTGAGTAGCTATATGTCAAAAACCCAGGCATTTAAAGCATTTGACTTGATGACTCCATCCTCTTAATGTCCCAGCTACTGATGGTTTCTTTTCAATCCCTATAATTGATTTTCCTTTCCCTGCTATCTCTTTTTACCCTTGATTATCCTGCACCACTAAATGCTTTTCTACTTTCATGTTGTATCCTCCTCTATCAGCCTGTTTTCCATCAGAATTATACAATTTTATAGAAGTCCCATACTTGTTACCGGCTACTCTAAATGGATTAGATCGTCTCTATCTTTCCACTTTTAAAGCTAGCTGGATGGCCTCCTCAAGGGTATTATACCTCTGGAGCTCTACAATGCAGGAAATTTCATACTTTAAACTCGACATAAATCATACTAGGGTTTGTTCAGGAGGTTCGACTGAGCCACATCTGATCATCAAGGTCTCGAACTCTGGCACATACTCATCAACTATTTTACCTCCCTGTCTCAGTGTTTAGAGATGCATAAACAGTTCCTGCCCTATAGTGATCAGGTATAAACCTCCTTTTCAAAACCCATTTCATCTCCTGCCATGTATGTATTTCTACCTCACAATCCCTTCACCTACTCACCACTAAATTCTTCCACCATAATGCAGCATAGCCAGTAAACTCAACAATTGCAAGGCAAACCCAAGTGTGGTCTTTAATTTCATAGCATTCAAATAAACACTCAACCTTATCTTCCCAATCCAAGTAGTCTTCTGCAGAACCACTTCCAACAAACGAAGGCATCTACAATTTCACATATTTCAATCCCCGAAGTGGTTTGAAATCCCGTGGTTAGGCTCATTCTCAAAATATCATCTCTTTCCTCCCTAAGAGCATGATAATCTCCTTCCATTCTCCTGCCCCTATTACCTCTAACAACTCCTTCTCTATGAGCATTCTAATGGGCTACCCGAGGTGGGGGTGCTTGAGGGTTGGCTACTAGTGGTTGCAGCATCCTCATCCGATCCACTCGTGTTGCTAATGTAGTAACAATAGTAGTAAGATCCTACAACTGTTCCTCTAATGTTCTTCCACCCATAGCACGACGCCCTTGACCCCCTCCAACCTAACTATTGGCCTCATTGCCAATCACACCTTTCACATTATCATTTGAAATGATTATTATTTTTTTTTTTATCACTCAACACCTACTGACAACACTACACCACATCACAAACACACCACAACTTCACTCACACACTCCCACACTTCAACACACAATTATTCAACACATATACACCACAATTACACACACTCACTCCCACGGTATAACACACAACCACTACAACACACCCAATGCACAACACTCAATTTCACGATACAAACTTCAATCACAACATGAAACACAACACTAACACTCACAATATAACACCCTACTTCCACGTCCAGTTACACACTACGGCAACACTAAGGCAAATGGAAGCAAATATGGACACTTCTCTAAATGGTAAGCAATTGATTCCAACTAGTCAAAGTGCATTTAAAATGATCAATATACAATAACTCCCACACATAATGACTGATTTTGAAATTAAAAAATGCTTCCTAATTCTCCACGCCAATTGAGCAAATCTGAAAATGAACCTTCCAATTCTAAAATGTCAAGGAAATGATGTGCCTAAAATCCAAAGCACATGAACACAACCAATTGAAGAATTCAATCAAACTAAGTTCTCAAGATGGCGTGATGAACAATTTCCAAGTGAACCCTAATTGTATGAACAACTTGCTCTGATACCAAAAGATGATGTGCCTACAATTTGATTGTAAGAACACCAAACCAATTCCACAAGATGTCGTGATATCAACAATCAAATGAACCTTAATTGCATGAATTCAAATGACTATAATGCCAAATTATAATGGGGATCACTTGCAATTGTAATATATGTAAAGGATAACACAAAGATGAACCGAATTCTAATTAAATTGGAATTGAATTCAAATATGAAAATTCAGATCCCTAAAACACGTGAACAAAAACAAGGTATCACAACCAATTACAACTAGATATAACTCACTAGAAATAATGGAAGCAACTTAAGAAAATTGATATTACTCACAAAATTCTTAAGCCAATCATACCACAATTCCACACATGAAATTGATAAGAGATGTCATTTGCATGTAAGGACTCCCTCACGGCAAAGTGTTTGGTTTTTAATCAAAATGTCAAAATGTCCCCAACAAACACTAGTTAGCAAGTATTTATACTTGCTCCTATTAGGGTAAAAACCACATGAAAAATTACAAATAAGCCACTTAGGTGGTCAGTTCTAAACACATATTACAAGTAAATCAAAAGTCCCAAAAATGAGTAAAAAGTGACCAGTTCAATAATAAAAATACAAGTATAAAAGATGGTCTTCAAAGAATTGGTTCTTCAATTTAAGCGAATAATTTGTTGGTCTAGTTCATCTTCAGTTTATGTCAGTCCATGAATAACCCACAAGCTGGGTTTTAGTGAGTTTTTCTATCGCCCTATAAAACTTAGCAAGTATGCCTGCTGGATTATACAACAAATAAGTAATAGAAAAGAAGTTAGTATACAAATATTTCCGAGGTCGGTTTGTTCAAAGAGGACCCTCATCGACAAATTTTGTAATCCTTTGGCTCTTGCCCTAATGATAGGTCTTGTAGGATTTTGATTCCTATCATCTCCTCGGGCCTCAAGAAGATTTGTCCTCAAATATGATAGGTCAAATGCAGTAGAAACTCTATATCCTCCTAGCAAGTTATCTGTAAAATTATCACTGCAGTATCCTAGTATCTGAAATACCACAAGGGGTGGTTGCTTTCGCCCCTCCATCTCTAGGATATATCTCATCTACGACACATATAAAGGTCACTCATCCACTAAGACCTCCTTTATCTCAAACCTTTCCACCGATATTGTTTTCTCCTTTCCTATTTCACCTTTATGTCTTTAAACCACTTAGCCCTCTAATGGTTTACTCAACTGACTATAAACCTCAGGAACCTTTGATGGTGGACACAACTGCCTCTAACCAGTTTGGTCCCCTAAAGGTTGGCTCATCTAACTATGAACCTTAGGAACCTCTGAAGGTTGGCACATCTGTTTTTGAACAGTTTGGTCCTCTGAAGGTTAGCTCTTATGACTATAAACCTTAGGAACCTCTGAAGGTTAGCACATCTATTTCTGAACAGTTTGGTCCTCTGAAGTTTAGCTCATGTGACTATGAACCTCAAGAATCTCTGATAGTTGATTTATCTGTCTTTGCACCTCTTAGACCTTTGATGGTGACATAAGGTTCAATATTATACGTTTACCATCCTGTTGGAACATATAAGTATTTCTATACCTATCTTATAAGACTATCCTATCATACAACCATGGCTTGCCAAGCAATATATGGGATGAACACATAGGTAGAATATCACATTCAATCTCATCACGGTATTTATCCCCCATACTTAAAGGTATCTTAGCTCTTTGGGTCACATGAAGACTCCCCTGCTCATTCAACCAATGTAATGTGTAGGGTTCTAGATGTGGGGTAGTTACAAGTTGCAATTTTGATACTAATGAGGCAGCTACAACATTAGTACAACTAGCACCATGATGAGATCCATGATGGGAGCCAAGCCAGAAGATGGAATGTGGATCCTCTTGAAGTGCCACCTGGACCAATCACAAGAAATCGAGTGAAACGATTTAAGGAAGCACTTAACAGGTTGATAAAGGATGTCCACAAAGCCGGAAAGGATTGGAGCAATCATGAAGCTGGAATGGATTGGAACAACCATGGGAATGCCCTTGCTCTTGTACAAGTCATAATGGATACGGGTTGAAGAGGGCATGTCTTTACAAGGCACAGTCGTGTAGGAGTCTAGAGGTTACACAGAATCATACACGGTCGTATACACGGCTCAAAGGCACGACCGTGTATGTTGTCAAGATTTCCACAGAAAGATACACGACTAGAAATACACGGTTGTGTACATTGGAAAGATTTCCATAGAAAGATACACGGCCAGAAGTACACGGTCGTGTACATTTCCAACGCTGGTCGTGTATATTTCAACATCGGCTCAAGGCCGGCTCCAAGGCCGCCGGCCTTTATGTCTACACCGCCGGCCTACATGTTTGTTTTGTTGATTTTTACGCAACTTATCTAAGTTATGTCGTTTTAGGCTTTATTGTTACGAATTGTAAACCCTAATATAAAGCTCCTAGGGTTAGAATATAGAACATACAACATTGAAAGTTTGAAAACACTTTTGAGAGAATTCCTCTCTTGGTTCTTTAAAGAACTAACCTAGAACTTATCGGATTTTATTTCCGTAGCATTCATCCCGACTTATCAATCGGTCTTTCATGCCGATTGTGGCGTCTTCATATTATGCCAAGGTTCTTGTCTCACTTATAGACAACGGGTCGTGGTTTCCACTTTGAGGGTGTTTGGCATCTTAGGTAACAAATTCCGAACGTATTGGTATTGGGTTTCGTCACACGTTGGCGTGGTTCGTATCAGTTAGGAATCTGATCAAACCGATCTTGTATCAGTTTGGTATCAGAGCTTAGGTTTGTTAAACATCAGTTCGGTTTGAGGAAGGTAACATCAAAACCCTAACTCCAATCGTTCATATCAATTGTTCATATTCAATTTCATAGTGTTGATTGTCTATTGACTGTGTAGTTCCTTCTAATTCAATTTTGTTACAGAAAAAAAGGAAGAATCACGACAAAAAAAAAAAGAAAAGAAAAAGGGAACGTGATCAAGAGCAACACACAAAGGCGAAAAAAAAAAAGAGGAATATTTTTTAGCCCTAGAGTTGTTTTGAATTCTACGGAAGGGAATTGGTATAGTTTGGGTTAGTTCCGAGAGAATTGAGAAGAGGAATTGGTGAGTTGCTATCATCATTGCTTGTGAGAATACACGAGTGACTGTGTGATATCATCCTTTGAGAGAAACACGTAAGGAAGTGTATCGTGAGGCTTAATTATATATATTTGTGTTAGTACTAATCTTTTCTACAGGAACTATGTCGAGGCAACATTCTCCTGAAAGTGAGAGGGGAAGGATTGATGCTAGGTTAGTGATTGAGGCGTTGAGGGGTGAGTTGAAGAGGAAGTTTCAGGAGGGAATGGAGCAAATTCATGAGACGGTAGAGCAAAGACTAGAGCAATCTACAAACGTCTTCCAAGGGCGTAAGAGGGAGAGTCGTTCTAGGAGAGTACAAAGGGGTGGAGATGAAATGTCGGGTGATGACTTTGATGAGCCTTCTGTCGGGATTTATAGAGGTTATAGTGGTAGGAATAGAGGAACTAAGGATTGGGAAGATAGAGGAGATAGGAATAGAGAGGATAATCAACTGAGTAGTATAAAGATGAAGATTCCTCCTTTCCAAGGGAAGAATGATCTCGAGGCGTACTTAGAGTGGGAGAAGAAGGTAGAGATGGTATTTGATTGTCATAACTATAGTGGGAGAAAGAAAGTGAAACTTGCTGCCATTGAATTTTTGGATTATGCCATAGTGTGGTGGGATCAACTAATGTTGAATAGAAGAAGAAATGACGATCCACCTATTGAGTCTTGGGAAGAGATGAAAAGGGTGATGAAGAAGCGGTTTGTGCCTGCGTATTTCTATCGTGAATTGCACAACTCTTAAACAGGGAAGCCGAAGCATGGATGAGTATTTCAAGGAGATGGAAGTAACGATGATCAAGGCAAATGTAGAGGAGGATAGAGAGGCTACCATGGCTAGGTTTCTTGTCGGATTGAATAGAGAAATTCAAAATGTCGTAGAATTGCAACACTATGTAGAATTGGAAGATATGGTGCATATGGCGATAAAGGTTGAGAACCAGAACAAGAGGAAAGGTAGTAGTAATGCACGGTTTCAACAGGGTACTGGTTCATCCACCTGGAAGACTAACCAATGGAAGAAGGAAGAAAAGCCTTTACCTACCAAACCAAAAGGAGAGCTGAGACAAGCGGGTTCTACTCTTGGTAACCAAGGTAACCCTGGTTCTTCTACTTCTAGAAATTGTGACATTAGATGTTTTAAATGCCAAGGTAGAGGCCATATTGCTAGTCAATGTCCAAATAGGCGTGTTATGTTTTTGTGTGATGATGGTGAGTATGAAACTAAGGGAGATAGCGAGGAAGATGATATGCCTCCATTAGAGGATGCTAGTGATGATGAGGAGCCTGCAGTGATGTGCAGCGTCGATCTAAACTACTTCCTAGAGGCTATGGACCATTTCAAATCCTTGAGCGCATCAATGATAATGCATACAAGATAGATTTACCCGGTGAGTATCAAGTAAGTGCTACATTTAATGTTACTTATTTGAGTCCTTTTGATGTAGGCGATGATTTGAGGACAAATCCTTTTCAAGAGGAGGGGATTGATGAGATCCATGATGGGAGCTAAGCCAGAAGATGGAATGTGGATCCTCTTGAAGTGCCACCTGGACCAATTACAAGAAATCGAGCGAAACGATTCAAGGAAGCACTTAACGGGTTGATAAAGGATGTCCACGAAGCCGGAAAGGATTGGAGCAATCATGAAGCTGGAATGGATTGGAACTACCATGGGAATGCCCTTGCTCTTGTACAAGTCATAATGGATACGGGTTGAAGAGGGCGTGTCTTTACAAGGCACGGCCGTGTAGGAGTCTGGAGGTTACACAGAATCATACACGGTCGTATACACGGTTCAAAGGCACGGCCGTGTATGTTGTCAAGATTTCCACAGAAAGATACACGACTGGAAGTACACGGTCGTGTACATTGGCAAGATTTCCATAGAAAGATACACGGCCAGAAGTACACGGTCGTGTACATTTCTAACGCTGGTCGTGTATATTTCAACACCGGCTCAAGGCCGGCTACAAGGCTGCCGGCCTTCATGTTTACACCATCGGCCTACATGTTTGTTTTGTTGATTTTTACACAACTTATCTAAGTTATGCCGCTTTAGGTTTTATTGTTACGAATTGTAAACCTTAATATAAAGCTCCTAGGGTTAGAATATAGAACATACAACATTGAAAGTTTGAAAACACTTTTGAGAGAATTCCTCTCTTGGTTCTTTAAAGAACTAACCTAGAACTTATCGGATTTTATTTCCATGGCGTTCATCTCGACTTATCAATCGGTCTTTCATCCTGATTGTGGCGTCTTCATATTATACCAAGGTTCTTGTCTCGCTTATAGACAACGGGTCACGGTTTCCACTTTGAGGGTGTTTGGCATCTTAGGTAACGAATTCTGAACGTATTGGTATTGGGTTTCGTCACACGTTGGCGTGGTTCGTATCAGTTAGGAATCCGATCAAACCAATCTCGTATCACACCATCAATGAAAATGACAAATACGTTACCTTATACCCTACAAGAAGTATGAAACAAATTTTCTCTCTATCCATCATCAATGGTTAGAGAAGAAGTCAATACTCGACAAAGTAAATTAGTAGAAGGATATAAATTATTTGACATGGTTACTTACTAATTTCAATAAGCCAACAACACACTTCACACCATGTCACAACCAACACACCTCAACCTTACACCACACCTATACTCACGGTGTAATATACACCTCCATAAAGACTTCACTCTAAAGCTACATAATAACCACTACAAAAAACACACCAAATGGTAAGAATCAAATACTTCATGGTACACTTATACAATAACACTACACCAATACCTCCTATACATCCACGGTGCAATTAAGCAACCAATGCTACAAATACTTCTCTGCACTTCAATTATAGTAAAATAAATGAAGCAACACTTAAACACTTCCAAGTAGTTAAGTTATTGAATTCAACTAAGAAAATGTTTAAGTAATAAAACTCAATAACTTTCACACTTAAATGCTTTTTTTTTTCTTTTAATTTCAAACTTCACTACTTAATTTCCTTTCTTAGCCACGACACACACACACACACACACTTTAGTCTCCAAGTGCAACACCTTACATACACACAACTCCACAAATTCACACCACCACGCACACCACACTCATACACGGTGCAATCACTTCAACCACCACAACACCTCACTCCACGATGTAATTACCCTTCACTCAATATACACAATGCAACTCTAACAACTCAATACACTCCTTTACACCGCAACTCATACACATACAACATAGCAACAAATTCAAATGATACCCCTTAATGCAACTTTCCCACAAATGGTAAGAATCAATTTCAAATTCAAATGAAATATAATCAATACCACTCAATAACTACTTCAAGTTAATGGATGTATTTGAATTCAAATGATTTCCTCTTTTTTTTCCACACTAACTCAAATCTGAAAATTCTACACTTCCACTTCCAAATTACACAAGGAAACACACGGCACACTCCACAAATTATTTTAAATTATGGAATTCCAATGATGGAATTCAAATTCAAACAACTTTTCCTTCTTCCATACATAAGGAGCTCACAGCCAAGATATTGATCACCAAAGATCAAATCTAAAATTGTAAGTTGCACTCTTCTATTCCAAAAATTCTTATAAGGATTCACTTCTCTTTTACCACAAATATTGTATTTCTAATTCCACAACAAACACTAGGAAATACACTCCTTACTCCACTAGTTCCTTTACGGTAAAGTCAAAAATAGAGAAGCTACAATAAGAAATCCACTTCTACTACAACAAACAACAAGTATAACACCACAACAACACAATCAAGTACTTCAATTTCCACCTCAACACTTCGGATCAATAAGTAGAAATTCAAGAACCCTAATTCAAGTTGTGATGATCATGAAATTCCCTTCTCACAAACCAATAGCTCTGATACCAAAAGATGATGTACCTACAATCTAAGGCACATGAACACAACCAATTGAAGAATTCAATCAAACCAAGTTCTCAAAATGGCGTGATGAACAATTGCCAAGTGAACCCTAATTATATGAACAACTTGCTTTGATACTAAAAGATGATGTGCCTACAATTTGATTGTAAGAACACCAAACCAATTCCACAAGATGGTGTGATATCAACAATCAAATGAACCCTAATTGCGTGAATTCAAATGACTATAATGCCAAATTATGATGAGGATCACTTGCAATTGTAATATATGTAAAGGATAACACAAAGATGAACCAAATTCCAATTAAATTGGAATTGAATTCAAATTTGAAAATTTGAATCCCTAAAACATGTGAACAAGAACAAGGTAACACAACCAATTACAACTAGATATAATGCACTAGAAATAATTGGAAGCAACTTAGGAAAATCGATATTACTCACAAAATTCTTAAGCCAATCTCGCCACAATTCCACACAAGAAATTAATAAGAGATGTGATTTGCATGCAAGGACTCCCTCATGGCAAAGTGTTTGGTTTTTATCAAAATGTCAAAAAGTCTCCAACAAACCTTAGTTAGCAAGTATTTATACTTGCTCCTATTAGGGTAAAAACCACATGAAAAATTACACATAAGCCACTTAGGTAGCCGGTTCTAAACACACATTACAAGTAAATCAAAAGTTCAAAAAATGAGTAAAAAGTGACTAGTTCAATAATAAAAATACAAGTACAAAAGATGGTCTTTAAAGAGTCAGTTCTTCAATTCAAGCGAATAATTTGTTGGTCCAATTCATCTTCAGTTTATGTTGATCCATGAATAACCTACAAGCTAAGTTCTACTGAGTTTGTCCTTCGCCCTATAAAACTCGACAAGTATGCCTACTGGATTGCACAACAAATAAGTAATAGAAAAGAAGTTAGTATACAAATATTTCCAAGGTCGGTTTGTTTAAAGAGGATCCTCATCGCCAAATTTTGTAATCCTTTGGCTCTTGCCCTAGTGATAGGTCTTATAGGATTTTGATTCCTATCAGGAAACAGCAAAGCAGCAATCAACACTACTTCAACTTATGGAATTCCAAATTATAGAATTTAAATCCAAAAACTCCCCCTTCTTCTATACACAATCAACTCACGGCAAAGGATGTAATTTGATTTCTACACTTCACAAGACTTCAATTAGAAATCACACTAGCAATTCAAGGAATAATTCAACATAAGACTTTAGGTTTCACTCCACGCAATTCAATTTCGGAATGAAGGATCAAGAACCCTAAATCCCAATTTGTGAATCACGAAAATTTCCCCTCTTTAAACCTTGCTCCGATACCAAATTATGATGTGCTACAATTGGATTCTAATACCAATTAAATAAAAGAGGAAAAATTCAATTCCAACTCCCACAATTGACATGAAACCAAGCAATATAAAGAACCCTAATTTAGCATGAACAAAAACAAATAATCAACCCCAATTACACACTAGTAATAATTAGAAGCAACTCAAGAAATATTGATATAACTTACAATAATTCCTTAAGCCCACTCGCTACAATTTCAACAATGAAATTGATAAGAGTAAAGATTGTGTAAGGAAAAGCTCTGCATGGCAAGAAGTGGTAGATTTCTAATATTCAAAAAGTCCCTTCCAAACCCTACTTTACAAGTATTTATACTTGTTCTAAATAAGGAAATTTTAATAAAAGAAAATACAAGTAAAAATAACATATGTAGCCGATTTCTAATCAAGAGAAAACTACAAATAAAACCCTCATATGTGGCCGGTTTCTTGCACCTCTATGGAGCAATGTAGGATCGGTTCTTCTTTGATTTATGTAGGTCCATGAATGACCCACAAACTGAGCATTAGTGAATTTACTCGCCATCCCGTAAAACCTATAAATATACCTACTGGAATGTACAACAATTATACAATGTAAAAGAAGATACTAAACAAATTTCCTAAGGGTCTAATTGTTCAAAGAGGACCCTCACCACCAAATTTTATAATCCTTTGACTCTTATCCTAGTGATAGGTCCTGTAGGTATATAATTCCTATCACCTTATCAAATCATGTTACGAAACCACTGTTGGGAAAGTTGAGCGGGTTTCTATAGGAATAAATTTGATTGGATTATTAGTTCCAAAGAACCAAAAAGAGAATTTTTTTTTTTTAGTCAATAAGGATTGGTGAGAATAGTAGAGCGATTTGAGTGAAACACATGAGAGAGTGAATTTAAGAGATTTCATTTTATTACTCCTAACATTGTCTTGTGCAACAATATGTCTCATAGAAATTCTTTTGAAAATGTTGATGGGGATGAGTATGTTGTTCAGGGGGAGTTGTTGGTAGCTAAGAAAGCTTGGAATGTACAGGTTAGAAAAGAGGAAGAGGTGCAAAGGGAGAATATTTTCATACTAAATGCCTAGCTCAAAACATGTTGTGTAGTGTGATTATAGATGGTGGGAGTTTTACTAATGTGGCAAGTGTAGCTATGGTTAAGAAATTAGGACTTTCCACTAGTGAGCATCCTCAACCTTACAAATTGCAGTGGTTGAATGATAATGGTGAAGTGAGGGTGGACAAGCAGGTGCTAGTTACTTTTCGCACAGGAAGGTATGAAGATAACGTTTTATGTGACGTAGTTCCGATGCAGGCTACTCGCTTGTTGCTTGGATGACCGGGGTAGTTTGATAGGAGGGTCAAATATGATGGCTTTACCAATAATTATTCTTTTGAGCACAATCAAAGGCCAGTTACCCTTATGCCTTTGACCCTTAAGCAAGTTTAAGAGGACCAGATGGAATCGCAAAAAGAGAGTGGTCAAAAGAAAGAGAGTGAAAAAGAGACAGTGAGTGAGAGTCCAAAAGGAAAAGAGAAGGAAGATGAGGCTTATGAGAAAATAAAAATAAAAGTTGAGAGGAAAGAAATTTTTTATAAAGATCAAGTGAGGTTACAAAGAGAGTGATCAAAAGGGATTTAGTAAAGAAATTAAACTGAGCTCCATTGCGGAAGAAAAGGAGAGAGAGTTTAAGTCAATGGAAAGCAAAAAGAGAGGAAGAACATTGAGTGATGAGAGAAAAGCAAAGTGGAAAGAAAATTACTATGCAAGTACAAGTGAGATTAAGAATGCTCTATTCTCAGGAACAAAGATATTTGTTAAGGTTGTATATGGTCTAAATTCTTTTACTCCATTACATTTAACTTCTTTACCTATGTCTAAACATGTCAATAGTAGAAGGAAAGCTAGATTTGTGAGTAGGTTCACAAAAAGACCAAGCTCAATATTGAGCGGTAGACGGAGCAATATACAAAACAAGCTAATAAAGGGCACTATCAAATACGCTTTAAACTCGAAGATTAGGTATGAGTACGTATATGCCAAAAATGATTCCCAGCACAAAGTTAATCAAAGTGGCTTCCAAGAGGTGAAGGTCCATTCCAAGTCCTCGAGTGCATAAATGACCACATTTACAGATTAGAATTTCTAGGTAAGTATCCAACTAGTACTACTTTTAATATTACTGATTTGAGTCTTTTTAATTCAGGTTACAATTTGAGGACAAATCCTTTTCAAGAGGAGGGGAATGATGAAGAGCACATTAGGAGGATTGGTCCTAAGATGATCAAAGATAAGATAAGGAGATGAGAGTAAAGAGCACGGACCTATTTGAAGTGCAGATCACAAAGGCAGAAGTCGGGGAACGAATCAAAGGCCGATAGCTTCAAGATTACTAAAGACCGTCAACCTTGGAGACTTAGGCCGCTGGCCTAAATGGCTGGCATTGGAGAAGGTCACCAGCTTAAAGTGGTTAGTGTAAAGGACGTGATAGGCCGGCTAGTAAGCCGTCGGCCTAAGTGAGCTAGCTTACTAATAATTTAGGCTAGTCGGATTTTAAAGATAAGTTGTCGGCTTAGGAGTAATTTTAGGCCACCAGCATATAATTTTTTCCTTAATCGCAATTAATTTTTTTAAAACATTTTGTGTACTATTTTGTTGTGAGACTATAAATAGTCATCACACATTCATTTGTAAGGATCTTTTCGGAAATTGAGAGTTATTCATAAATTGAGAGTTATTTCTCAATTTATTCATAAATTAAGAGTTATTTCCCTTAGGTTCTTGAAAGAACTAATTGAACTTATTGGATTGTGAATCCATGGTGTTCATCCAAAACTTATCAATCAATTGTGGCATTATTGCTTATACTAAGGTTCTTATCTCATTTATAGACAAAGGTTTGTAGTGCCAATCATTCTTGATAGATCCATAGGTTATGAGATTAGTAAATCGAGTGTCGGGTTTCATCACGGGTTAGTGGGGTTCACATAACCTTTCTTACCCGCATTTTTTATCATTATTATTATTTTTTTGTTTATCATTTTGCATAGGATGCATATAAATACAATGCATGGTAGTGAAGAATAAGTACTATAATAGATCACAATTGAATAGTAATGTGGCACATAATTTGACTCATAAAATTGCGATTTCTTATTAATATTCAAATAAGTACATGACCTACAACTCTATTTGAAAAGAAAGTAAACTAGTGAACTCTTTCTTTATTGCTACTATGACAGGAATCAAAATCCATCAAGACCTATCATTAGGGCAAGAGCCAAAGGATTTCAAATCTTGGCGATGATGGCCCATTTTGAGCACATCGACCCCAGAATTATTTATTTACTAACCTCTTTTCTCTTATTCATATATTGTATTTTCCAACTGGTATACTTATCATGCTTCATAGGGTAATGGACAAACTCACTAAGACTCAGCTTGTGGGTTATCCATAGACCAACCTAAACCGGTGATGAGCTGGGTCGACGAATCTTATGGACGAGCTAGCATGATGAAGACTATTTTTATTTGTAATTATTTTTTTGGACTATTTATGTGTAAGCTTTTAAGACACTTTTTATTTGGTAGTAATTGAGTTTTAGGACCGGCCACCCTAAAAGTGGCATAATTGTAATTTTGTGGACTTTTTAACCCTAAAGGGAGCAAGTATAAATACTTGCTTAAGTAGGGTTTTGAGGGGTAGCCAAAATTTTTAGAAATAGAACACATTTCACGTGTGAGGTTAGGGTTTTTCCTAAAATCCAAATTGCTCTTATCAATTTCAATAGCAAGAATTAAAATTGTGACGAGTTGCAACAAAGAGAAATTATGAGTAATATCAACTCCTTTTTGTTGTGTTTCCTTTTCATCACTAGTGAGTTATACCTAGGGTTGATTAGGATTGTTCTTGGTCAGATTTTGATTTCATTTGAAATCATTCTATCATGTTATAAAATTGATTGGTTTTAGCATTTGTTTTAACCATCAATTTTGCTATATGTTGTAGCGTGGATTACCTTGTTGGGAAGGAGGATCACAACCTTGTTTTTTATTATTGATGATTGTTAATCACATGGGATTTCAAGTGTGTTTAGTGTTGCAATTGAGGATTTCATCATTATAGTATTCTTTCCTTGAAAACTATTACAATCATCTTACATCATTAGGGTTCATGTAATTTTTGTGCCCCTTGGAACCGAATTGATCTTGTCATTTTAGTGATTGTTGATTGATTCAATTACATGTGCTTAAACCCCCTTTTAGGTACATCATCTTTTAGTATCAGAGCGTAAGTTAAGAGATGGGAATTTTCGTGATCCTCATTATCAATTAGGGTTCTTCACTTTGATTCGAAATCGTATGTGTTGAGGATTGGATTGCGTGAATGTGTTGACAAGGAGCTGTAATTGCTGTATGTTAAAGTAGAATTTGAGGTCTTGTCATAGCTCCTATGTTGTTGAATTCACCATGAAGGAAAGGGAAGAAAGTAGTGCATTTCTTGAACCAAATTTGAAATTGGGAAGTATCTCAATTTGTGAAGAAAGAAGAAGTGTGATACTTGCTTGTTTGTTTCGGAAATTAAGTCGTGTGATTGCAATTTTCATATTATATTGTGTGGGAAAAAAAAGGAAATCATTTGAATTCAAACATCCATTAACTTGAAGTAGTTATTGAGTAACATTAAGGAGTGTTATTTGAATTTGAATTATCTTACCTTTTATGGAAAAGATTACATTTAGTAGAGTTATTTGAATTGTTGTTTGCTGCCCTTGTATGTGGATTACGATATAGATTGCAACGTGAAGTGTTGTGTGTGTTGTATTGAGAAGATTATTGTACCATGGTTGTATGTATGTGGGTTGCAGTGTAAAATGAGTGTAGTGAGTTATTGGAGTTGTGCTACAACGTGTTATAAGTTTGTGTTGAGAAGACCAAAGCAACGTGTTGTGAGTTTGTTGAGGAGAAGGTTGCTACCGTGGAGTGGAAGTGTGTATATGTGCTGTAATTGAAAGAGAGTTGTAGTGATTGATTTTTTGAAATTCAAAACATACATTAAGTCATTGTTTAATTGTGTGTCATTTGAATTTGAAATTGAATCTTACCATTTGTGGAAAGTTGCATTAAGGATGTCAATTTGAAATTGTTGCCGTGTTAGTGTGTATATGTGTGGCGGTGTAAAGGAGTATTAAATTGGTGGAGTTTGTGTTGTGTGTATTGAGTAGAAGGGTGTTGCACCGTGAGTGAATTGTTGTAAGTTGAAGTGAGTGCACCGTATGTGAGTGTAGTGTTGTGGCGTTAGTTAAGTAGTGAAGTTTGAAATTCAAAAATAAGCATTTAAGTGTGAAAGTTATTGAGTATTATTACTTAAACACTTGCTTAGTTGAATTCAATAACTTAACTACTTGAAAGCATTTAACTATTGCTTCCTTTATTTTATCATAATTGAAGTGAGGATAAGTGTTGCACCGTGGTTAAGGGTGTGTGTTGCAATGGTTATTTGTGTACCGTAAGTGTATGAGTGTGTATTGCCGTAGTTTGTGAAGTGTATGTAGTGTTGTATTTTTATAAACTTAGTGAAGAGTGTGTACATTTGGTATTGGTTATTGTATGTGTTATCAAGATCATTGATGCTAGTGGCGTGAAAACATTGTGAACCGTGAGCATAAGGGGAATTTATGTGGCGGTGAATGGTGTGCTGTGTATGTGTTTTCCTTGCTGCCAATTGTGTATTTAAATGGTGAGAAGTCAAGGTAAGAAAAAGGAAAGTTAAGTAGTAACATTTGAAATTCAAACAAGTCATTAAAGTGTTAAAGTAATTGAACTAATTACTTAAACACTTGTAGTTGAATTTAATTCTATCTACTTGAAAGTAGTTAAGTGTACTTCACTTGTGGCTTAGTTGTGCACTTGAACCATAGAAGTGTGAAGATAATTATTGTGTTGTTGGGTTTGAACACAATCTTGTCTAGTGAAATGTTTCATTATACTAATGTATTGCGCCGGACATTTACTACATTCACTACTAAAGATGATGAACAAAGGGAAAACTTGCTCCGTACCCCTTGTAGGGTACAAGTGATGTGCTCAAAACCAAGCTTAAGCACGTGCAAATGAATCAATGAAACAATCTCAACTCAAGCATATGAATCGATTCAATTGGATTAGGAAATTGCATGAACCCTAATGGAAATTTGATGAAATCCAAAGGTTCAAAGATGCAATCAACAATCCAACAAGGTTAAACTTCACCAATTAACAATAAAAACAAGTGAAATCCACATGAATTACACCAAGATGACAAGTTTCAATTCCGTGATTCTCCTCTTTCCACAATGAAAATTCACGTCAACAATGATTCAATAAAATTGATGATGATAACCAATGCTAAAAACCATTCAATCTTATAACATGATAATTGATCACAATTGCAATAAAAAATCTGACCAAGAACATCCAATTCAACCTTAGATATGACTCAAGTGATGAAAAGGAAACACAACAAAGAAAGAATTGATATTACTCACAATTGCCCATTATTGCACTCGCCAAAATTTCAACTCTTGGAAATTGAAATTGATAAGAGAAATTGGAACTAGGGAAACCTTAAGCCCTCTCATGAAAATGTAAAGTGAATTCTGAAAATTTTTTGCCTCCTCATACCTTACTATAAGCAAGTATTTATACTTGCTACCCCTAGGGTTAGAAAATGGTCAAAAATTACAAGTATGCCACTTTTAAGGTAGCCGGTCCTAAATGGAAATTACAATAAAAATGAAAGTGTCCCAAAAGAAAAAAATACAATATAAAATAGTCCATAAAACAATTACAAAGTACAAAAGTATCATAAGTCTTCATGAGCCAATGCTTCGGAATGGAAACAATCGCAGCGGGTCTTTGATTGTAAATCTGAAGATGTCCCGTGTCCATCAATTAGTGTAGGACATATTGGCATCCCATAGAGAATTATTATTGTACCTGTAAGATTATTTCTCAAATATTTATTAGAAATAAAGATATAAAGTAAAAATATAAGCGATTTAGACCATCAGCTAAATCTAGTTCTGAAGGTATAGGCGAGGCCGGGAAATTTCTCATCATCTCCTCGGGCTTCTGCTGGGAAATTTCTCATCATCTCCTCGGGCTTCTGAAAGATTTGCTCTCAAATCTAGAGGATCAGTTTTGGAACTAAACCCTGATGTCTCTGTTGACCTGCTCTTTCGACTATCAAATGTAGTGGTAGTTCTGACCTGTTCCTGAAACTGATGTACCTCAGTTGGAGTCATTGGTGACAGAACTATGCGAGACTCGCCCATACTGAACATGTAGGTGTTTCTAAACCCATCATGTAACACTTGCTGCTCAAATAACTAAGGTCGACCCGACAGCAAATGGAATGCATGCATAAGGATTACATCACACAGGATCTCATCATGATATTTCTACCTAACACTCACAGGGACCTTTGCCCTTAGTGTAACATATATACTACCTCGATTATTCAGCCAATGTAAGTTATAAGGGCTAGGATGTGGAATAGTAGACAAATGTAATTTGTCTACCAGTGCAGCAGATATAACATTCGTGCAACTACCACTATCGATGATGGGTACACAAAGGTTACCTCTGATTCTACAAGAGGTGTGAAATATGTTCTCCATCTGAATGTCTCTAGTATTAGGAGATATAGTTAGAGCCCTGCGTAACACATTAATAGGTAGATATTGTTCACCTATACACTCCTCATGTGTCTCCGTAGTTTGGTCATCATAATACTCCTGTAGTGCCATTGGTAAATCTATAGGTTCAGTTTGTTCATTGTCATCCTCAACATCTTCCCTAATGCCCTCCATAACCGTCATTACCCTCTTATTTAGACACTGTGCTGCCATATGCCCAAATCCTATGCATTTAAAGCACTTGATCCGACGTGCCTTTCCACTAGTATATCCGGGAACAGTCTACCTCACATCTGGCGTTATTAACTCTTTACCCTTCCAAGTAGGTAAATTTTTTCTAGTAGTATTTGGGGTAGTTTTGTCCACTACTCTCACTGCCTCACTTACCACCTTTGTTCCCCCTGATCGACCGTCAGCTGCTATGGGTCTGGTAATAGCATTGGGCCTACTGCTTAGAGCCCTAAACAAGTTGGACCTCCTTTGCCTCTCCACTTTCAAGGCCAATTGAATAGCCTCATCAAGTGTATTATAGCGCTGCAGCTCAACAACACATGTTATTTCATATTTCAAGCCTGAGATGAAGCGTACTACGGTTTGTTCTGGAGGTTCAATGGACCCACATCTAATCATGAGGGTTTCAAATTCTGGCACATAATCATCCACTGTCTTGCCTCCCTGCCTCAAGGTCTGCAGTCGCATAAACAATTCCTGTTTGTAGTGCTCAGGAATGAATCTTTTTCTCAACACCCTTTTCATATCCCTCCATGTCTAAATCTCAGCCTCTCCATCCCTATGCCTATTGATAATCAAATTCTTCCACCATAATACAGCATATCCTATAAACTCGACTGCAGCCAATTGGACTTTAGAATTATCATCGATCTCATAACATTCAAAGAGACCCTCAACCTTGTCCTCCCAATCCAAATAATCATCAGCTGCTCCCTTGCCATCATAAGAAGGCATCTGAAGTTTCACATACTCCAAGCCTTGAGGTGGCCTGAAATCCCTATTCTAATATAGATTAGCCCCAAAATTGTCATCCCTTTCTTCCTTGTATGGAAGATGTTCCTCAACCATCCTTCTATTCAGATTTCCATCTCTCACTACTCTCTCTCTCTAAGGATTTTGTGGAGCTACCCGAGGTGGTGCCTGATGGTTTACCACTGGTGGTTGTGGTAATGTCATTCTGTCAATCCTAGTTGCTATAGTAGCAACTATGGTAGTAAGATCCTGGAGCTGTTCTTCCAAAGTCCTCCTACCTGCAACATTATGACCCTGACCTCCACCAACCTGAGTATTGGCTTCATCACCAATTCCCCCATTCATGCTATCATTTGACATAGTTGTAGACTCGGTATATTGAACGTCAAAGACAATTTGAAGCAAAAGAGCACACCTCACAACTACACTACTTCTAACGCCACACAATAGCCACTACAAAAGGAAAACACACAACTCCACTTAACTTCACTCAAGGCACATGTATACTATTACAATTCACGTGTAGCACTCTTCTCCATAACAAAATCAACACATCACGGTGCAACACTTCTATAATCCACAGCACTCTCCTCCACAACAAATTAACACATCACGGTGTAACACTTCTATAATCCACAAGACACTCACTTAACAATACAATTCCACGCTAAAATTACTCACTGCCACTTACACAATACACACACAATGCACTTAATTCAAACAAACTATAATATGTTGTAATCCTTCACTACACACAACACTAATACTCACGGTTTAGCTCTTCAATTCCATGGCAACAACAACAAAAATGGAACCAAATATGGATAATTCTCCAAATGGCAAGCAATTGATTCCAACTAGTTAATGTGCAATCAAAGTGATTAATACACAATAACTCTATAAATAATGAATGATTTGAATTCAAATAGTTTCCTAATTCTCCATGCTAATTGAACAAATCTGCCAAGGAAATGACTCTTTCAATTCCGCAATGTCAAGTAAACAACATACACTCATTAACAAAGCTTCAACTATTTTAAATCCCCAAATGATGGAATTCAATTCAAGAACCTCCTCTTCTTCCTCAAACAAATAACTCATGGCAAGGATGAAGGCAACAACTTAATTTTCTAAAATTCAATTCAAGTCAAGAGCTTCTCCTATCTTCTTCAACAAATCACTCACGGCAAAGATGAAGGTAACAAAATTCAATTTTTCCAAAATTCCACTTCCCTCAACTAATCACAATGATCATTTCCCTTTAATCAATTATGGTCACTCAAGAGGAAAAAAAGCAATTACAAACACCCCATGTCTACATCAACAAGCAATAATCATAACACCTTAACAACATAATCAATTACTTCAATTTCCACTCCTACATTTCAGTTCAAAATGGTAAGACAACAACCTTTAATTTCCAAATTTCAATTGACAAATCCCTTCTCAAAAACCTCAAGCTCTGATATCAAAAGATGATGTGCTCAAAACCAAGCCCAAGCACATGAAAATGAATCAATGAAACAATCTCAACTCAAGCATATAAACCGGTTCAATTGGATTAGGAAATTACGTGAATCCTAATGGAAATTTGATAAAATCCAAAGGTTCAAAGATGCAATCAACAATCCAACAAGGTTAAAATTCACCAATTAACAATAAAAAAAGTGAAATCCACGTGAATTACACCAAGATGACAAGTTTCAATTTCGTGATTCTCCTCTTTCCATAATGAAAATTCACGTCAACAATGATTCAATAAAATTGATGTTGATAACCAATGCTAAAAACCATTCAATCTTATAACATGATAATTGATCACAATTGCAATAAAAAATATGACCATGAACATCCAATTAAACCCTAAATATGACTCGCTAGTTATGAAAAGGAAACACAACAAAGAAGAGATTGATATTACTCACAATTGCCCATTGTTGCACTCGCCACAATTTCAACTCTTGGAAATTGAAATTGATAAGAGAAATTGGAACTAGGGAAACCCTAAGCCCTCTCATGAAAATGTGAAGTGAATTCTAAAAATTTTTAGCCTCCTTAAACCCTACTATAAGCAAGTATTTATACTTGCTACCCCTAGGGTTAGAAAATGGCCAAAAATTACAAGTATGCCACTTTTAAGGCGGCCGATCCTAAATGGAAATTATAATAAAAATGAAAGTGTCCCAAAAGAAAAAATACAACATAAAATAGTCCATAGAACAATTACAAAGTACAAAAGTATCATAAGTCTTCATGAGCCAATGCTTCGGAATGGAAACAATCGCAGCGAGTCTTTGATTGTAAATCTGAAGATATCCCGTATCCATCAACTAGTGTAGGACATATTGACATCCCATGGAGAATTATTATTGTACTTGTAAGATTATTTCTCAAATATTTATTAGAAATAAAGATATAAAGTAAAAATATAAGCGATTTAGACCATCAGCCAAATCTAATTCTAAAGGTATAAGTAGGGTCGGAAAATTTCTCATCAACAAGGAAATTTATGTGTCCTTATAGTTGATGGTGGTAGTTGTACCAATGTAGTAGCAACATCGTTAGTATCGAAACTAAAACTTGACACTACTCTAAATCCTGAACCGTGTATGGTGTCAAGAAAATCCACAGAAAGATACACATTTAGAAGTACACGGCCGTGTACATCTCCAACGCCGGCTCAAGGCCGGCTCCAAGGCCACCGGCCTTCATTCCCACGCTGTCGGCCTTCATATCTTGTTTTGTTATTTTTACGCAACTTATTGAAGTGACATCGTTTTGGGGCTTTATTGTTACGAATTGTAAACCCTACTATTAAACTCCTAGGGTTTAGAACAGCTAGAAGATAGGATATACAACATTAAAGTTTGAAAAAAACACTTTTGAGAGAATTCCTCTCTTGGTTCTTTAAATAACTAATCTAGAACTTATCAGATTTTTATTTTGTGGCGTTCATCCCGACTTATCAATCGGTCTTTCACCCCGATTGTGGCGTCTTCATATTATACCAAGGTTCTTGTCTCGCTTATAGACAACGGGTTGCGGTTTCCACTTAAGTGTGTTTGGCATCTTAGGTAGCGAATTCCGAACGTATTCGTATTGGGTTTCATCACACGTTGGCGTGGTTCGTATCAGTTAGGAATCCGAGCAAACCGATTTCGTATCAGTTTGGTATTAGAGCCTAGGTTTGTTAACACATCAGTTCGGTTTGAGGAAGGTAACATCAAAACCCTAACTCCAATCGTTCATATCAATTGTTCGTATTCAATTTCATAGTGTTAATTGCCTATTGAAAGTGTAGTACCTACTATTCAATTTTGTTACAAAAAAAAAAGGAAGAATCACGGCGAAAAAAAAAAAGGAACGTGATCAAGAGCAACAAACAAAGGCAACAAAAAAAAAAAAAATCGGAAAGAAAAAGAGAAAACTTTCGAGCCCTAGAGTTGTTTTGAATTCTACGGAAGGGAATTGGTATAGTTTGGGTTAGTTCTAAGAGATTTGAGAAGAGGAATTAGCGAGTTGATATCATCATTGCTGGTGAGAATACACGAGTGATTGTGCGATATCATCCTTGGAGCGAAACACGTAAGGGAGTGTATCGTGAGGCTTAATCATATATATATTTGTGTTAGTACTAATCTTTTCTGCAGGAACTATGTCTATGCAACATTCTCCTGAAAGTGAGAGGGTAAGGTTTGATGCTAGGTGATACGAACTACGCCGACCCGTGACGAAACCGAGTACCAATACTTTCGGAAATTCATTGCCTAAGACGCCCAAACACCTAAAGTGGAAACCGCGACCCGTTGTTTATAAGCGAGACAAGAACCTTGGTATAAAAATGAAGACGCCACAATCGGGATGGAAGACCGATTGATAAGTCGGGATGAACAACATGGAAATCAATCCGATAAGTTCGATTTAGTTCTTGAAGAACCAAGAGAGGTGCCTCTCAAAAGTGTTTAATGTTCAAAGATGTATATTCTATGTTGTTCTAAACCCTAGTAGCTTTTATACTAGGGTTACAATTCGTGAAAAAAAGTCCAGAACGACGTAGCTTAGATAAGTTGCGTAAAAACACGAAAACAGAACAAGCTGGCCGGCAGGGGATACACGGCCGTGTACACGACCGTGTACTTTGGCCGTATACTTTTCTATGTAAATTCTGGCAATATACACGACCGTGTACTTCTGGTCGTGTATCTTTCTATAGAATTGCTTGACTCCATATATGGCCGTGCCTTTAGCTGTGTATATGACTGTGTATGATTCTGTGTAACTTTGAGATTCTTACACGGCCGTGCCTTGTAAATACACGCCCTCTTCACCCTGTATCCAGTATAACTTGTACAAGAGTAAGGGTCTTCCCATGGTTGTTCCAATCCGTTCCAACTTCATGATTGCTCCAATCCTTTCCGGCTTCATGGACATCCTTTATCAACCCGTTAAGTGCTTCCTTGAGTCATTTCGCTCAACTTCTTGTGATCGATCCAGGCGGCACTTCAAGAGGATCCACATTTCTTCTTCCGGCTTGGCTCTCATCATTCCCCTCCTCTTGAAAAGGATTTGTCCTCAAATCATTGCCTGCATCAAATGGACTCAGATTAGTAACATAAAATGTGACACTTACTGGATACTCACCTGGTAAATTTTTCTTGTAGGCATTATCATTGATTTTCTCAAGCATCGGAAATGTACCGTCTCCCCTAGGGTTCAACTTGGATCTCCTCTGCAATGGAAAACTCTCCTTGCGAAAATGCACCCGAACCCAACCTCCAGGCTGAAAAATCTTGGGTCTCCTATCCTTGTTCACCCTTGAAGCAACCCTGGCATTTTGTTTTACAATCCTAATCTTTACCTGTGCATGTAGCTTTCTCACGAAATCTGCCTTAAAATCAGCATCAAAACTCATAGACTTGTTAAGTGGCAATGGCAATAAATAAACAGGAACTAATGGGTTAAAACCATACACAATCTCAAATGGTGAACAATGAGTATTGCTATATAAAGCCCTGTTATATGCAAACTCCACAAATGGTAGACAATCCTTCCAAGTCCTAATGTTCTTCTCTATGATTGCCCCTAACAATTGAATTAATGTCCTATTAACCACATCAATTTGCCCATCAATTTGTGGGTGACAGATAGTTGAAAACATCCGTTTAATTCCTAACTTTTCCCACAATACTCTCCAAAAATGACTAAAAAATTTCTCATCTCGATCAGTAACAATGCTTCTAGGTATACCATGTGGACGCACTACCTTTCTAAAGAACAAATCAACAATGTGTATAGCATCATCGGTTTTATGACAAGGAATGAAATGAACCGTTTTAAAAATCCTATCCATAACCACAAAATTAAAATCTCGACCATGCCTAGGCTTAGATAATCCTAACACAAAATCTATGGAAATGTTTATCCATGGCTCACGAGGAATGACACTATACTCATATAACCAATCTAAGAAGTCATCTAAACAAGGAATGGGATGACGATACTTTACCGTAAAGTTGTTGATGGCGCGGCAGTCAACACACATTCTCCATGTCCCATCCTTCTTAGGCACCAAAATCACAGGCACTGCACATGGACTCATGCCTTCTCTCATGTATCCCTTCTCCATTAACTCATCTACCTGCCTTTGGAGTTCCTTCGGAAAGACATTTTCAAAATCCTGCACAATAGACACAACCACACTAGGCAAAGAGTTAGATAGTTCGTTAGTATTAAGACATGTTTCGTTAAAAACCAGCGACAACATAGGTTACCTCATCACTAATGCTCTCCTCACTACACTCGCTCTTGCCACACAACTCTCCTTTTGCAAGGCTGCCCTCTCCTTTTCACTCACCACCAAAGTTGATCCCCCTTCAACATAGCCTCTCACACTCTTTCCAGCCTTCCTCTCCTTTTCCTTTTGATCTTGACTCTTATATTCCTTTTTCTTCTCATTGTCTTTTGCTCTCTCACTCTCACTCTGCTTTTCACTCACCTTATGTTTTGCAAAAGACTATTGTAGCTGCAACTGATCCTCATACACTTGTTTGGGTGTTAACGGTTTAAGATTAAAGCTTTTCCCTTGGTGAACAAGTGTATACTTGTTAGAAAAGCCATCATGAACAACCTTCCTATCAAATTGCCACGGCCTCCCCAACAACACATGACATGCTTGCATTGGCACTACATCAATAAACACCTCATCCTCATACCTACCAATGTGAAAACCAATCAATGCTTGCTTACTCACCTTAGTCACTCCACTATCATTCAACCACTGCAATTTATATGGACTAGGGTGTCTAACAATTTTGAGCCCCAGTCTCTCAATAATAAAATTACTCACTACATTAGTGCAACTCCCTCCATCAATGATCAAGCTGCAAATATGATCTCCTAGATAACATCTAGTATGAAATATACTCTCTCTTTGCACCTCTTCTTCTTCCTTCACCTGCACATTCAAAGCTCGCTTTACTACCGCCACTAGCCTTCCCATTGCAGGCTCCTCATCATCACTAGCATCCTCTAATGGAGGCATATCATCTTCTTCACTATCCCCCTCAGTCTCATACTCTCCATCATCACGCAAAATCATCACACGCCTATTTGGACATTGACTAGCAATATGGTCTCTACCTTGGCATTTAAAACATCTAATGTCACGATTTCTAGAAGTAGAAGAATCAGGGTTACCTTGGTTACCAGGAGTAGAACCCGCTTGCCTCAGCTCCCCTTTTGGTTTGATGGGTAAAGGCTTTTCTTCTTTCTTCTATTGGTAGGTCTTCCAAGTAGATGAACCATTACCCTATGGAAACCGTGCATTACTACTACCTTTCCTCTTGTGCTGGTTCTCAACCTTTATAGCCATGTAAACCATATCCTCCAATTCTACATAATGCTGCAATTCAACAACATTTTGGATTTCTCTATTCAACCCAGCAAGAAACCTAGCCATTGTAGCCTCTCTATCCTCCTCTACATTCGCCCTAATCATAGTGACTTCCATCTCCTTGAAGTACTCATCTACACTTCGGCTTCCCTACCTCAGAGTTTGCAACTTGTTGTGCAATTCACGATAGTAATACACAGGCACAAACCGCTTCTTCATCACTCTTTTCATCTCTTCCCAAGACTCAATAGGTGGCTCGCCACTCCTTCTCCTATTCAACATTAGTTGATCCCACCACACTATAGCATAATCCGAAAATTCAATGGCAGCAAGTTTTACCATCTTTCTCCCACTATAGTTGTGATAATCAAATACCATCTCTACCTTCTTCTCCCACTCTAAGTACGCCTCGGGATCATTCTTCCCTTGGAAAGGAGGAATCTTCATCTTTATGCTACTCAATTGATCATCCTCTCTATTCCTATCTCCTCTATCTTCCCAATCTCTAGTTTCTCTATTCCGACCACTATAACCTCTATAACTCCCGATAGAAGGCTCATCAAAGTCATCATCTAACATTTCATCTCCACCCCTTGGTACTCTCCTAGAACGACTCTCCCTCTTACGCCCTTGGAATACGTTTATGGATTACTCTAGTCTTTACTCTACCGTCTCATGAATTTGTTCCATTCCCTCTTAGAACATCCTCTTCATTTCACCCCTCAACGCCTCAATTACTAACCTAGCATCAAACCTTCCCCTCTCACCTTCAGGAGAATGTTGTCTCGACATTGTCCCTGTAGAAAAGATTAGTACTAACACAAATATATATAAAATTAAACCTCACGATACACTCCCTTACGTGTTTCGCTCAAATGATAATATCACACAGTCACTCGTGTATTCTCACAAACAATGATGATATCAACTTGCCAATTCCCCTTCTCAATTCTCTTAGAACTAACCCAAACTACACCAATTCCCTTCCGTAGAATTCAAAAAGAACAAATCTAGGGTTCATAAATTTTCCTCTATTTTTCTATCCGAATTTTTTTTTCTCTCTTTTTTTTTTGCTTTTGATCACGTTTCTCTTGTCTTTCTTTTCTGTTCTCTTCTTTTCTTTTGTCGTGATTTTTACTCTTTTTTTTTTTTTAACAATCACCTAGTCGATATTACACTATCAAAAGACAATCAATACTACAAAATTGAATACGATAATTGATATGAACGATTGGAGTTAGGGTTTTGATATTACCTTCCTCAAACCGAACTGATGTTTTGACAAACCTAAGCTCTGATACCAAACTGATACGAACCACGCCAACCCGTGACGAAACCCAATACCAATACGTTCAGAAATTCATTACCTAAGACGCCTAAACACCTAAAGTGGAAACCGCGACCCGTTGTCTATAAGCGAGACAAGAACCTTGGTATAAAAATGAAGACGCCACAATCGGGATGGAAGACCGATTGATAAGTCGGGATGAACACCATGGAAATCAATCTGACAAGTTCGATTTAGTTCTTGAAGAACCAAGAGAGGAGCCTCTCAAAAGTGTTTAATGTTCAAAGATGTATATTCTATGTTGTTCTAAACCCTAGTAGCTTTTATACTAGGGTTACAATTCGTGAAAAACAAGTCCAAAACGACGTAGCTTAGCTAAGTTGCGTAAAAACACGAAAACAGAACAAGCTGGCCGGCAGGGGATACATGGCCGTGTACACGACCGTGTACTTTGGTCGTGTACTTTTCTGTGCAAATTCTGGCAATATACACGACCGTGTACTTCTGGTCGTGTATCTTTCTGTGGAATTGCTTGACTCCATACACGGCCGTGCCTTTGGCCGTGTATATGATCGTGTATGATTCTATGTAACTTTGAGATTCTTACACGACCGTGCCTTGTAAATATATGCCCTCTTCACCCCGTATCCGGTATAACTTGTACAAGAGTAAGGTTCTTCCCATGGTTGTTCCAATCCGTTCCAACTTCATGATTGCTCCAATCCTTTCCAGCTTCATGGACATCCTTTATCAACCCGTTAAGTGCTTCCTTGAGTCGTTTCGCTCGACTTCTTGTGATCGGTCCAGGCGGCACTTCAAGAGGATCCACATTTCTTCTTTCGGCTTGGCTCTCATCATGGATCTCATCACTAAGTTAGTGATTGAGGCGTTGAGGGGTGAGATGAAGAGGATGTTTCAGGAGGGGATGGAACAAATTCATGACACGGTAGAGCAAAGACTAGAGCAATCTAAAAACGTCTTCCAAGGGCGTAAGAGGGAGAGTCGTTCTAGGAGAGTACAAAGGGGTGGAGATGAAATGTCGGATGATGAATTTGATGAACCTTCTGTCGGGAGTTATAGAGGATATAGTGGTAGGAACAGAGAAACTAGGGATTGGGAAGATAGAGGAGATAGGAATAAAGAGGATAATCAATTGAGTAGTATAAAGATCAAGATTCCTCCTTTCCAGGGGAAAAATGATCCCGAGGCATACTTAGAGTGGGAGAAGAAGGTGGAGATGGTGTTTGATTGTCATAACTATACTGGGAGAAAGAAAGTGAAACTTGCTGCCATTAAATTTTCGGATTATGCCATAGTGTGGTGGGATCAACTAATGTTGAATAGAAGAAGAAATGGCGAACCACCTATTGAGTCTTGAGAAGAGATGAAGAGGGTGATGAAGAAGCAGTTTGTGCCTGCGTATTACTATCGTGAATTACACAACTAATTGCAAACTCTTAAGCAGGGAAGCTGAAGTGTGGATGAGTATTTCAAGGAGATGGAAGTTACTATGATTAGGGTGAATGTGGAGAAGGATAGAGAGGCTACCATGGCTAGGTTTCTTGTCGGATTGAATAGAGAAATTCAAAATGTCGTAGAATTGAAGCACTATGTAGAATTGGAAGATATGGTTCATATGGCTATAAAGGTTGAGAACCAACACAGGCGGAAAGGCAGTAGTACTACATGGTTTCAACAGGGTACTGGTTCATCCACCTGGAAGACTAACTAATGGAAGAAGGAAGAAGAGCATTTACCCACCAAACCAAAAGGAGAGCAGAGGCAAGCGGGTTCTACTCCTGGTAACCAAGGTAAACCTGATTCTTCTACTCCTAGAAATCGTGACATTAGATGTTTTAAATGCTAAGGTAGAGGCCATATTGCTAGTCAATGTCCAAATAGGCATGTGATGATTCTACGTGATGATGGTGAGTATGAGACTGAGGGGGATAGTGAAGAGGATGATATGCCTCCATTACAGGACATTAGTGATGATGAGGAGCCTGCAGTAGGGAAGTTAGTGGCAGTAGTGAAGCGAGCTTTGAATGCGCAGGTGAAGGAAGAAGAGGAGGTGCAAAGAGAGAATATCTTTCATACTAGATGTTATCTGGGTGATCATATTTGCAGTTTGATCATTGATGGAGGAAGTTGCACTAATGTGGTGAGTAATTTTATTGTTGAGAGGCTGGGACTCAAGACTACTAAACACCCTAGTCCATATAAATTGCAGTGGTTGAATGATAGTGGCGAGACTAAGGTGAGTAAGCAAGCCTTGATTGCTTTTCGCATTGGTAGGTATGAGGATGAGGTGTTATGCGATGTAGTGCCAATGCAAGCGTGTCATGTGTTGTTGGGGAGGCCACGGCAATTTGATAGGAAGGTTGTTCATGATGGCTTTTCTAACAAGTATACTCTTGTTCACCAAGGGAAAAGCTTTAATCTTAAACCTTTAACACCTAAACAGGTGTATGAGGATCAGTTGCAGCTACAACAGTCTTTTGCAAAATATAAGGTGAGTGAAAAACAGAGGGAGAGTGAGAGAGCAAAAGACAGCGAGAGAGAAAAGGAATACAAAAGTCGATCTCAAAAGGAAAAAGAGAGGAAGGCTGGAAAGAGTGTGAGAGACCAAGTTGAAGGGGGATCAACTTTGTCGGTGAGTGAAAAGGCGAGTGCAGCCTTGCAAAAGAAGAGTTGTGTGGCAAGAGCGAGTGTAGTGAGGAGAGCGTTAGTGATGAAGCAACCTATGTTGTTGCTGGTTTTTAAAGAAACTTGTTTGAATACTAACGAACTATTTAACTCTTTGCCTAGTGTGGTTGTGTCTATTGTGCATGACTTTGAAGATGTCTTCCCTGAGGAGATTCCAAAGGGATTACCACCTATTCGTGGTATTGAGCACCAGATTTACCTTGTACCCGAAGCGTCGATTCCAAACAAACCAGCGTGTAGGAGTAATCTAGAGGAGACAAAGGAACTCCAAAGGCAGGTCGATGAATTAATGGAGAAGGGGTACGTGAGAGAAAGCTTGAATCCATGTGCAGTGCCTGTCATTTTAGTGTCTAAGAAGGATGAGTCATGGAAAATGTATGTTGACTACCGCGCCATCAACAACATCACGGTAAAGTATTGTCATCCCATTCCTCGCTTAGATGACATGTTAGATGAGTTACATAGGTCTAGTGTCTTTTCCAAAATTGACTTGAAAAGCGGATATCACCAAATTAGAATGAAAACAGATGATGCTTGCAATATTGCTAATTTGTTCTTTAGGGAAGTTGTGAGATTACCTGGTATGCCTAGAACAATTGTATCGGATAGAGATGCTAAGTTCTTAAGCTACTTCTGGAAGACCTTGTAGGCTAAGTTAGGAACTAAGATATTGTTTTCTATTACTTGTCATCCACAGATTGATGGTTAAACTGAGGTAGTAAATCAAACTTTATCTACTTTGTTGAGGGCCTTCATTAAAAAGAACATTAAAAGTTGGGAGGATTGTTTTCCGCATGTTGAGTTTGCCTATAATCGTACAATGCATTCTGGTACTAAGTTTACTCCTTTTGAAATTGTGTATGGTTTCAATCCACTAACTCCTTTGGATTTATCACCTTTGCTTATTTCTGAGTATGTTAATCTAGATGGCAAGAAGAAAGCAGAATTTGTTAAACAGATCCATGAGAAGGCAAGGCTAAACATTGAGCGAAGAACAGAGCAATATGTGAAACAAGCCAACAAGGGTCGTCGACAAGCTGTCTTCGAACTTGGAGACTGGGTTTGGGTTCACATGCGCAAAGAACAGTTTCCTATGCAGCGTCGATCTAAACTACTTCCTGGAGGCAATGGACCATTTCAAATTCTTGAGCGCATCAATGATAATGCATACAAGATAGATTTACCAGGTGAGTATCAAGTAAGTCCTACGTTTAATGTTACTGATCTGAGTCCTTTTGATGTAGGTGATGATTTGAGGACAAATCCTTTTCAAGAGGAGGGGAATGATGAGATCCATGATGGGAGCCAAGCCAGAAGATAGATTGTGGATCCTCTTGAAGTGCCACCTGGACCGATCACAAGAAATCGAGCAAAACGATTCAAGGAAGCACTTAACGAGTTGATAAAGGATGTCCACGAAGCCGAAAAGGATTGGAGCAATCATGAAGCTAGAAAGGATTGAAATAACCATGGGAATGCCCTTGCTCTTGTATAAGTCATAACGGATATGGGACAATGAGGGCGTGTCTTTACAAGGTACGGCCGTGTAGGAGTCTGAAGATTACACAGAATCATACATGGTCTTGTACGCGGCTAAAAGGCACGGCCGTGTATGGTGTAGAACAATGATGGGTGTCGAATCCAACAAAAATAAAACCTACTCCTAGACAATGATATGATTTGTGTATAGTAGTGAGTAGGGTCGTATCCACAGGGATTGGTTAAATATATTTCTATTCAAAGGGAATAAAGAGGAAAAGAAAAATGGGGGGGTTTTGTTTATGAATCAAAATAATATTGAAACAAGATAATAAAATCGAATATTGATAAAAGCCTAGCCAATGGAATCAAGATAGTTTAATTCTAGGAATTGATCATCGATGCAAATGTCTTCTATCCTTATTTCTAGATAAACTGGTTATGGTTATTAACAAGCTCTAATAACCTATCTCTCCTTACTTCTTCGATAATCAAAACAAGCTCTTTGATTACTTCTCTTATCGATTAGACAACCCTAAACAAGCTCTTAGGATTTAATCTATCAATAGCATTAAAAACAAGAGTGACCACCAATTCATGCCAGTAGATTATAAGATAACCTATTTAAACAAGATCATACATCTCCATAACATGAATTCGATCATCTATTTTATAATCAAACATGTTATTGTATCACCGAGACTAGAACTATCAAACAATTACGGGTTTGACGTGCTAGTTGACAATATATTAACTTGCTAATTGAGTAGAAGAGTTCTAATTCATACCAATCAACAAAGATAATAATGACAAGACGTTCAGAAGATATATGAATATCTAAAAACAAAGAATAGATTAAATACAAATCAATTAGATCTCACAATTCGTAGAGAATCAAACTTCTATGACCCTTTGACTAGAAAATCTACTTAGCTACACATGTTCATCATAAAAACGAAAATTAAAAGTGAAAACATAACAAGCCTCAGCTCCCGGTCTTTGCTCTGCCTCCCTCCTTCCTTCTTGTCTCCAAGATGATCCAAGATTTCCTAACCCTCTAAGGTTAGTTCTATTTATATTGTTAAAGGGATGGCAGGTGATCTTTTGCTAGCAAGATACGAAAATATCTTTCCTTTTTCAAGTAAATCTCGAGAAGAAAATAATCATCCGCCTGGCACGCCCTACAACACAGCTGTGGGTCAAGTCGTGCCTTCCTCTGTGTATAATTCACATATCATCTTCCGTGTCCAGTGTGTGCCACGTCTTCCACCACGGCCAGATGTCAAGCCGTGCCTTCCTCTATGGATAATCTACAATTCTTCATCTATATCCAGTGTGTACCACGGTTTAAACCACGGCCAGATCCCAAGCCGTGTCATCCTCTAGTCGAAGTTCCACAATTTCTCCTTCGTATTTAGTATATGGCACGGCTTCATCAAGCTTCTACCACGGTTTCCACCACGACCGACACCACGGCTTCCACCACGGTCGTGTCATAAGTCGTGTCTCTCTCCTTCTCATGCAGTGTGTAGCACAGTTTTCACCATGGCCGTATCTCAAACTGTGCCTCCTTCTAGACAGATACACGGTCGTGTACTTCAACTACACGCCCATGTACTTTCCTCCGGCGGTGTAAATCCTTGTCTTTGATCCAAGTTGTAGATGACTTCTCTAGTTTACTTGAATTAGCACCCTTGACTCCATTTAACCTGATTTATCACCATAATAGAATTAAGTACCTTTTCCTTATGATTTCTATAAAATCTATAATAAATTAACACACTTCATACTATAAAGATTGAGTATAAAATGGCTCTATCAAACAACTAGAAGATAGGATATACAACATTAAAGTTTGAAAAAAACACTTTTGAGAGAATTCCTCTCTTGGTTTTTTAAAGAACTAATCTAGAACTTATCGGATTTTTATTCTGTGGCGTTCATCTCGACTTATCAATCAGTCTTTCATCTCGATTGTGGCGTCTTCATATTATACCAAGGTTCTTGTCTCGCTTATAGACAATGGGTCGCGGTTTCCACTTGAGTGTGTTTTGCATCTTAGGTAGCGAATTCCGAACCTATTGGTATTGGGTTTCGTCACACGTTGGCATGGTTCGTATCAGTTAGGAATTCGAGCAAACCGATTTTGTATCACATGTGACCCAAAGAGCTAAGGTACCTTTCAGTGTAGGGGATAAATACTGTGATGAAATTGAGTGTAATATTTTACCTATGCGTACACCCCATATATTACTTGGCGGACTTTAGTTATATGATAAGAGGGTCTTACATGATGGCTTCAGGAATACTTATGTATTCTAGAAGGAGGGAAAACGAATTATTCTAAATCCGATGTCGCTTTCAGAGGTTCAAAGGGTCCAGTAACAAATCAATAGACCATCAAAAGGCCATGAGCAGTTGAGCCAACCCTTAGAGCACAAAATTTGCCAGACACAAATGTGCCAACCTTTGGAGGATCCTGATGATTATAGTTAGATGAGCAAACTACCAGAGGACGAAATTGTTTAGGGGCAGTTGTATTCACCTTCAAAGGTACTAGAGGCTCATGAGCAGTTGAGTAAACCATTGGAGGATTCTGAGGGTCAGAGTCAGATGAGCCCATCATTAGAGAGCCAAACTATTCAGAGACAATTGTGTCCATCTTCAGAGGTTTTAGAGGGCAATGAGCAATTAGGCTAACTATTAAAGGGCCATGAGGATCAATGCCATACAGATGAGTTAGAAAAGGGGAAAATAATTTCAATGGAACATGTTAAGTGATAGGAATCAAAATCTATCAAGACCTATCATTAGGCTAAGAGCTAAAGGATTTCAAATCTTGGCGATGAGGACCCATTTTGAGCACATCGACCCTGGAATTATTTGTTTACTAACCTCTTTTCTCTTATTCATGTATTGTATATTCCAACAGGCACACTTGTCATACTTTATAGGGCGATGGATAAACTCACTAAACTCAGCTTATAGGTTATCTATGGATCAACCTAAACCGGCATTGAGCTAGGCCGACGAATCATATGGAAAAGCTAGTTAAAAGGGGGATCACGATTGTGCTTTTGCTAAATATTCTTGAATTCATGTGATATTTCAAGTTTGATTAGTGTGTATTGAGGGATTTGATTCATTGTGGTGGATTAGTTATTATTTATTGACTTTGGATCTCTTTGCATCCATTAGGAATCATGCAAATTCCTAACTTGTTGAACCGAAATTGTTTGATTGCATTCAGGGTTGGTTTTCGTTCCATTTGATTGTGCTTAATCCACTTTTAGGCACATCATCTTTTTAGTATCAGAGCTACCATATTTGGACATTTAAGATTGATTTACATCCTAGTTGAAGAATCGGTCACAAACTTTGAGGATTGGATGCCATTATTCATGTGATTGGAAGTTAGTTTGATTGACATTGTTTGTTTGTCTTTCAAATTAGTTTTGCATGTGCTTAATCTTGGTTTTAGGCACATCATAATTTGGTATCAGAGCTTGTGGTTTAAGAGGAGGGATTTTGTAATTGTTAATTCGGAAAAATTAGGGTTTTTGGTTTTAGTACCTTGATCCAAATTGTTGAAGTGAAATTGAGTTATTTAATTATGTTGTTGAGGTGTTATACTTGTTGCTACTTGTTGTAGACGTGGAGTACTTGTTATATTCCTTGTCTCCTTAAGTTGGTTGTGAGTGATTTAAGAGAAGTGATCATTGTGATCATTTGAGGGAAGTGAAATTTGAAAGCTAAGAAGAGTGTGATCTTGAATTGTTGCAAGAGGATTTTGAAAATTGAGTAGTGTGTTTGCAATTTTTAGATTGCATTGTGTGGAAAAAGGAAATCATTTGAATTCAAACATCCATTAACTTGAAGTAGTTATTGAGTACCATTAAGGAGTGTTGTTTGAATTTGAATTTGAATATAGAGGTACTAGAGGCTCATGAGCAGTTGAGTAAACCATTAAAGGATTTTGAGGGTCAAATTCAGATGAGCCCATCATTAGAGAGCCAGACTGTTCAAAGACAATTATGTTCACCTTTAGAGGTTTCAGAGGGCCATAAGCAGTTAGACTAACCATTAGAGGGCCATGAGGGTCAGCGCCATACAAATGAGCTAGAGCAAGAGAAAACAATTTTAGCGAAATGGGTTGAGAAAGGGGAGACCTTAGTGGATAATGGGTCATTATTGGTGTTGTAGATGAGATACATCGTAGAAATAGATGAGAGAAAACAATCACCCCCTATGGTATTTCAAATATTGGGATTCTGCAATAATACTTCTTCAAGTGGCTTACTAAGAGAAAACAGAGTCTCTATTGCATTTGATCTGTCAGATTTGAGGACAAATCTTTTTGAGGCCCAAAGAGATGATAGGAATCAAAATCTATCAAGACCTATCATTAGGGCAAGAGATAAAGGATTTCAAATCTTGCCAATGAGGGCCCATTTTGAGCACATCGACCCTAGAATTATTTGTTTACTAACCTCTTTTCTCTTATCCATGTATTGTATATTCAAACAGGCACACTTATCATGCTTTATAGAGCTATGGAAAAACTCACTAAGACTCAGCTTGTGGGTTATCTATAGACTGACCTAAACCGAGGATGAGTTGGGCCGACGAATCCTATGAAATAGCTAGCATGATGAAGACTATTTTTATTTGTAATTATTATTTACTTGGGCTATTTATATTGTAATCTTATTAGGACACTTTCATTTGCTTGTAATTGTCTTTTAGGATCAACTACCCTAAAAGTGGCATAGTTGTAATTTTTTTATCTTTTTAACCCTGAAGGGAGCAAGTATAAATACTTGCTTAAGTAGGGTTTTGGGGGGAGAATTTTTAGAACAAACACTTCACTTTCACATGAGAGAACTTAGGGTTTCCTAGTTCAATTTCCTCTTATCAATTTCAATCCCAAGAGTTGAGATTATGGCGAGTGCAACACTTGAAATTGTGAGTAATATCAATTTCAAATTGTTGTGTTTTATTTTCTTCTCTAGTGTGTCATATCTAGGGTTGAATTGGAACATTTCTTGGTTAGATTTGATTGAGTTGTTTCATTCGAATTAGTGAGCTTGTTTAAGTATTTATCATACTTGTTATTCATCAACAATTGCTTATCATTGTCAACATGAATTGCATTTCTACAAAAGGGGAATCACGGTTGTGCTTTTGCTAAATATTCTTGAATTCACGTGATATTTCAAGTTTGATTAGTGTGTATTGAGGGATTTGATTCATTGTGGTGGATTATTTCATTATTTAGTGACTTTGGATCTCTTTGCACCCATTAGGAATCACGCAAATTCCTAGCTTGTTGAACCGAAATTGTTTGATTGCACTCAGGGTTGGTTTTTGTTCCATTTGATTATGCTTAACCCCCTTTTAGGCACATCATCTTTTTGGTATCAAAGTTATCATATTTTGATATTTAAGATTGATTCACATCCTAGTTGAAGAATCGGTCATAAACTTTGAGGATTTGTTGCCATTGTTCATGTGATTGAAAGCTAGTTTGATTGACATTGTTTGTTTATCTTTCAAATTAGTTTTCCATGTGCTTAATCTTGGTTTTAGGCACATCATTGAGATAGGGGAAACCTTAGTGGATAATGGGTCATTATTTGTGTTGCAGATGAGATATATCCTAGAAATGGAGGAGAGAAAACAACCACCCCCTATAGTACTCAGATATTGGGATTCTACAGTGATACTTCTTCAAGTGGCTTGCCAAGAGGAAACAGTGTCTCTATTGCATTTGATTTATCATATTTGAGGGCAAATCTTTTTAAGGCTCTAGGAGATGATAGGAATCAAAATCCGTTAAGACCTATCATTAAGGCAAGAGCCAACGGATTTCAAATCTTGGTGATGAGAGCCTATTTTGAGCACATCGACCTCGGAATTATTTGTTTACTAACCTCTTTTCTCTTATTCATGTATTGTATATTCTAATAGGCACACTTATCATGCTTTATATGGCAATCGATAAACTCACTAAGACTCAACCCGTGGGTTATCCATGTACCAACCTAAATTGACGATGGGCTGGGCCGACAAATCCTATTGAACAGCTAACATGATGAAGACTATTTTTATTTGTAATTATTTCTTTGGACTATTTATGTGTAAGCTTTTAAGACACTTTTTAGTTGGTTGTAATTGAGTTTTAGGACCAGCTACCCTAAAAGTGGCATAGTTGTAATTTTGTGGACTTTTTAACCATAAAGGGAGCAAGTATAAATACTTTCTTAAGTAGGGTTTTGAGTGGTAGCCAAAATTTTTAGAAATAAAACACATTTCACGTGTGAGGTTAGGGTTTTTCCTAAAATCCAAATTGCTCTTATCAATTTCAATACCAAGAATTGAAATTGTGGCGAGTTGCAACAAAGAGAAATTGTGAGTAATATCAATTCCTTTTTGTTGTGTTTCCTTTTCATCACTAGTCAGTTATATCTAGGGTTGATTAGGATTGTTCTTGGTCAGATTTTGATTTCATTTGAAATCATTCTATCATGTTATAAAATTGATTGGTTTTAGCATTTGTTTTAACCATTAATTTTGCTATATGTTGTGGCGTGGATTACCTTGTTAGGAAGGAGGATCACGACCTTGTTTTTTATTGTTGATGATTGTTAATCACGTGGGATTTCAGGTGTGTTTAGTGTTGCAATTGAGGATTTCATCAATGTAGTATTTTTTCCTTGAAAACTATTACATTCAGACCATCTTACATCATTAGGGTTCACGCAATTTCTATGCCCCTTGGAACCGAATTGATCTTTTCATTTTAGTGATTATTGATTAATTCAATTATATGTGGTTAAATCCCTTTTTAGGCACATGATATTACTACTTATTTTTTTCTCGTATGCTAGCTTGGTTGGGCTGCTTCTGCTTCCTTCGTCAGTTGTTGGATCCATTTATCTTTTTACTTCAACTAGTCTCTTAAGTACAAGATAACCCTTTAGGATTGTCCATACTTCTTCTTGCAGTAATTCACAACCTTCTTCCATTTTTGGTATAGGACCTCTACCTTTGCTTGTATAATGGCTCTATACCCTTCCTCTTCTAGTGTCAAATTTTGCAATTCTAGCTCGTGCTTGAAGACATCGGGAGCTCGTATTGTACCCGACTAGTGTTCTTTATAAAATCGTAGATGAACTCTCGAGTAGCCCTATGGGCCTTGATCCTCCCTTCGAGTTCACTTAGGTCTACCATTTTCTTCACCTTCCTATGCTCCTACAATTCTTTGATATTGTTAAGGTAGGCGATCTTAGTTGCTAGTGGTATGTTAAAATCTTGATAGTTGAGGGTTACCCATTATTATGACCTTATGTAGGTAACGTCTTGCAAGGTGATACGAATAACGCCCACCTGTGATGAAACCGTATACCAATACGTTTGGAATTGCAACCCAAGATGCCAAATAATCGAAGTGGAGCAGCGACCCGTTGCCTATAGATGAGGCAAGAACCTTGGTATATTCTGTTGACACCACAATCGAGATGAAAGACTGATTGATAAGTTTGATTTGAACGCCACAGAAGAGATCCGATAAGTTCAAGAGAAGTTCATTGGAGAAACAAGAGAGAAATACTCTCAAATTGTATTAATCAATGTTGTATGTAAGTTGTATGTTCTGTTTTCTAACCCCAGCAGCTATTAATAGGGTTTACAACTTGTAAGGAAAAAAGCCTAAAATGACAAAACATAATAAAGTTGCGAAAAAAATAACAAACAGGCAATGTACGCCGGCAGCGTAGTAGGTGGCGTAGTAGCCGATGTAGGATATACGCCGGGTATATACGCTGGTGGCGTAGTCCCTCTATCGCTCTCTAATTTCAACGCTGGCTCAAAGCCGGCAGCGTTAATCCAACGTTGTCAAGGCCAGCAGCTTTGAACTCATATGCTTTGATCTCCTTTGTTAAAACCTTGAATGACTTATACAAATGCAAGTTCATTCTCATGGTTGCTTCAATCTTTTCTAGCTTCTTGGATGTCCTTTATCACGTTAAGCACTTCTTTGAATCGTTTCGCTCGGCTTCTTATGATAAGTCCAGGTGGCACTTCAAGAGGATCCACATTCCACCTTCTAGCTTAACTCCCATCATGGCTTCCATCATTCCCCTCATCTTGAAAAGGATTTGTCCTCAAATCATCGCCTACATCAAAAGTACTCAGATCAGTAACACTAAAAGTAGCACTTACTTGATACTCACCTGGCAAATCTAACTTGTAGGCATTATCATTGATGCGCTCAAGAATTTGAAATGGTCCATCGCCTCTAGGAAGTAATTTAGATCGACGTTGTACAAGAAACTGCTCTTTGCGCATGTGGACCCAAACCCAGTCTCCAGGTTTAAAGACAACTTGTCAGCGACCCTTGTTGGCTTATTTCAGATATTGTTCTATCCTCCGCTTAATGTTGAGCCTTGCCTTCTCATGCAGTTGTTTAACAAACTCCGCTTTCTTCTTACCATCTAGATTAACATACTCAGAAATAGGAAGGGGAGATAAATCCAAAGGAGTTAGTAGATTAAAACCATACACAATTTCAAAAGGTGTAAACTTAGTAGCAGAATGCATTGTGCGATTATAAGAAAATTCAACATGAGGCAAACAATCCTCCCAACTCTTAATAATCTTTTTAATGACAGCCCTCAACAAAGTAGATAAAGTTCGATTTACTACCTCAGTTTGAGCATCAGTCTATGGATGACAAGTAGTAGAGAATAATAACTTAGTTCCTAACTTAGCCCTCAGGGTCTTCCAAAAGTAGCTCAAGAACTTAGCATCCCGATCCGATACGATTGTTCTAGGCATACCATGTAATCTCACAACTTCCCTAAAGAACAAATTAGCAATATGGCAAGCATCATCTGTTTTGTGGCAAGGAATGAAATGTGCCATCTTGGAAAACCTATCCACGACTACAAAAATAGAGTCTCGACCATACCTAGACTTGGGTAATCCTAACACAAAATCCATGGAAATGTCTACCCAAGGCTCATAAGGAATTGGAAGTGGGGTGTAAAGTACATGAGGTTGGACTTTAAATTTTGCTTGCTTACAAGTGACACATCGCTCACAAATCTGCTCAACATCTCGTTTCATGTGAGGCCAATAGAAGTGTTCCTGCAAAACCCTTAAGGTTTTAGCTACTCCAAAATGCCCCATTAATCCTCCTCCATGAGACTCCCCCACTAATAACTCTCTTAAAGAACAATTGGGAATGCAAAGTTTATTCTCCCTAAATAAAAATCCCTCATGCTTATAAAATTTACCATAACCACTCTTCTCACAGCGAACATACTCTTCACAAAAATCTCAGTCAACAGTATACAATTCTTTAATATGCTCAAAACCAAGCAGTCTAGAACTAAAAGTAGAGATAAGAGCATACCTTCTAGAAAGTGCATCAGCAACAACATTTTCTTTACCTTGCTTATTGTGGATGACATAGGGAAATGTTTCGATAAACTCCACCCAACGAGCATGCCTTTTGTTTAGCTTATGCTGTCCCTTCAAGTACTTCAAGAATTCATGATCAGTGTAGATCACAAACTCATTTGGCCAAAGATAGTGTTGCCAATTTTTCAGAGCTCGAACCAATGCATATAACTCCTTGTCATAAGTAGGGTAGTTCAAGGTTACCCCACTTAGCTTCTCACTAAAGAATGCAATTGGTCTCCTTTCTTGCATGAAGACTGCTCCAATACCTATTCCTGAAGCATCACACTCAATCTCAAAAGTTTTAGAGAAATCGAGTAAAGTAAGTAGTGGCGCATGAGTCAACTTATTTTTAAGCATCTAAAAGGCCTTCTCTTGTTGCTCTCCCTAACTGAACCCCACATTCTTCTTGATTACTTCAGTAAGTGGTGCTGCAATGGTGCTGAAATCCCTCACAAACCTCCTATAAAAGTGATACGAAATCGGTTTGATCGGATTCCTAACTGATACGAACCACGCCAACGTGTGACGAAACCCAATACCAATACGTTCAGAATTTGTTACCTAAGATGCCAAACACCCTCAAGTGGAAACCGCGACCCGTTGTCTATAAGTGAGACAAAAACCTTGGTATAATATGAAGGCGCCACAATCGGGATGAAAGACCGATTGATAAGTCGGGATGAACGCCACGGAAATAAAATCCGATAAGTTCTAAATTAGTTCTTTAAAGAACCAAGAGAGGAATTCTCTCAAAAGCGTTTTCAAACTTTCAATGTTGTATGTTCTATCTTCTAAATGTTCTAAACCTTAGGAGCTTTATATTAGGGTTTACAATTCGTAACAATAAAGGCCCAAAACGACATCACTTCAATAAGTGCGTAAAAATAACAAAACAAGACATGAAGGCCGGTTTCAGGGAGATACACAGCCGTGTACTTTGGCCGTGTATAATTCTGTGGAACTTCTTGACAATATACACGACCGTGTACTTCTAGTCGTGTATCTTTCTATGGAAATTCTTGACACCATACACGGCCATGCCTTTAAACCGTGTATACGACTGTGTACGATTCTGTGTAACCTCCAGACTCCTATACGGCCGTGCCTTGTAAAGATACACCCTCTTCACCCCGTATCCGATATGACATGTACAAGAGCAAGGGCATTCCCATGGTTGTTCCAATCCATTCCAGCTTCATGATTGCTCCAATCCTTTTCGACTTCATGGATATCCTTTATCAACCTATTAAGTGCTTCCTTGAATCGTTTCGCTCGATTTCCTGTGATTGGTCCAAGTGGCACTTCAAGAGGATTCACATTCCCTCTTCTGGCTTAGCTCCCATCATGGCTCTCATCATTCCCCTCCTCTTGAAAATGATTTGTCCCCAAATCATCGCCTGCATCAAAAGGACTCAAATCAGTAACATTAAATGTAGCACTTACTTGATAATCACCGGGGAAATCTATCTTGTATGCATTATCATTGATATGCTCAAGAATTTGAAATGGTCAATCGCCTCTAGGAAGTAGTTTAGATCGATGCGGCACAGGAAACCGCTCTTTGCGCATGTGAACCCAAACCCAATCTCCAGGTTCAAAGACAGCTTGTCGACGACCCTTGTTGGCTTATTTCACATACTGCTCTATTCTTCGCTCAATGTTTAGCCTTGCCTTCTCATGGATCTGTTTAACAAATTCTACTTTCTTCTTACCATCTATATTAACATACTCAAAAATAGGCAAAGGTGATAAATCCAAAGGAGTTAGTGGATTAAAGCCATACACAATTTCAAAAGGAGTAAACTTAGTAGCAGAATGCATTGTACGATTATAGGCAAATTCAACATGTGGCAAACAATCCTCCCAACTTTTAATGTTCTTCTTAATGACAGCCCTCAACAAAGTAGATAAAGTTCGATTTACGACCTCAGTTTGACCATCAGTCTGTGGGTGACAAGTAGTAGAAAACAATAACTTAGTTCCTAACTTAGCCCACAAGGTCTTCCAGAAGTAGCTTAAGAACTTAGCATCTCTATCCGATACAATTGTTCTAGCCATACCATGTAATCTCACAACTACCCTGAAGAACAAATTAGCAATATTGCAAGCATCATCTGTTTTGTGACAAGGAATGAAATGTGCCATCTTAGAGAATCTATCTACAACTACAAAAATAGAATATCGACCATGTCTAGACCTAGGTAATCCTAACACAAAATCCATGGAAATATCTACCCAAGGCTCATGAGGAATGGGGAGTGGGATATAAAGCCCTTGAGGTTGGACTCTAGATTTTGCTTGCTTACACGTGACACATCACTCACAAATCCTCTCAACATCTCGTTTCATGTGAGGCTAATAGAAGTGTTCCTGCAATACCCCTAAAGTTTTAGCTACTCCAAAATGTCCCATTAAACCTCCTCTATGAGACTCCCTCACTAGTAATTCCCTTAAAGAACAAATTGGAATGCATAGTCTACTCTCCCTAAATAAGAATCCTTCATATTTATAAAACTTACCATGACCACTCTTCTCACAATGCACATACTCCTCACAAAAATCTCGATCAGTAGCATACAATTCCTTAATGTGCTCAAAACCAAGCAATCTAGAACTAAGAGTAAAGATAAGAGCATACCTTCTAGAAAATGCATCAGCAACGACATTCTCTTTACCTTACTTATAATGGATGACATAGGGAAATGTTTCAATGAACTCCACCCAACAAGCATGCCTTTTGTTTAGCTTATGTTGTCCCTTCAAGTACTTCAACGATTCATGGTCAGTGTGGATCACGAACTCTTTTGGCCAAAGATAGTGTTGCCAAGCCTCCAGTGCTCGAACCAAAGCATATAACTCCTTGTCATAAGTAGGGTAGTTCAAGGTTTCCCCCACTTAGCTTCTCGCTAAAGAATGCAATTGGTCTTCTCTCTTGCACGAGCACTACTCCAATACCTAATCCTGAAGCATCACACTTAATTTCAAATGTTTTAGCAAAGTTAGGTAATGCAAGTAATGGCGCTTGAGTCAGCTTATTTTTAAGTGTTTGAAAGGCCTTCTCTTGTTGCTCTCCCCATCTGAACCCCACGTTCTTCTTAATTACCTCGGTAAGTGGTGCTGCAATGGTACTGAAATCCTTCACAAATCTCCTGTAAAAACTCACTAGTCCATGGAAACTCCGCACATTACTTACATTAGTTGGACTAAGCCATTCTTAGATCGCACGAATCTTTTCTTCATCAACCTATATTCCCTGTGCACTAACAACAAAACCAAGAAACACAAGTTTGTCTGTGCAAAAAGTGCACTTCTTGAGGTTAGCATGTAATTGCTCCTTTCGAAGCACTTCTAAAACATCCCTCAAGTGAGATATATGGTCCTCCAAACTCTTGCTGTAAATGATAATATCATCAAAATAGACAACCACAAATTTGCCAATAAAAGTCCTCAAAACATCGTTCATAAGTCTCATAAAAGTACTAGGTGCGTTAGTTAAACCGAAAGGCATTACTAACCACTCATACAATCCATATTTCGTTTTGAATGCGGTTTTCCATTCATCACCTTCTTTCATTCTAATTTGGTCATATCCACTTTTCAGATCAATTTTGGAAAAGACACTAAACCCATGTAACTCATCTAACATGTCATCTAAGCGAGGAATGGGATGACGATACTTTACCGTAATGTTGTTGATGGCGCGGCAATCAACACACATTCTCCATGACCCATCCTTCTTAGGCACCAAAATCACAGGCACTGCGCATGGGCTCATGCTTTCCCACACGTACCCCTTCTCCACTAAATCATGAACCTGCCTTTGAAGTTCCTTTGTCTCCTCCAGATTGCTCCTATAAGCTGGCTTGTTTAGAATCGATGCTCCGGGTACAAGGTCAATTTGATGCTCAATACCACGAATAGGTGGTAATCCCTTTGGAATCTCCTCAAGGAAGACATCTTCAAAGTCCTGCATAATAGACACAACCACACTAAGCAAAGAGTTAGATAGTTCGTTAGTATTTAAACATGTTTCCTTAAAAACCAGCAACAACATAGGTTGCTTCATCACTAACGCTCTCCTCACTACACTCGTTCTTGCCACACAACTCTCCTTTTGCAAGGCTGCACTCTCCTTTTCACTCACCACCAAAGTTGATCCCCCTTCAACTTGGTCTCTCACACTCTTTCCAGCCTTCCTCTCTTTTTCTTTTTTGAGATCGAATTTTGTATTCCTTTTCTTTCTCGCTGTCTTTTGCTCTCTCACTCTCCCTCTGTTTTTCACTCACCTTATGTTTTGCAAAAGACTGTTATAGCTGCAACTGATCCTCATACACCTGCTGATGTGCCTAAACACACTTAAAAGCACATCCAAAAGACTTAAGAAAAACTATCTCAAGTCAAGGAAAAATCGGATCCAAAAATGGCGCTTTTCAATTGAACCCTAATGATGAAATGATGAAATTCAAACAACCAATGATATAATTAGAATACCACAAGCAAAATGCCTTCTAAAAACACTCTAATTTCATGTAATCCACGCAAATGAATCCTCAATTTGACAAAAGAAAACTGTAACAAAACAATCCCTTTTCCAATAATGAAGAACACGTTATTAAGGAAATCCTCAAAGATGAATCGGATCAATTTGATAATTCCTTCAAATAAGCATAAGAATTCGTGAATAACAACAAGTAATTCTGACCAAGAACTATCTCAATTCAACCCTAGATATGACATACTAGAGAAGAAAAGAAATCACAACAAAATGAAATTGATATAACTCACAATTTCAAGATGTTGCACTCGCCACAATTTCAACTCCTGGTATTGAAATTGATAAGAGTTTGGAACCAAGGTATGAACCCTAATTCTCACGTGAAAGGAGGTGTTTAATCTGCAAAATGATCTGCCCCTCAAACCCTCTCTTAAGCAAGTATTTATACTTGCTACTTCTAGGGTTAAAAAGTGCTCAAAATTACAAGTTTGCCACTTTTAAGGTGGCTAACCCTAAATGAAAGTTACAAAGAAATAAAAGTGTCCCAAAACCAAAATACAACCAAAATAGTTCAATAAACAATTACAAGATACAAAATAACATAAATCTTCATGATCCAATGCCTTAGAATAGAGAACAATCGTAGCGGGCCTTTGATTGTTATCCAGAAAAATATTCTGTGTCCAACTGAAGTTGTAGGACATTTTGGCATCCCATGGAGATATATAATTGTACCTGTAAGATTATTCTCAAAGCTTATTAAAAATAAAGACATAAGATAAAATATGAGCAATTTGGTTAATCATCTAAATTGGGTTCTGAAGAGGTTGATAGTGCCAGAATGTTTCCCATCATCTCCTTGGGCTTCTGAAAGATTTGCCCTCAAATCTAGAGGATCAGTTGTGGAATTGAACCCTAGGATCTCTGTTGTCCTGCTCCCCTGACTAACCATGGTAGTGGATGGATGCCTGACCTGTTTCTGAAAACCCCGGACCTCAGATGGAGTCATTGGTAATAGGATTATGCGTGTCTCACCCATGCTGAACATGTAGGTATTTTCAAACCCATCATGTATCACGCATCGATCATACAACCAGGGCCGACCCAACAGCAAATGGAATGCATGCATAGGAACTATATCACAAAGGATCTCATCATGATAGTTCTGCCCGACACTCACAGGAACCTTTGCCCTAAGGGTAACATGCATACTACCTCTATTATCCAGCCAATGCAAATGATAAGGACTAAGATGGGGTATAGTAGACAGTTGTAATTTGTCTACTAGTGCAGCAGATATAACATTTGTGCAACTACCACTATCGATGATGAGTACACAAAGGTTACCTCTGATTCTGCAAGAGGTATGAAATATGTTCTCCCTCTGAATATCACTGATATCAGGAGATGTGGACAAAATCCTGCGTAACACATTGAGAGGTAGATATTTCCCTCCAGTATGCTCCTCGGGCGCATTTGCATTCTGATCATCATAATATTCCTGCAATGCTGTTGGTAGATCTGTAGGCTCAATCTGTTCATGGGCATCCTCAGTATCCTCTCCAATGTCTTCCATAACAGTAATCACCCTCTTATTTGGACACTGTGCAGCCATATGCCCAAATCCCATGCATTTAAAACATTTTATCTGGCACGCTTTCCCACTAGTAGATCCGGGAACAATCTGCCTCGTTTCAGGTTCCATGACCTCTTTACCCTTCCCAGTGCGTAAGTTTTCTCTTATAATGGTTGGGGTAGTAGTGTCCACTGCCTTGACTCCCTCACCTACCGCCTTTGCTCCCTCTGATCGATTGTCGGCTGAGATGGGTCTATTAGCAGTGTTGGGCCTACTGCTAGGAGCCCTAAAGAAGTTGGACCTCCTTTGTCTCTCTACTTTTAAGGCCAACTGAATAGCCTCATCAAGTGTGGTATAGCGCTGCAGCTCAATAATACACGCTATCTCATATTTTAGACCTGAGACAAATCGTGCTATAGTTTTTTCTAGAGGCTCAACAGACCCACACCTAATCATAAGGGTCTCAAATTCCTGCACATAATCATCCACTGTTTTACCCCCCTGCCTCAAGGTTTGCAGTCGCATAAACAGCTCCTATTTGTAGTGCTCAGGAATGAACCTTTTCCTTAACAACCTCTTCATGTCCCTCTAGGTCTGAACCTCAGCCTCTCCATCCCGACGACTATTGATGATCAGATTCTTCCACCAAAGTGCAGCATACCCTACAAATTCAACAGCAGCCAATCTGACCCTAGTACTGTCGTCGATCTCATAACATTCAAAGAGACCTTCGACCTTATCCTCCCAGTCTAGGTACTCATCTGCTGATCCCTTACCATCATAGGATGGCATCTGTAGTTTCACATACTCCAAACCCCGAGGTGGCCTGAAATCCCTATTCTGATTTAGGTTGACCCCAAAATTATCATCCCTTTCTTCCCTATTTGGAATATGCTCCTCACCCATCCTTCTATTTAAGTCTCCATCTCCCACTACTCTATTTCGATGAGGGTTTTGTGGAGCTACTCGAGGTGGTGCTGGTTGGTTTACCACTGGTGGTTGTGGTAAAGTCATCCTGTCAACTCTAGTTGCTAGTGTAGCAACCATAGTAGTAAGCTCCTGAAGTTGTTCCACCAAAGTTCTCCTGCCTGCCACATTACGACCATGTCCTCCACCAACCTGGCTATTGGCTTCTTCACCCAATCCCCCATTCACACTGTCATTAGACATATTTGTAGATTCTTGTATGTTGTTCCTCAAAACGATATGATTCAAGGGTACACACTTCCACTACTATACTTCCTTAAACTCCACACAATAGCAACTACAAAGACAAACAAACAAACCCACTTAATGTTACAATTTTATAATTGCAACTCACGTGTAATACACATCTCCACAACAAGCCACAAGTACACGGTGCAGCAAATTTAATTTCCACAAGTTCACTCCACGTCAACATACTAGCAATAACAACGATTACGATGTATCACTTCCACGGCAACAACAAGGTAAATATTGATTACAAGTAGTCTTCAACTTCCACAACAAATAATGAAGACAAAAGATTAATAAGTAGCTTTCCCAAAATGAATTCCGAATCCCACTATAGGTAGCAACTTTCAATTTGAAATTCAAATAACTTCACTTATTGCAAGCCTTCCTCAATTGGTAACAATGAATTCAAATTCAAAAAGCAATCATTAACTCCCACAACTTAATTGCATATGATTTGAATTCAAATAATTCCTTACTAATCAAACTTAATGTAATCTGCAAATTGTACTTCACAAATTCAGAATTACACAATGGAATTCGAAGACAACAAACAACACAACTCATCACGCTATAAGCTACTTCACGGCAACAATTGGTAAGTTTCACAATTTCAAAAAAATTGCTAAAGTAAACTTCACTTTGTACTTCTGCTCTTCCACGTGAATTAGTGTCCACAAAATGATATAATAACCTTCCCAAATCAACTCCAACAATCAGCAAATCAAATCCCAATCCAAAGTAATTTCGCAATCTCAAACAACAACAACAACACAATTGCGGTTTTCACTTGATCAACCCTAATTGATGATCACTTCCACGAAATTGAATACAACCAATTCCCTTCTCTCAACAAGAGCTCTGATACCAAAAAGATGATGTGCCTAAACACACTTAAAAGCACATCCAAAAGACTTAAGAAAAACTATCTCAAGTCAAGGAAAAATCGGATCCAAAAATGGCACTTTTCAATTGAACCCTAATGATGAAATGATGAAATTCAAACAACCAATGATATAATTAGAATACCACAATGAAAATGCCTTCTAACAACACTCTAATTTCATGTAATCCACGCAAATGAATCCTCAATTTGACAAAAGAAAACCGTAACAAAACAATCCCTTTTCCAATAATGAAGAACACGTTATCAAGGAAATCCTCAAAGATGAATCGGATCAATTTGATAATTCCTTCAAATAAGCATAAGAATTCGTGAATAACAACAAGTAATTCTGACCAAGAACTATCTCAATTCAACCCTAGATATGACACACTGGAGAAGAAAAGAAATCACAACAAAATGAAATTGATATAACTCACAATTTCAAGATGTTGCACTCGCCACAATTTCAACTCTTGGTATTGAAATTGATAAGAGTTTAGAACCAAGGTATGAACCCTAATTCTCAAGTGAAAGGAGGTGTTTAATCTGCAAAATGATCAGCCCCTCAAACCCTCTCTTAAGTAAGTATTTATACTTGCTACTCCTAGGGTTAAAAAGTGCTCAAAATTACAAGTTTGCCACTTTTAAGGTAGCTAACCCTAAATGAAAGTTACAAAGCAATAAAAGTGTCCCAAAACCAAAATACAACCAAAATAGTTCAATAAACAATTACAAGATAAAAAATAACATAAATCTTCATGATCCAATGCCTTAGAATAGAGAACAATCGCAGCGGGCCTTTGATTGTTATCCAGAAAAATGTTCTCTGTCCAACTGAAGTTGTAGGACATTTTGGCATCCCATGGAGATATATAATTGTACCTATAAGATTATTCTCAAAGTTTATTAAAAATAAAGACATAAGATAAAATATGAGCAATTTGGTTAATCATCCAAACTGGGTTCTAAAGAGGATGACAGTGCCAGAATTTTTCCCATCACCTGCTTAGGTGTTAAAGGTTTAAGATTAAAGCTTTTCCCTTGGTAAACAAGCGTATACTTGTTAGAAAAGCTATCATTAACAACCTTCCTATCAAATTGCCATGGCCTCCCCAACAACACATGACACGCCTGCATTGGCACTACATCGCATAACACCTCATCCTCATACCTACCAATGCAAAAAGCAGTCAAAGCTTGCTTACTCACCTTAGTCTCGCCACTATCATTCAACCACTGCAATTTATATGGACTAGGGTGCTTAGTAGTCTTGAGTCCCAGCCTCTCAACAATAAAATTACTCACCACATTAGTGCAACTTCCACCATCAATGATCAAACTGCAAATGTGATCACCTAGATAACATCTAGTATGAAAGATATTCTCTCTTTGCACCTCCTCTTCTTCCTTCACCTGCACATTCAAAACTCGCTTCACTACTGCCACTAACTTCCCTACTGTAGGCTCCTCATCATCACTAGCATCCTCTAATGGAGGCATATCATCTTCTTCACTATCCCCCTCAGTCTCATACTCACCATCATCACACGCCTATTTGGACATTGACTAGCAATATGGCCTCTACCTTGGCATTCAAAACATCTAATGTCACGATTTCTAGGAGTAGAAGAGTCAGGTTTACCTTGATCACCAGGAGTAGAACTCGCTTGCCTCTGCTCTCCTTTTGGTTTGGTGGATAGAGGCTTTTCTTCCTTCTTCCATTGGTTAGTCTTCCATGTGGATGAACCAGTACCCTGTTGAAACCGTGCATTACTACTACCTTTCCTCTTGTGCTGGTTCTCAACCTTTATAGCTATATGAACCATATCTTCCAATTCTACATAATGCTGCAATTCAACAACATTTTGAACTTCTCTATTCAATCGAGCAAGAAATCTAGCTATGGTAGCCTCTCTATCCTCCTCTACATTTGCCCTGATCATCGTAACTTCCATCTCCTTGAAATACTCATCCACACTTCGGCTTCCCTGCTTAAGAGTTTGCAATTTATTGTGCAATTCACGAAAGTAATACGCTGGTACAAACCACTTCTTCATCACCCTTTTCATCTCTTCCCAAGACTCAATAGGTGGTTCGCCACTCCTTCTTCTATTCAACATTAGTTGATCCCACCACACTATGGCATAATCCGAAAATTAAATGGCAGCAAGTTTCACTTTCTTTCTCCCACTATAGTTATGACAATCAAACACCATCTCTACCTTCTTCTCCCACTTTAAGTACGCCTCGGGATCATTCTTCCCTTGGAAAGGAGAAATCTTCATCTTTATACTACTCAGTTGATTATCCTCTCTATTCCTATCTCCTCTAGCTTCCCAATCCCTAGTTCCTCTATTCCTACCACTGTAACCTCTATAACTCCCGACAGAAGGTTCATCAAATTCATCATCCGACATTTCATCTCCACCCCTTTGTACTCTCCTAAAACAACTCTCCCTCTTACGCCCTTGGAAGACGTTTTTAGATTGCTTTAGTTTTTGTTCCACCGTCTCATGAATTTGTTCCATGCCCTCCTGAAACATTCTCTTCATCTTACCCCTCAACGCCTCAATCACTAACCTAGCATCAAACCTTCCCCTCTCACCTTCAGGAGAATGTTGCCTCGACATAGTTATTGCAAAAAAGATTAGTAATAACACAAATATATATAATTAAGCCTCACAATACACTCCCTTACGTGTTTCGCTCAAAGGATGATATCACATAGTCACTCGTGTATTCTCACAAGCAATGATGATATCAACTCACCAATTCCTCTTCTCAATTCTCTTGGAACTAACCCAAACTACACCAATTCCCTTCCGTAGAATTCAAAACAACTCTAAGGCTTAAAATTTTTTTTCCTCTTTTCTTCCCAAGACTCAATAGGTGGTTCGCCACTCCTTCTTCTATTCAACATTAGTTGATCCCACCACACTATGGCATAATCCGAAAATTAAATGGCAGCAAGTTTCACTTTCTTTCTCCCACTATAGTTATGACAATCAAACACCATCTCTACCTTCTTCTCCCACTTTAAGTACGCCTCGGGATCATTCTTCCCTTGGAAAGGAGAAATCTTCATCTTTATACTACTCAGTTGATTATCCTCTCTATTCCTATCTCCTCTAGCTTCCCAATCCCTAGTTCCTCTATTCCTACCACTGTAACCTCTATAACTCCCGACAGAAGGTTCATCAAATTCATCATCCGACATTTCATCTCCACCCCTTTGTACTCTCCTAAAACAACTCTCCCTCTTACGCCCTTGGAAGACGTTTTTAGATTGCTTTAGTTTTTGTTCCACCGTCTCATGAATTTGTTCCATGCCCTCCTGAAACATTCTCTTCATCTTACCCCTCAACGCCTCAATCACTAACCTAGCATCAAACCTTCCCCTCTCACCTTCAGGAGAATGTTGCCTCGACATAGTTATTGCAAAAAAGATTAGTAATAACACAAATATATATAATTAAGCCTCACAATACACTCCCTTACGTGTTTCGCTCAAAGGATGATATCACATAGTCACTCGTGTATTCTCACAAGCAATGATGATATCAACTCACCAATTCCTCTTCTCAATTCTCTTGGAACTAACCCAAACTACACCAATTCCCTTTCGTAGAATTCAAAACAACTCTAAGGCTTAAAATTTTTTTTCCTCTTTTTCTTTCAGATTTTTTTTTTTGTCGCCTTTGTTGGCTGCTCTTGATCATGTTTCCCTTTTCTTTTCTTTTTTTTGTCGTGATTCTTCCTTTTTTTTTCTAACAAAATTGAGTAGTAGGTACTACACTTTCAATAGGCAATTAACACTATGAAATTGAATATGAACAATTGATATGAACGATTGGAGTTAGGATTTTGATGTTACCTTCCTCAAACCGAACTGATGTGTTAACAAACCTAGGCTCTGATACCAAACTGATACGAAATCGGTTTGATCGGATTCCTAACTGATACGAACCACGTCAACGTATGACGAAACCCAATACCAATACGTTCGGAATTCGTTACCTAAGATGCCAAACACCCTCAAGTGGAAACCGTGACCCATTGTCTATAAGCAAGATAAGAACCTTGGTATAATATGAAGACGCCACAATCGGGATGAAAGACCGATTGATAAGTCGAGATAAACGCCATGGAAATAAAATCCAATAAGTTCTAGATTAGTTCTTTAAAGAACAAGAGAGGAATTCTCTCAAAAGTGTTTTCAAACTTTCAATGTTGTATGTTCTATCTTCTAAATGTTCTAAACCCTAGGAGCTTTATATTAGGGTTTACAATTCGTAACAATAAAGGCCCAAAACGACATCACTTCAATAAGTGCGTAAAAATAACAAAACAAGACATGAAGGCCGACGTCGGGGAGATACATGACCGTGTATAATTCTGTGGAACTTCTTGACAATATACACGACCATGTACTTCTAGTCGTGTATCTTTCTATGGAAATTCTTGACACCATACACGACCGTGCCTTTGAACCGTGTATACGACCATGTATGATTCTGTGTAACCTCTAGACTCCTACACGGCCGTGCCTTGTAAAGACACGCCCTCTTCACCCCGTATTCGGTATGACTTGTACAAGAGCAAAGGCATTCCCATGGTTGTTCCAATCCATTCCAGCTTCATGATTGCTCCAATCCTTTTCAACTTCATGGACATCCTTTATCAACCCGTTAAGTGCTTCCTTGAATCGTTTCGCTCGATTTCTTGTGATTGGTCCAGGTGGCACTTCAAGAGGATCCACATTTCCTCTTCTGGCTTGGCTCCCATCATGGCTCTCATCAAAAAGTGCGCTAGTCCATGGAAGGTTTGAACATTACTTACATTAGTTGGACTAGGCCATTATTGGATCGCACGAATCTTCTCTTCATCAACTTGTATTCCCTGTGCACTAACAATAAAACCAAGAAACACAAGTCTGTCTGTGCAAAAAATGCACTTTTTGAGGTTAGCATATAATTGCATCTTTCAAAGCACTTCCAAAATAGCCCTCAAGTGAACTATATAGTATTCCAAACACTTGCTGTAAATGAGGATATCGTCAAAATAGACTACCACAAATTTGCCAATAAAAGTCCTCAAAACATGGTTCATAAGTCTCATGAAAGTACTAGGTGCGTTAGTTAAACCGAAAGGCGTTACTAACCACTCATATAATCCATATTTTGTCTTAAATGTTGTTTTCTATTCATCGCCTTCTTTTATTCTAATTTGGTGATATCCACTTTTCAAATCAATTTTGGAGAAGACACTAGACCCATATAACTCATCTAACATGTCATCTAAGCAAGGAATGGGATGACGATACTTTATCATGATGTTGTTGATAGCTTGGCAATCAACACACATTCTTGATGACCTATCCTTCTTAGGCACCAAAATCACAGGCACTGAACATGGGCTCATGCTTTCTCTCACGTATCCCTTCTTCATCAAGTCATTGACCTGCCTTTGGAGTTCCTTTGTCTCCTCTGGATTACTCCTATAAGCTAACTTGTTTGGAATAGATGCTTCGGGTACAAAGTCAATCCAATGCTCAATACCATGAATAGGTGGTAACCCCTTTGGAATCTCCTCAAGGCAAACATCTTCAAAGTCCTGCAAAATAGACACAACCACACTAGGCAAAGAGTTGAGAAGGTCGTTAGTATTCAAACAAGTTTTCTTAAAAACCAGCAACAACATGGGTTGCTTCATCACTAACGCTCTCCTCACTACACTCGCTCTCGCCACACAACTCTCATTTTGCAAGGCTACACTCTCCTTTTCACTCACCACCAAAGTTGATCCCCCCTCAACTTGGCCTCTTACACTCTTTCCAGCCTTCCTCTCTTTTTCCTTTTGGTATTGACTTTTGTGTTCCTTTTCTTTTTCTATGTCTTTTGCTCTCTCAATCTCCCTCTGTTTTTCACTCACCTTATATTTTGCAAATGATTGCTTTAGCTGCAACTGATCCCCATACACCTGTTTAGGTGTTAAGGGTTTAAGATTATAGCTTTTTCCATGGTGAGCAAGTGTATACTTATTAGAAAAGCCATCATGAACAACCTTCCTGTCAAACTGCCATGGCCTCCCCAACAACACATAATAAGCCTGCATCGGCACTACATCGCATAATACCTTATCCTCATATCTACCGATGTGAAAAGCAATTAAGGCTTGCTTACTCCCCTTAGTCTCACCACTATCATTCAGCCACTACAATTTATATAGGTTAGGGTGTTTAGTGGTCTTGAGCCCCAACCTCTCAAAAATGAAAGTACTTACTACATTAGTGCAACTCCCCCCATCAATGATCAAACTACAAATATGGTCACCTAGATAACATCTAGTATGAAAGATATTCTCTCGTTGCACCTCCTCTTCTTCCTTCACCTGCACATTCAAAGCTCGCTTCACTACTAATACTAACTTCCCTGCTACAGGTTCCTCGTCATCATTAACATCCTCCAATGGAGGCATATCATCATCTTCACTATCCCCCTCAGTCTCATACTCACCATCATCACGCAAAATCATAACGTATCTATTCGGACATTGACTAGCAATATGGCCTCTTCCTTGGCATTTAAAACATTTAATGTCACGATTTCTAGGAGTAGAAGAATCAGGTTTACCTTGATTACCAGGAGTAGAACCCGCTTGCTTCTACTCTCCTTTTGGCTTAGTGGGTAAAGACTTTTCTTCCTTCCTCCAATGGTTAGTCTTCAAAGTAGATGAACCAGCACCCTATTGAAACCGGGCAGTACTACTACCTTTCCTCCTGTGATGGTTCTCAACCTTTATAGCCATGTGGACCATGTCTTCCAATTCCACATAATGCTGTAATTCCACTACATTTTGAATCTCTCTATTTAACCCAATAAGAAACCTAGCCATGGTAACCTCTCTATCCTCCTCAACATTTGCTCCAATCATAGTAACCTCCATCTCCTTGAAATACTCATTCACACTTCGACTTCCCTACTTAAGAGTTTGTAATTTGTTGTGAAATTCGCGATAGTAGTAAGTAGGAACAAACCGCTTCTTCATCACCCTCATCATCTCTTCCTAAGACTCAATAGGTGGTTCGCCATTCCTTCTTCTATTCAACATCAGTTGATCCCACCACACTATGGCATAATCTGAAAACTCAATAGCGGCAAGCTTCACTTTCTTTCTTTCACTGTAATTATGACAATCAAACACCATCTCTACCTTCTTCTCCCATTCTAAGTATGCCTCGAGATCATTCTTCCCTTGGAAAGGAGGAATCTTCATCTTTATACTACTCAATTGATTATCCTCTCTATTCTTATCTCCTCTATCTTCCCAATCCCTAGTTCCTCTATTCCTATCACCATAACCTCTATAACTCCTAATAGAAGGTTCATCAAACTCATCATCAGAATTTTCATCTCCACCCCTTTGTCCTCTTTTAGAAAAACTCTCCCTCTTACGCCCTTAATAGACATTCTTAGATTGTTCCAGTTTCTGCTCCACCGTTTCATGAATTTGCTCCATTCCCTCCTGAAACATTCTCTTCATCTCACTCCTCAATGCCTCAATTACTAACCTATCATCAAACTTCCCCTTCTCACCTTTAGGAGAATTTTGCCTCGACATAATTCTTGTAATAAAAGGTTAGTACTAACACAAATATATATAGAATTAAACCTCACAATTCACTCTCTCACGTGTTTCACTCAAAGAAGGTTATCCCACATTCACTCGTGTATTCTCACAAATAGAGATGATATCAACTCACCAATCCCTCTTCTCAATTCTCTTAGAACTAATCCAAACTACACCAAATTCTTCCGTAGAATTCAAGAACAAACTCTCCGGGCTTGAATTTTCCTTTTTTTTTTTGTTTTCATTACTTTTTTTTTTTAACAAGATTGATAAAATGAAACTACACCACTCAAGAAACAATTAACACTATGGAATTGAGTATGAAGCAATGGTAATACGAAACTAATATGAACGATTGGAGTTAGGGTTTTGATATTACCTTTCTCAAACCGAACTGATTTTTAACAAACCTAGGCTCTGATACCAAATTGATACGAACCACACCCACCTGTGACGAAACCTTATACCAATATGTTTGGAATTGCAACCCAAGATGCCAAATAATCGAAGTGGAACCGCGACCCGTTGCCTATAGATGAGGCAAGAACCTTGGTATATTCTGTTGACGCCACAATCGGGATGAAAGACCAATTGATAAGTCTGATTTGAATGCCATAGAAGAGATCTGATAAGTTCAAGAGAAGTTCTTTGGAGAACCAAGAGAGGAATACTCTCAAATTGTATTAATCAATGTTGTATGTAAGTTGTATGTTCTATTTTCCAACCCTAGTAGCTATTAATAGGGTTTACAACTCGTAAGGAAAAAAGCCCAAAACAACAAAACATAATAAAGTTGTGAAAAAAATAACAAACAGGCAATGTACGTCGGCGGCATAGTAGCCGGTGTAGGATGTACGCCGGGTATATACGCTGGCGACGCAGTCCCTCTATCACTCTCTAATTTCAACGTCGGCTCAAAGCCGGCAGCATTAATCCTGCGTTGTCAAGGCCGGCAGCTTTAATCTCCTATGCTTTGATCTCCGTTGTTAAAACCTTGAATGACTTGTACAAATGCAAGTTCATTCTCATGGTTGCTCCAATCTTTTCTAGCTTCTTAGATGTCCTTTATCAACCCGTTAAGTGCTTCTTTGAATCGTTTCGCTCGACTTCTTGTGATCGGTCTAGGTGGCACTTCAAGAGGATCCACATTCCACCTTCTAGCTTGACTCCCATCATGGCTTCCATCACAAGGAGCCCAATTTTCTAACAACTTGAGCTAAGAAGTAACCAATATAGCCTATAATACCATTAGAGGTACACTTAGATACTCTTCACATCTAAGTATGGCTTTACTGCAATGATTCCAGCTAGCCATCCATGCCATGTCTCCTAACTCAAACATCTTGAGTAACCTACAACATTGTTAAGTGGATGTGTCATTAGGCAACTTAACCTATGTAGTAAAGTTATCCACTACGTCTGCTTGTGGAGCTAAGGATCCCCTCATCAAATCTACTCTAAATGCTTTTATATGGCTGATAAACTATGCTATTAACAAGGTGAGCCCTCCTTTAAACATGCCATAACCTTGTTGCTTCACGAAATTCAAGGACTGGATTTATTTTGCCAATACTACCAAGACGTAGGACTTACCTTCTAGAAATTAGGAGACTAGCTCAGCCACCCTGAAATGGATGTTAGATTGCCATTGTAGGAAAAGAATGGTTGCAAGTGATGTCAGTATGAATGCATTGATGCTGTTCCTTTGCCAATCATCATATCCTCCACAAAAAATGTCTTGCCTATTAAGATAAGCTGATGAATATGCATATCAATTGCCCAATGTGGAAAACCAGATACATTTTTCCTTGCATTCAGTTGGTGCTTCAACAATTGCACTTTTCCTGACACCTAAAAAGTGATAGAATATGTTCATAAGCTTAACTTCCAAGTCTGGGCTCACTATTCCATTTTCCATGGCAGGGGCCCTAAGTAATTAGGTATACTCCTTTAGGGTGGGTGCTAACTTATAAGGCCTAAAATGATAGGAATCAAAATCCAACAAGACCTATCATTAGGGCAAGAACTAAAGGATTTCGAATCTTAGCGATGAGGGCCCATTTTGAGCAAATCAACCCTGGAATTATTTGTTTACTAACCTCTTTTATCTTATTCATGTATTGTATATTCTAACAGGAACACTTATCATACTTTACAGGGCGATGGACAAACTCACTAAAACTCAGCTTATGGGTTATCCATGGACCGACCTAAACCGGCGATGAGCTAGGCCGACGAATCCTATGGAATAGTCAGCATGATGAAGACTATTTTCTCTTATTTTGTAATTGTTATTTGGACCATTTTATGTTGTATTTTCTTTTGGGACACTTTCATTTTGATTGTAATTTTCATTTAGGACCGGTTACCCTAAAAGTAACATAGTTGTAATTTTGCGTATTTTCTAACCCTAAAGGGAGCAAGTATAAATACTTGCTTAAAGTAGGGTTTCAAGAAGCCATTTTTTTTAGATTTGAACATACACTTTTTCATGAGGATTAGGGCTCTTCCTAATTGTCATTAAACTCTTATCAATTTCAATCCCAAGAGTTGAAATTGTGGCGAGTGCAACACTTGAAATTGTGAGTAATATCAATTTCATTTTGTTGTGATTTCTTTTCTTGTCTAGTGTGTAATATCTAGGGTTGAATTGGAAGTTTCTTGGTCAGATTTGATTGCATTTCTAATCAAATTATTATTACTTAATTGATTAGATCTTAGCATTTGTTATCACCATCAAATTTTACTCCATCTTGTGGCATGAACTGGCTCTTGTTGGAAAGGTTGATTTTAGATTTGTTCTTATTGATCTTGTGAATTATTCACATGTTTTTCAAGTATATTTTAAGATCTTCATTGGGGAAAACATCATTGTGATATTCATTTCATGAATTATAGCAATCGGTTCACCTAATTCATCTAGGGTTCACGCAATTTTTGTGCCCTTTGAATCGGTTTGATCTTGTGAATTGAAGTTTTTTCTTTGGTTCTTTTGCATGTGCTTAGATCTTGGTTTTAGGATCATCATCTTTTGGTATCAGAGCTTATCATTCTTGGATATGCAATCTTCATACATGTTCATATTTGTGGATTTGGAATTATAAAGATTGACGGTTTATGCAATTTGGAGGACTAGTTTGATTTCATTGTGTAATTGGTCTTTCAATTGGGTTTTGTGTGCTTGGGCTTGGTTTTAGGCATATCATATTTTGGTATCAGAGCTATATATATTTGGATTTAAGATTGAACACATCTTAATTGAAGAATTGGTTATATTCATTGGAAATTGACGCCATTGTTCATGTGATTGAGACTAGTTTGATTGACATTGTTTGATTGTCTTTCAACTTGGTTTTGTATGTGCTTAATCTTGGTTTTAGGCACATCATAATTTGTTATTAGAGCTTGAGGTTTAAGAGGAGGGATTTGCAATTTTGCAATTTGGAAATTTAGGGTTTTTATTACCTTGATCCGAAAATTGTGCATTGAAGAATTGAATTATTTCAATTATGTTGTTGAAGTGATTTCCTTGTTGTTAATTATTGTGGATGTAGAGTAGTTACCATATTATTTGTATCCTTAAGTTGATCGTGATTGGTTTAAGGGAAATCATCATTGTCATCATTTGAGGGAAGTAAAATTTGAAACCTAAAAGAGTGTTGTTTTGAAATCCTTGCCATGTGTTGTAGTGTTATGTATAGCAAAGTGGATATCTTATTGTAGCTTCTTTGTTATTGAATTTTTCCATGAAGGGAAGGGGAGTGAGAATTTTGTGTCCTAGTGTTTGATTGTGGAATTGGAAATACAATAATTTGTGGTAAAAAGAGAAGTGTGAATTTTGTTGATTTCGGAATTAGGGAGAATATTTTACCATTTCCAGATTTGAAGTGTGTGGAAGGAAAAGCATCCATTTGAAATTCAAACACCTTCTTTAAGTTTAAAGCAATTCATTGAGTAGCATTGAATAAGTGTTATTTGAATTTGAATTGTTTTTACCATTTGTGGAGAAGGTTGCATTTAGTGGAGTGATTTCAAATTTGAATTTTATTGCTACCATTGCTTGCGGTTTACGGTGTGAATTGGAGTTGTGTAGTGGCAAGGACATGTACACCTTGAAGTATTGCATGTGTGTAGTATTGGGGAGGTTGTTGCACCATGGTTGTTTTTGTGTAGAGTTATGTTTGAAAAAAAAAAAAAAAAAGTTTAGTGAAGTTGTGTGTGTTTAGTGTGAGTGGTGGTGTGACTTGTTGTGTGTGTAAGTGTGTGTGGCTTTGTAAATTTGTGGAAGTTGTGTGGAGTAAGGTGCTACACATTGAGGCTAAAGTGTGAGAGTGTAGTGCATGGATAGCAAACCGTAAAGGGGAAGAGTGGTGTTTCAATTGTGAAGTAAAATTGTGTAGTGTGTGCATTTTCAGAAATTAGAGGAATCACAATTATTATTTTCATATTTGAAATCTGATCCACGTAAAAAGAGATATAAAATGAGCATGAATAAATACCGGCAAGTGTACCGGATCGGATCAAGTAATATAGTGAGAGAAGAGTGTCAAACCATGAAGATTGATTAAGTAATAGACCTTTATCAATTTCTACTATTATTTAGGCAATGATATTTGATGACAATCGAATGAATTATACTAAATGCGCAAAAAGGGAATTGTGTTTGAAAAAATGATGAATTGATGGTGGGAAATTAGAATCCACCCTAATTCTACTAATCATATTGCCTACATGTTATAATAACTCACATCTATATGAATTTTCACAAGAATTTGACAAAACCTTAATCCCTTTTCAAATTTTAAAGTAACATTACCCCAATTTAATTTAATAGCTCTCGCTAATTAAAATCAATGGAGGATTCTAATTCACAATCATAAATTTTCCAATTATATGATTGTCTAATATCTTTAAAATAATTTCTCCTAATCCCTTAGTGAAAAATTTAATAAAAATATTGCATGAAACACTTAGGTCAATTTCTAATAAAATTCAATAACACTGCTTCCGTATGAATTATTAAATCTTACTTAAGAATTCCTGATAAAACCTAAATTTCTCTTTTGAGTTATTTAAATTCTTAAGCATTGATTTCAATAAAAAAAATACAATTCATAGCAAGAGTTCTTATATAAAAATTCTGTATATCTATATGTCCTATAACATGAATACAATGATCATTTTAGTTTGAATTATGGCTTCATCATGTTTCCCACAAGGGTGATTTAGAACATTATAGTATGGATTGCAAAAAAACAATTGAAGTAAATAAGTGCAATGGAATTCATATTAAATAATAAAAATAAACGGATAAATGGCATAAAAGAAAATCAAATAAATGAAGCAATTGCTATAATCTTCAAGAGTTTGTAAAACTTCAATCTTCCGAAATGATTCCTAAAGTTCTTCAATTGAAAGCAAACTTCAATAACATTCTTTCTTCAAACTAAAATTTAGAATAACATGAAATGTAAAAGAATTTAAAGAGAAGATAAAATCCTAAGCTCCTAAAGGAATTCTAATGATTCAAAAGATCCAAAAACAAAGGATGTCCCCAAGGTTCACACAAGGGGTCTATTTATAGATCCAGAGAGGAGGAGGATAAGGCTGATCTGATGAGGAATTGAGTCAGCAAATTAATCAAGATAAGATTTTGGAGAGATTTCCGCATGGATATTCGAGAAACAGTCAAAGCCGGCAGCTTTGATGTGTTATGATGGTTTCTTTCTTAGGCCAGCCTTAAGGCCGGTAGCCTTCAGTAGTAGGCCAGCCTAAGGCCGGCAGCCTTCATTGCAATCCTTCACTTGCTTCTTCAATTTTGTGGAAAACTCCTCCAATTAACTTGTAATTTACTTTTAGGTCCTCAAAACCTGAATTTTCACAATAAATACCATTAAATACCATTTCGTTATATTTTCTTATAATATTGAAATAAATTTAATATAAATCCAGAAGAAAATATAAGTATAATGTAATCTTATCAACATCCCCACACTTGAACTTTTGCTTGTCCTCAAGCAAAATAATTGAATTAAACAAGAGAAATCCGTCATTGAACTTCTGGTGCCCATTGTTCTGACCATACTGAAACTTGTAACTAGTATATCTAGTTGAAATTTAGTAGTTAATCTAAATAAAACAGATTTTTAATCTTAGTGTTTAACAATCAAAAGAAAAATACTTAGTCCATAAGGAAAAACATTCATTTAAACTTCATTGGTTATTAGCTAGTATAATCTCCCTTAATTTTACTTCTCTAAACAAGATAACAAAAAGTGAAAGCATATAGTATCCATTTTTTTTCCTAAAATTTCTCCCTTTTTAATTTAGTCTTTATTTCACTTATTGTCCTATATTCACTTTTTTTTTTATTTGCCTTAATTGACAGCGGAGTCAGACTTCACTCTTCTGAGGGACCAAAGCTCGCCCATGTCAACCTGGCTTTCATTAAGGTACTAAATTTTTGCCTTTCTGCCCTTCTCGTTATTGTGAGTTCATTGAGTCAGCACATCCTGGGCTCATCGCCTAAGTGACTAGATTTTAAGGGACGCCTACGAACTCTTCCTCACACTAACATTTAAGATTGGATACTCTTAACTCACTTCCCTGAGTCATTGGAGTAAAGGCTCTATTTTTTTTTTTTTTTTGCATAAATGAATATTAGTTAAGACTATTTTTATAAGGGATCACTAAGTAAAATATTTCCTTTACCTCTTTCACTAGGTGTTAAGGTATTCTCAAAGAAATTTCAAGAGAAATTTATCCCAACCAATTTTTCCTTGAAGTAAACTTGCTTGTTTTTTCAACTTAAGGACTCAATCTCAAATTCAAAGGCTAAACATAGGGTAAATCCATTCTCTAGAGGTTTTACTATTAAATTTTAACTATGTAAACTAGTCACAACAATTGGCGAATAGGGCACCAATCTAAGTCAATTTCAAGATTCCATTGATGATAAACACTTAAGGACATAAATAAAGCATGGGAATTGTAAGCTCATGATGTGTGTAATCAATCATTATACTTCTACATTTATAATCCCTTCCCCACACTTAAATTGGACAATGTCCTCATTGTTCCTATAATAGCACAAAATTAAGGAAAAGAATGTCAATGCAAAAATTGAAACTCTAGTACTTCCCTGGTGTAAAGTTGTTCATCAGTAAGAAAATTCCTCCAAAATGTCTGTCATTCCTGTTTCATAACCATGAAATAAAACACTAAAAGAAAAATGTCATGAATCACAAGTCTTCCCAACAAGTGGGTGCTTAACAAAATCCATACAAACTAATCATCAAAGTTCAAAAAAAATAGAGAAGAAATTCAAAAACTGTCGGACTCAGAGCTAGAGACCTCACTTGAGGTCTCATAATCCAAATTTTTTGCGGCTGTTGGATGAAAACATAATATTACGGATTTTAACATATTGACCAAGGTGGTCCTAAAATTCTTGTTCTTTTTCTGCTCTTTATGAACTTTTTTCTTAACTTCTTTTATGTCCTTTCTCAACTGTTCATAATTGCTAGTATGAAGGGTAAAATAAGAACCTGAGGGTCTATCAGTGGAAGGGACCTCATGAATTCCCTCCTCATCAATGGGAGGATTAGGCCTGTGGATTACCTTGGTGAGTCCCCAACCTCTGAATGGTGTAGAGGAAATCCTCTTACACTCTATTCCCTTATCATCAATAGGATCTCTGAAAATCCCCATACCTTTCAATAATGCACTTATATATCCTCCACACAAAATGAATTGTGTCCTTGTATCCTCAATCTGTCTGCTCATAAAAGTAGCTACCTCTATACCAATGTCAAGTTTGTAATCATTAATCATGCAAAAGAGGTAAAACATATCAAAACAAGTCACCTTACTATGACTAGTTTTCTTACAACAGATTGTGTGAGCAAGGATATGGTGGAGTAACTTGTGCTCTACAGCAGCAAAACTAGAAGCCAAAGACTTTGAAGGCATGAAATCATCTTGTCTAGGATGAATCATCTGCAACCACATCATTTCAACACTCATTCCTTCAGGCCAGGCATTAGTTGAATTTTCTTCAGGTTCTGGGTCATCATGAAGTTTTAAGAAGAACCCGATTTGATTCAACTGTAATCTGTGAATCTCTTCATAGGCTTGAAAAGTCATGGCTATGCTGTCATCCTTCTCTATCTGCAAAGTGGACAAAAACTCAATTGTAACATCTTTATAAGCTGGCTCCTTTATCTCGAAGAGCTGAAACCAAGTCTTATTTGCCACCATCTGTTGCAATCTTTCATCCATGCCATATTCTTGTAGAACTGACCAATCCAGATATTGATGACTTAAGATTGTCATCTTGTCAAACATTTTCTTCCTTTCCTTTGCATATTCTTGATTGGAAAGTAGGAACTTTGGTTGGGTTCTTGAAGTTGATGGTTCAGAGGTGTTTTGCTTCTTCCTCCTAGGCTGGAAGTTTTTGGGTAGCATTGCTACAAAAAGTGATGTTAGTTCATCAATTAGCTAACTCAATTAAACTTCTCATGCTAATATATTCATGTTGCACTCATGGTTTATCTTTAAAGAAGCACCAGCAATTGCCTAAGCACAGAAGTTTCTTTATGTCAATTACACTTGCAATTAGAAATTAAAGGCTGGTAGCCTAAGTTATGCGGCCTAGATTTTAACCAAAGTGGGATTTTTCAAAAATGAGTGGGAAAAGGAGAACACATGAGTTTTCAAGCTGTGCAAATATGATACGCTCAGAACGTATATATAAAATGGGAGCGTAAATTGCAGCAAGTGCACTGGTCGTATCAAGTAATAAAGTGGTGAAAAGTAAGGTTGTCGATCCCTCGAGGAACCAATAGAGTACTAGATCTATGGCAATTCTTATCAATATCTAGGTGATTAAAAAGGGGTTTTGAAATGTCTAATCTAAAAATTTAACTTAAAGCAACAAGGAAAATTTTATGAAGAATCTATCAATTATGAACAAGGGAAATTAGAATTCACCCTAGATTTGTTAATCTAATTGCTACCATGTTATATCAACTTGTGGTTATAAGTTTATTCAAGTGAGTTTAGAAAATCCTTTTTAGGGATGTTGACCTTAAATTAATTAGTCGGCTTCCGCGTCTCCAATTAACCAAGGAATCAAAATTATGTTCATACACCTCCCGATGCTACAAACAACTAATGCCCTAAATCAATTAACCCTAATCCCTTAGTGATTAATTAACAAGAAACATTGCATTGTGCCCTCCATAGACTCTAATTAAACCAATTATCGCAACTCCCGTATTGACAATTAATCTAATTAAGAATTCCTAACAAATCCTCATCAACTCCCGTATCAAAAGGATTTCTAACAATTATAATGAAAGACCAATTATAATTGAAATCAAAGGAATTGCAATCATGAATAATCCTAATAATTCCTAATCATATAACATGGCTACAATTATCCTTTTAACATTCTAGGGTTTCATCCAATTTCCCACAAGGATGATTTAGAACATTATAGTATGAATTGCATAAAAACAATTGAAATAAATAGATGCAATGGAATTCATATTAAACAACAAGATTAAACTAATAAATGGCATAAAAGAAAATAAAGTAAATGGAACAATTGCTATAATCTTCAAGAGCTTCAATCTTCCAAAATGACTCCTTGAATTCTTCAATTGAAAGCAAACTTCAACAAAATGACATTCTTTCTTCAAACTAAACTTTGGAAAAATCTAAAGTACCTAAGGAAATTCTAATGAGGCTAGAACAAAGAAGAAGAAAAAGAATTCTAAACAAAAGAAAGGATGGATTCTCCAACAAAAAGGGATGCTTCCAAGGTTCACACAAGGGGTCTATTTATAGATCCAAAGAGGAGGGGGATGAGGTGGATCTGATGAGGATTTGAGTCAGCAAATTAATTAAGATATGATTTTGGAGAGATTCTTGCAATGGATATCCGGGGAGTAATGACGGCCGGCTCAAGGCCGGTTTAAAGGCCGGCGGCTTTTCTTCTTTTTGAGGCCGGTTTAAAGGCCGGCTCAAGGCCGGCTCAAGGCCGGCGGCCTTGAATGTAGGCCGGCCCAAGGACGGCGGCCTTCAGTGCAATCCTTCGCTCACTTCTTAAATTTTTGTGAAAAACTCCTCCAATTAACTTGTAATTTACTTTTGGGTCCTCAAAACCTGTATTTTCACAATAAATACCATTAAGTATCATTTCTTTATATTTTCTTATAATATTAAAATAAATTTAATATAAGTCCAAAAGAAAATATAAGTATAATGTGATCTTATCAACATCCCCACACTTGAACTTTTGCTTGTCCTCAAGCAAAATAATTGATTTAAACAAGAGAAATCCATCATTGAACTTCTGGTGCCCATTGTTCTGACCATACTGAAATTTGTAACTAGTATATCTAGTTGAAATTTAGCAGTTAATCTAAATACAACAGATTTTTAATCCCAGTGTTTAACAATAGAAAACAATACTTAGTCCATAAGGAAAAACATTCATTTAAACTTCATTGGTTATTAGCAAGTATCATCTCCCTCAATTTTACTTCTCTAAACAAGATAACAAGGAGTGAAAGCATATGGTATCCATTTTTTCCTACAATTTCTCCCCCCCTTTTTTTTTTTTTTTTTTTTTTTTTTTTTTTATTTGCCTTGATTGGTAGCGGAGTGAGACTTCACTCTTTTGAGGGACCAAAGCTCGCCCATGTCAACCTGACTTGCATTAAGGTACTAATATTTTTTCCTTTCCGCCCTTCTCGTTATTGTGAGTTCATTGAGTCGGCACATCCTGGGCTCATCGCCTAAGTGACCAGGTTTTAAAGAGACCCCTACGAACTCTTCCTCACACTAACATTTAAGATTGGATACTCTTAACTCACTTTCCTGAGTTATTGGAGTAAAGGCTTTTTTTTTTTTTTTTTTTTTTTTTTTTTTTTTTTTTAAGGGATCACTAAGTAAAATATTTCCTTTACCTCTTTCACTAGGTGTTAAGGTATTCTCAAAGAAATTTCAAGAGAGATTTATCCCAACCAATTTTTCCTTGAAGTAAACTTGCTTGTTTTTTCAACTTAAGGACTCAATCTCAAGTTCAAAGGCTAAACATAGGGTAAACCCATTCTCTAGAGATTTTACTATTAAATTTTAACTATGTAAACTAATCACAACAGTTGGCGAGTGGGGCACCAATCTAAGTCAATTTCAAGATTCCATTGATGGTAAACACTTAAGGACATAAATAAAGCATGGGATTTCTAAGCTCATGATGTGTGCAATCATTATAATTCTACATTTATAATCCCTTCCCCACATTTAAATTGGACAATGTCCTCATTGTTCCTAATATATCACAAAATTAAGGAAACGAATGTCAATGCAGAAATTGAAATACTGGTACTTCCCTGGTATAAAATTGTTCATCAGGAAGAAAATTCCTCCTAAAATGTCTGTCATCCTTGGAGTGTCTTGAATACACCGGCAGCTCTTATCCAGCCTTGAATTAGTTTTTTTTTTTTTTTTTTTTTTTTTTTTTTTTTTTTAACAAAACTATTATAGATACTTATTAAGCATGGGCTGCCTCCCATGAAGCGCTTGTTTTATAGTCATCAGCCTGACTATCAGGGTTAGCTTACATCAAGGAGTTTAAAACAACTCCTTCAACACCATCGTTTTCAGATTAGGATTCCAAGCTTCCTTCCATGGTATGGTGCCCTTCTTTTCAGCTTCCACCAATGTTTTGTAGGTAGATATCAACAAACTTACCTGCTGGATGTCTGCCCTTGACCATCCCAGGATTTCCCTATGTTCATCCAACTGGCCTTGAATCTGCTGCTGCAATTCTTTTGTCATAGGCGCTTGATTAATGTGAGGCCATGGATTTCCTAAATTCAGACACTTATAACCAAACAATTGATTAGAAAAGACATTAGGTTCAAGTGTCTGCATAGGCATTAGTGTCGGCACTGGTGGCTTCTCATAGTCGTCTGTCTTCTCAAAAGCAACAACATTTTCAGTCTGGGGTACTTGTTCACGACCTTTGTTTTCTTGCTCATCTTCATCCCCCCAATCATCTATCTCATTCAAGACAGCTTCAAGAGTGGTTTGCCCTACATCTTCCTCCACATCATTGTTAGTAATTTCACCCTCAGCAGATATGTCAGAATACATTGCTTTCTCATTAGACAAAAACACAGGATCATACATATCAAATGTTACCTGGTCATCTAGTGCTCTAAGGGTGAGCTTACCTTGTCCTACATCAATTAGAGCTTGACCTGTGGCTAGGAATGGTCTTCCTAAGATCATGGGTACCTCTCTATCTTCTTCCATTTCCAAGACTATAAAGTCAACTGGAAAGATGAATTTGTCCACTTTTACTAGGACATTCTCCACTATACCCTTTGGGTACTTGACACTTCTATCCGCAAGTTGTAAGGTAACGTGCGTTTCCTTACATTCTCCAAGTCTTAGTTTTTTGAAAATGGACAGAGGCATTAAATTTATACTTGCACCAGAATCTATAAGTACTTTATCAAAATTAAAATTACCAATAGTGCAAGGAACAGTAAAACTTCCCTGATCTCTTTGTTTTCTCGGCAAATTGGATAAATTCTTTTGTAAGATCATAGAACATTCCCCTATAAGCATCACTGGTTCATTCCCTTCAATCTTCCTCTTCTTTGTGAGTAAATCCTTCATGAACCTAGCATATGATGGCATCTGCTGAAGTGCCTCTGCAAAAGGAATGTTAATTTGCAATTTTTTAAAGACTTCTAAAAATTTAGCAAATTGTGAATCCAATTGTTGTTGCTTCAGCCTTCCTGGGAAAGGAATAGGAGGAACATATGCTTTCACTTTTGGTGAATTTTGCTTTGGCTCCTCTTCCTTTTGTTTCCCTTTATCTTTCCCCAGGTTAACCTCCTCTTCCTCAAGTTTCTTATCAACCAATTCCTTACCACTTCTTAACATAATAGCATTTACACCCATAGGATTTTGCTCAGTATTGCTAGGTAAAGACCCAGATGGTCTATTACTCAACTGTTGAGACATTTGACTAAGCTGATTTTCAAGATTCCTAATGGTGGCTTGTTGATTTTGCAACATTGTGTCAGTCTTTTGCATATAACTTATCATGAGTTCTTCCATTTTAGACTGACCTTGCTGAGAAGAGGTATTATGATTAGGATATTGTTGATGGGGAGTATTATGATTAGGACCTTGCTTTTGAAATCCAGGGGGTTTAAGTGCGTTGTTATCATTTCTCCATGAGAAATTTGGATGGTTACGCCACCCTGGATTGTAGGTGTTTGAATAGGGTCCTTGATTTCCTCTTTGGAAATTGTTGACAAAATTTACTTGCTCTCCATGGGATGAGGAGGAAAAGTTTCTAGATGGGCACTCAAGAGTTGAGTGTTGTCCTGAGCATAACTCACAATAAGAAAATTGATTAACATTGAAAGAAGGTGCAGAGGTGAGTTTACTTACCTGGGCGGTAAGAGCAGAAATCTGAGCTGTTAAGGTGTCCATATCATTGACAGATGCCACTCTAGACTTACCTCTTTCATGTTGCCAATTATGTGCACTAGAGGCCATTTCATCTATCAAAGCACTAGCCTCATCATATGTCTTACTCATTAATGCACCACCAGAAGCAGCATCTACCAGAGATCTCAATGTGTCATCTAAACTGAGATAGAATATCTCAATAAGGAGATTATCTGGTAATCCATGATGGGGGCATTTTCTAATTGCCTCCTTGAATCTTTCCCATGCTTCATAAAGTGATTCACCACTAAACTTACTGAAGTTTGTGATGTCATTTCTTAACCTAGCAGTTCTAGATGGTGGAAAAAATCTCCTTAAAAATTTAGATGAGAGATCTACCCAAGTGGTTACAGAGTCTTGTGGCAATGAATTGTACCAAGCCCTAGCTTTTTCTCTAAGTGAAAATGGAAAAAGTTGTAGCCTAATTACATCATCAGATACATTATTCATTTTCACTGTATTACAATATTGAAGAAATACTGCAATATGCTCATCAGGACTTTCATTTGGATATCCTCCAAATTGATTTGATTGAACCATTTGAACGAGTGCTGGTTTTAACTCGAAATTATTAGCCTGAATTGTTGGTCTTCTAATTGCAGGACCTGAAACAACAGGTACCGTGTATTCTCGAAGTGCTCTACCAACACCCTGAATCTGATTGTTGTTCTCATCTGCCATGTTCTCTTCTTCCTTTCTTCTCTGCTCTCTTCTAAGTTGTCGCAAGCTGCGTTCTATCTCAAGATTAATTGGTAGAAGTTCAGCACTTCTACTCTTGCGCATAAAAAGAACCTTAAAGAGAATGGAAAACGATCACACAATGATAAGAAAAATTAAATAAAAAAATAATTGTGCCTAAATTACCAACAGAATTACGAAATCTAATATCTATTAGTTCCCCGGCAACGGCGCCAAAAACTTGATACGCTCAGAACGTATATATAAAATGGGAGCGTAAATTGCAGCAAGTGCACTGGTCGTATCAAGTAATAAAGTGGTGAAAAGTAAGGTTGTCGATCCCTCGAGGAACCAATAGAGTACTAGATCTATGGCAATTCTTATCAATATCTAGGTGATTAAAAAGGGGTTTTGAAATGTCTAATCTAAAAATTTAACTTAAAGCAACAAGGAAAATTTTATGAAGAATCTATCAATTATGAACAAGGGAAATTAGAATTCACCCTAGATTTGTTAATCTAATTGCTACCATGTTATATCAACTTGTGGTTATAAGTTTATTCAAGTGAGTTTAGAAAATCCTTTTTAGGGATGTTGACCTTAAATTAATTAGTCGGCTTCCGCGTCTCCAATTAACCAAGGAATCAAAATTATGTTCATACACCTCCCGATGCTACAAACAACTAATGCCCTAAATCAATTAACCCTAATCCCTTAGTGATTAATTAACAAGAAACATTGCATTGTGCCCTCCATAGACTCTAATTAAACCAATTATCGCAACTCCCGTATTGACAATTAATCTAATTAAGAATTCCTAACAAATCCTCATCAACTCCCGTATCAAAAGGATTTCTAACAATTATAATGAAAGACCAATTATAATTGAAATCAAAGGAATTGCAATCATGAATAATCCTAATAATTCCTAATCATATAACATGGCTACAATTATCCTTTTAACATTCTAGGGTTTCATCCAATTTCCCACAAGGATGATTTAGAACATTATAGTATGAATTGCATAAAAACAATTGAAATAAATAGATGCAATGGAATTCATATTAAACAACAAGATTAAACTAATAAATGGCATAAAAGAAAATAAAGTAAATGGAACAATTGCTATAATCTTCAAGAGCTTCAATCTTCCAAAATGACTCCTTGAATTCTTCAATTGAAAGCAAACTTCAACAAAATGACATTCTTTCTTTAAACTAAACTTTGGAAAAATCTAAAGTACCTAAGGAAATTCTAATGAGGCTAGAACAAAGAAGAAGAAAAAGAATTCTAAACAAAAGAAAGGATGGATTCTCCAACAAAAAGGGATGCTTCCAAGGTTCACACAAGGGGTCTATTTATAGATCCAAAGAGGAGGGGGATGAGGTGGATCTATGAGGATTTGAGTCAGCAAATTAATTAAGATATGATTTTGGAGAGATTCTTGCAATGGATATCCGGGGAGTAATGACGGCCGGCTCAAGGCCGGTTTAAAGGCCGGCGGCTTTTCTTCTTTTTGAGGCCGGTTTAAAGGCCGGCTCAAGGCCGGCGGCCTTGAATGTAGGCCGGCCCAAGGACGGCGGCCTTCAGTGCAATCCTTCGCTCACTTCTTAAATTTTGTGAAAAACTCCTCCAATTAACTTGTAATTTACTTTTGGGTCCTCAAAACCTGTATTTTCACAATAAATACCATTAAGTATCATTTCTTTATATTTTCTTATAATATTAAAATAAATTTAATATAAGTCCAAAAGAAAATATAAGTATAATGTGATCTTATCAAAATACTCTAACAAGTAGTGAAAGAATAATCATGTAATTAATAGCAGCAAGGTTCTTCTAAACTCATGCAATCTGAATTTTTTTTGCAAAATATACCCATTCATGAACTTAATTTGCAGCATCTCCTAATCATGACCCAAGAACTCAAAATTAATCATAACTACTTAAAGTAATAGTAGTTACATTTCTCTAAAGCACAAAAGCCCTAAATTCTAACAATTTTACATAATTGGTTAAATCCTAATTTCTAATTTGCTAAATGGGTTTCGGACGAATCAAACACAAATCACTATAACCCATCAACATGCAAGTATAATAATCGACTTCTACATGAAAAATCATCAAACCAACAACTTCAATCCAACAATCCCATCAATTTCGCATGTGATCCGAAATTTACAACCCACAGGGACGACAATTTCAGCAAACTCCCATAAGCAAAGAAGAAAGAACTTAAAGAGAAGAAGAAAGGAAACTTACTTGGAATGTCTTGAATGCACGAGGAGAGTGAATGAGAGAGTGAAGAAGAAATAGGTTAAAGAGAGAGGAGAAGTGCGAGAGAGAGAGAGACGTTGTGAGAGAAAAAGTGAGTTAAGAGAGAGAAAAAACATGAGCAATTGAGAGAGGGAGACGGGCCGGCCAATGTCTAAAAACTAGACAAAGGCTGGCACCCTGTACCTGTACGTCGCCGACCTTTATTTGTACCGAGAGTTTAGGCCGGCTTAAAGCCGGCGGCTTTTATCCGGCCTTGAATTTTATTTTTTTTTTACAATTTTTTTTCTCTTTTTTTTATTTCTTATTAAAAAAAATTTACAAAGAATTTTTTTTTCTTTTTTTTATCTTATTAATTAATTTAAATTTTTTTTTATATCAACGAAACTAAAATACTAGTATATATACTTATTGAGCATGGGCTGCCTCCCATGAAGCACTTAGTTTATAGTCGCTAGCCCGACTTTTCCAGTTCAAGTCCTCAAATTTCCTAAATCCACAGCTGTGGCATTTCTATCAAGATTTTCCCCTTCATAGTAATGTTTGAGAAGATAACCGTTTACCTTAAAAGTACGGTTGTCTTCTGCCTTCAACTCAACTGCACCATAAGGAAACACATTAACAATTTCAAAGGGTCCAGACCATCGTGATTTCAACTTACCTGGGAACACCTTCAAGCGGGAATTGTATAGTAAGACCTTTTGACCAGGGAAAAATTCTCGCCTCAAAATGATCTTATCATGCCATCGCTTTGTTCATTCTTTGTAAATTTTGGCATTCTCATATGCTTCTTCTCTCATTTCAGCCATTTGATTTAGTTGAAGCAATCTTTTTTCACTTGCAGCTTTCTCATCAAAGTTAAGGTATTTAATAGCCCAGTATGCCTTGTGCTCGAGCTCTACTGGTAAGTGACATGATTTACCAAAAACAATCTTGTATGGGGACATTCCTATAGGGGTTTTAAACTCCATTCTAGAAGCCCATAATGCATCGTCGATTTTTAAAGACCAATCTTTCCTAGATGCATTGATAGTCTTTTCTAGAATTCACTTAATTTCCCTATTGGATACCTCAACCTGTCCACACCTTTGTGGATGATAAGGGGTGGCAATTTTGTGAGTAACTCCATATTTTAATAATAATTTCTCAAATTGCCTGTTACAAAAATGTGTTCCCCCATTACTTATTATAGCTCTAGGTACCCCAAATCTTGAAAATATATTCTTTTTCAAAAATTTAATGACAACCCTGCTATCATTAGTTTGTAGATAAACTGCTTCTACCCATTTCGAAACATAATCAACAGCTAAAAGAATGTATTTGTTTGAAAAAGATGAGGGAAAAGGACCCATAAAGTCGATTGCCCAAACGTCAAAAAGCTTAATTACAAGTATATTATTTTGTGGTAATTCGTGTCTTCTAGAAATGTTACCAATCCTTTGACATTGAACACAAGACATTATGTAGTTCCTGCAATCACTGAACAACCTAGGCCAATAAAATCCACATGATAAAATTTTAGCTGCCGTTTTTTCTATACCAAAGTGACCTCCTACCTCTCTAGAATGACAATGTTGTATAATGCTAAGCTGTTCACTTTCAGGTACTCATCGTCTAATTATTTGGTCAGCACAATTTTTAAAGAGATATGGTTCATCCCAAAAATAAAACTTCACATCATGTAAAAATTTCTTTTTCTGTTGGTAGGATAAACCATATGGAGTGATTTTGCTAACCAAATAATTAACGATATCAGCATACCAAGGTAATCCTTGGACTTCTACTACATGCAATTGTTCATCAGGGAACTTTTCATTAATAGGTGAATCAAAACAATTAGATTCCAGACGGGATAAATGATCAGCCACCACATTTTCAGTTCCCTTCTTATCTTTAATTTCCAGGTTAAATTCTTGCAGTAGTAGAATCCATCGAATTAACCTAGGTTTAGCATCAACTTTTGCAAATAAATACTTAAGGGCAGCATGGTCAGTATATACTATGATTTTAGAACCTATTAGATAAAGCCAGAATTTATCGCATGCAAATATGACTGCTAAAAGTTCTTTTTCAATTGTGGCATAATTCCTTTGGGCCTCATTTAAGGTTCTACTTGCATAGTATATTACATGAAATGACTTATCTTTCCTTTGCCCAAGTACCGCTCCTACAGCATAGTCGCTGGCATCGCACATCAACTCGAATGGAAGCTCCCAATCTGGTGCAACAATCACTGGTGTAGTAGTGAACTTCTCCTTCAATAGATTAAACGCTTGCAAACAATTTTCATCAAAAACAAAGGCAGAATCTTTTTCTAATAAATTACAAAGAGGTCTTGAGATTTTAGGGAAGTCCCTGATAAATTTCCTATAGAAGCCAACATGTCCCAAAAAGCTTCTGATTCCTTTCACTATAGTAGGTGGTGGTAGCTTCTCTATCACCTCTACTTTTGCCCTGTCAACCTCAATTCCCTGCTTAGATACTTTGTGCCCTAAGACTATTCCCTCTCTTACCATGAAATGGCATTTTTCCCAATTAAGAAGCAGATTAGTTTCCTTGCATCTCTTAAGCACACATCCTAAATTTGTCAAACATGTTTCGAATGACTTCCCAAAAACAGAAAAATCATCCATGAATATTTCAATAAAATTTTCTATGGACATCATGCATCTTTGAAATGCAGCGGGTGCATTACAAAGACCAAAGGGCATTCTCCTAAAAGCAAATGTGCCATAGGGACAAGTAAAGGTGGTTTTCTCCTGGTCCTCGGGTGCTATATGGATTTGATTGTAACCAGAGTAACCATCTAAAAAGCAGTAATAATCATGCCCTGCAAGTTTTTCTAACATCTGATCTATAAAAGGGAGGGGGAAATGATCTTTGTGGGTAGCATCATTTAGTTTTCTATAGTCTATACAGACCCTCCAACCAGTTATAGTGCGAGTGGGAATTAATTCATTAGCCTCATTTTTTACTATAGTCATACCACCTTTTTTTGGTACAACTTGGATAGGACTAACCCATTTACTATCAGAAATTGGAAAAATAATGCCTACATCTAACAATTTAAGCACTTCTTTTCTTACAACTTCCTTAAGAGTTGGGTTAAGTCTTCTTTGTGGTTGTACTATAGGTTTGCACTCAGCCTCAAGAAATATCCTATGAGTACAAATTGAAGGGCTAATTCCCTTAATATCAGCAATGGTCCACCCGAAAACTTCTTTATGCTCTCTTAAAACATCCAAAAGTTGTTGCTCTTGATCACTTGTCAAAGAAGAAGAAATGATTATTGGCAAAGTATCATCAGTTCCAAGATATGCATATTTCAAATGACTAGGTAATGGTTTAAGCTCAAGCACCGGGGGTTGTGTCAACGATGGAATTGGCTTCTTCTCACTTGTTCTTAGCTCCTCATAGTAGTGAGCTCGAATTTCTAATGCATCTTCCACACATTCTTCAATTGGTTCTTCATCATCACTCCATTCATCTATATCCTTGAGAACTGATTCTATTGTCTCCATTCCTGCATTCTCTTCAGTATTCTCACAGGAAACTTCATCAATAATATCAATTGTGTAACAGGGCTTACAATCATCAAATTTCCTAATGGCCTCATAAACATTGAAAGTAACTTCTTCATCCATAACTCTCAAGGTCAGCTTACCTTGTTCCACATCTATCAATACCTTACCTGTTGCCAGGAATGGTCTTCCTAAGATCATGGGTACCTCTCTATCTTCTTCCATTTCCAGGACTATAAAGTCAACTGGAAAGATGAATTTGTCCACTTTTACTAGGACATTTTCCACTATACCCTTTGAGTACTTGACACTTCTATCCGCAAGTTGTAAGGTGAGGTGCGTCTCCTTACATTCTCCAAGTCCTAGTTTTCTGAAAATGGACAGAGGCATTAAATTTATACTTGCACCAGAATTTATAAGTACTTTATCAAAATGAAAATTACCAATAGTGCAAGGAACAGTAAAACTTCCCTAATCTCTTTGTTTTCTTGGCAAATTGGATAAATTCTTCTGTAAGATCAAAGAACACTCCCCTGTAAGCATTATAAGTTCATTCCCATCTATCTTTCTCTTCTTGGTGAGCAAATCCTTCATGAATCTGGCATATGAAGGCATTTGCTGAAGTGCCTCTGCAAAAGGAATGTTAATTTACAATTTTTTAAAGACTTCTAAAAATTTAGCAAATTGTGAATCCAATTGTTGTTCTTTTAGCCTTCCTAGGAAAGGAATAGGAGGAACATATGCTTTCACTTTTGGTGAATTTTTCTTTGGTTCCTCTTCCTTTTGTTTCCCTTTATCTTTCTCTGGGTTAACCTCCTCTTCCTCAAGTTTCTTATCAACTAATTCCTTACCACTTCTTAGCATAATAGCATTTACACCCTTATAATTCTGCTCGGTATTGCTAGGTAAAGACCCAGATGGTCTATTACTCAACTGTTGAGACATTTGACTAAGTTGATTTTCAAGATTCCTAATGGTGGCTTGTTGATTTTGCAACATCGTGTCAGTCTTTTGCATATAACTTATCATGAGTTCTTCCATTTTAGACTGACCTTGTTGAGAAGAGGTATTATGATTAGGATATTGTTGATGGGGAATATTATGATTAGGACCTTGCTTTTGAAATCCAAGAGATTTAAGTGCGTTGTTATCATTTCTCCATGAGAAATTTGGATGGTTACGCCACCCTGGATTGTAGGTGTTTGAATAAGGTCTTTAATTACCTCTTTGGAATTGTTGACAAAATTTACTTGCTCTCCATGAGATGAGGAGGAAAAGTTTCCATATGGGCACTCAAGAGTTGAGTGTGGTCCTAAGCATAATTCACAACAAGAAATTTGATTAACATTAAAAGAAGGTGCAGAGGTAAGTTTACTTACTTGGGCGGTAAGAGCAGAAATCTGAGCCGTTAAGGTGTCCATGTCATTGACAGATGCCACTCTAGACTTACCTCTTTCACGTTGCCAATTATGTGCACTAGAGGCCATTTCATCTATCAAAGCACTAGCCTCATCATACGTGTTACTCATTAGTGCACCACCAGAAGCAGCATCTACCAGAGATCTCAATGTCTCATCTAAATTGAGATAGAAAATCTCAATAAGGAGATTATCTGGTAATCCATGATGGGGGCATTTTCTAATTGCCTCATTGAATCTTTCCCATGCTTCATAAAGTGATTCACCACTAAACTTAGTGAAATTTGTGATGTCATTTCTTAACCTAGCAGTTCTAGCTAGTGGAAAAAATCTCCTTAAAAATTTAGATGAGAGATCAACCTAAGTGGTTACAGAGTCTTGTAGAAGTGAATTGTACCAAGCCCTAGCTTTTTCTCTAAGTGAAAACGGAAAAAGTTGTAGCCTAATTACATCATCAGATACATTATTCATTTTCACTGTATTAAAATATTGAAGAAATACTGCAATTTGCTCATCAGGACTCTCATTTGGATATCCTCCAAATTGATTTGATTGAACCATTTGAACGAGTGCTGGTTTTAACTCAAAATTGTTAGCCTGAATTGTCGGTCTTCTGATTGCAGGACCTGAAACAACAGGTACCGTGTATTCCTAAAGTGCTCTACCAACACCCTGAATCTGATTAGGTTCTCATCCGCCATGTTCTCTTCTTTCGTTCTTCTCTGCTCTCTTCTAAGTTGTCGCAAGGTGCGTTCTATCTCAAGATTAATTGGTAGAAGTTCAGCACTTCTACTCTTGCGCATAAAAAGAACCTCAAAGAGAACAGGAAACGATCACACAATAATAAAAATAATAATAATAATTGCGCCTAGATTAACAATAGAATCTGAAGATGGTATAATATTAATCAATCCCCAGCAACGGCGCCAAAAACTTGATCCACGCAAAAAGAGATATAAAATGAGCGTGAATAAATACCGGCAAGTGTACCGGATCGGATTAAGTAATATAGTGAGAGAAGAGTGTCAAACCATGAAGATTGATTAAGTAATAGACCTTTATCAATTTCTACTATTATTTAGGCAATGATATTTGACAACAATCGAATGAATTGTACTAAATGCGCAAAAAGGGAATTGTGTTTCAAAAAATGATGAATTGATGGTGGGAAATTAGAATCCACCCTAATTCTACTAATCATATTGCCTTCATGTTATAATAACTCACAACTATATGGATTTTCACAAGAATTTGACAAAACCTTAATCCCTTTTCAAGTTTTAAAGTAACATTACCCCAATTTAATTTAATAGCTCCTGCTAATTAAAATCAATGGAGGATTCTAATTCACAATCATAAATTTTCCAATTATATGATTGCCTAATATCTGTAAAATAATTTCTCCTAATCCCTTAGTGAAAAATTTAATAAAAATATTGCATGAAACACTTAGGTCAATTTCTAATAAAATTCAATAACATTGCTTCTGCATGAATTATTAAACCTTACTTAAGAATTCCTGATAAAACGTAAATTTCTCTTTCGAGTCATTTAAATTCCTATGCATTGATTTCAATAAAAAAAATACAATTCATAGCAAGAGTTCTTATATAAAAATTCCATATATCTATATGTCCTATAACATGAATAAAATGATCATTTTAGTTTGAATTATGGTTTCATCATGTTTCCCACAAGGGTGATTTAGAACATTATGGTATGGATTGCATAAGAACAATTGAAGTAAATAAGTGCAATGGAATTCATATTAAATAATAAAAATAAACTGATAAATGGCATAAAAGAAAATTAAATAAATGAAACAATTGCTATAATCTTCAAGAGTTTGTAAAACTTCAATCTTCTGAAATGATTCCTAAAGTTCTTCAATTGAAAGAAAACTTCAATAACATTCTTTCTTCAAACTAAAATTTAAAATAATATGAAATGTAAAAGAATTTAAATAGAAGATAAAATCCTAAGCTCCCAAAGGAATTCTAATGATTCAAAAGATCCAAAAACAAAGGATGCCCCCAAGGTTCACACAAGGGGTCTATTTATAGATCGAAAGAGGAGGAGGATAAGGCTGATCTGATGAGAAATTGAGTCAGCAAATTAATCAAGATAAGATTTTGGAGAGATTTTCGCATGGATATCCGAGAAATAGTCAAGGCCGGCTCAAGGTCGACAGCTTTGATGCGTTATGATGGTTTCTTTCTTAGGCCGGCCTTAAGGTCAGCAGCCTTCAATAGTAGGTCGGTCGAAGGCCGGCAACCTTCAATGCAATCCTTCACTTACTTCTTCAATTTTGTGAAAAACTCCTCCAATTAACTTGTAATTTACTTTTAGGTCCTCAAAACCTGAATTTTCACAATAAACACCATTAAATACCATTTCTTTATATTTTCTTATAATATTGAAATAAATTTAATATAAATCCAGAAGAAAATATAAGTATAATGTGATCTTATCAAAATCAGAATTGAAAGTGTACATTAAGAGGTCAATTTGAAATCTCAAATACACATTAAGTCATAGTTAATTGTGTATCTTTTGAATTTGAAAAAGCCTCTTACCATTTGTAGAATATTGCAATTATTGAACTCATTTTGAATTTGAAATTTGAGTTTCCTTTGTTGTTGAAGTTGTGGTTTGATATTTGTGTGGAAGTGGGGAAAGTGCACCATGGCTTAAGGAGGAGTGTATGTAGTTTTGTGTTTTTGTAAACTTAGTGAAGGGTGTGTATATTTGGCGTAAATTGTTGTTTGTGTTGTAAAGATAATTGTTGCTAGTGGCATGAACATATTGGGACCGTGAGTAGAAGGGGAGTTGTGTGGTGATGAATTGAGTATTGTATATGTATTTAATTGCTACCAATTATGTATTTAAGTGGTGAGAAACCAAGGCAAGAATAAGGAAAGTTGAGTAGTAGAATTTAAAATTCAAATAAATCAATAAAGTGTGAAAATAATTGCACTAGTTACTTAAACACTTGTAGTTGAATTTAATTCTATCTACTTGAAAGTAGTTGAGTGTACTTTACTTATAGCTTGGTTGTGTACTTAAACCGTGGAAGTGTGAAGATAATTATTGTGTTGTTGGGTTTGAACACAATCATGTCTAGTGAAATGTTTCATTATACTAATGTATTGCATCGGACATTGACTACATTTACTACTAAGGATGATGAACAAAGGGAAAACTTGTTCCATACCTCTTGTATGTGTCCTTATAGTTGATGGTGGTAGTTGTACCAATGTGGTAGCAGCATCATTAGTATCGAAACTAAAACTTGCTACTACTCCACATCCTAAACAGTATAAATTGCATTGGCTTAGTGATTAAGGGAGTTTGCATGTGACCTAAAGAGCTAGGGTACCTTTCAGTGCAGGGGATAAATACTATGATGAAATGGAATGTGATATTCTACCTATGTGTACATCCCATATATTGCTTGGTAGGCCTTAGTTATATGACAAGAGAGCCTTACATGATGGCTTCAGGAATACTTATGTATTCCAAAAGGAGGGAAAATGAATTATTCTGAATCTGATGTCACATTCAGAGGTTCAAAGGGTTCAGCAACAAATCAGTAGACCATCAGTGGGCCATAAGCAGTTGAAGCAACCCTTAGAGCACAAAATTTGTCATTCACAGATGTACCAACCTTCAGAGGATCCTAATGAATAGAGTCAGATGAGTAGATCACTAGAGGACGAAACTATTCAAGGGCAATTGTGTTCACCCTTAAAGATATTAGAGGCTTATGAGCATTTGTGTAAACCTTTAGGGGATACCAAGGGTCATAGTGATATGAGCAGATCACTAGAGGGCCAGACTGTTCAGAGACATTTGTGTCCATCATCAGAGGTTTCCAAGGGCTATGAGTGGTTGAGCCAACTATTAGAGGGCTATAAGGGTTAGTGCCATATAGATGAATTAGAAAAGGAGGAAACAATATCAGTGGAATGGGTTGAGATAAGGGATACCTCAGTGGATAAGGGGTCATTATTTGTGTTGTAGATGAGATACATCTTGGAAATGGAGGAGAGAAAACAATCACCCCCTATAGTATTTCAGATATTGGGATTTTGTAGAGATACTTCTTCAGATGGATTGCTAGGAGAAAACAAAGTATCTACTCTATTTGATCTGCCAAATTTGAGGACAAATCTTTTTGAGGCCCAAGGAGATGATAGGAATCAAAATCCGACAAGACCTATCATTAGGGTAAGAATTAAAGGATTTTGAATCATGGCGATGAGGGCCCATTTTGAGCAAATCGACCCTAGAATTATTCATTTACTAACCTCTTTTATCTTATTCATGTATTGTATATTCCAACAGACACACTTATCATACTTTACAAGGCCATGGACAAACTCACTAAGACTCAGCTTGTGGGTTATCCATGGACCGACCTAAATCAATGATGAGTTGGGCCGATGAATCCTATGGAAGAGTTAGCATGATGAAGAATATTTTCTTTTATTTTGTAACTTTTATTTGGACTATTTTAGGTTGTATTTTCTTTTGGGTCACTTTCATTTTGATTGTAATTTTCATTTAGGATCGACCACTCTAAAAGTGACGTAGTTGTAATTTTGTGCATTTTCTAACCCTAAAGGGAGCAAGTATAAATACTTGCTTAAAGTAAGGTTTGAGGAAGCCATTTTTTTCAAATTTGAACATACACTTTTTCCTGAGGATTAGGGCTCTTCCTAATTGTCATTAGACTCTTATCAATTTCAATCCCAAGAGTTCAAATTGTGGCGAGTGCAACACTTGAAATTATGAGTAATATCAATTTCATTTTGTTGTGATTTCGTTTCTTCTCTAATGTGTAATATCTAGGGTTAAATTGGAAGTTTCTTAGTCAAATTTGATTGCATTTGTAATCAAATTATTATTACTTAATTGATTGGATCTTAGCATTTATTATCACCATCAAATTTTACTCCATCTTGTGGCATGAATTGGCTCTCGTTGGAAAGGTTGTTTTTGGATTTTTTCTTATTGATCTTGTGAATTATTCACTTGTTTATCAAGTATATTTTATGATCTTCACTGGGGAAAACATCATTGTGATATTCATTTCATAATTATAGCAATCGGTTCACCTAATTCATCTAGGGTTCACGCAATTTTGGTGCCCTTTGAATCGGTTTGATCTTGTGAATTGAAGTTGTTTCTTTAGTTCTTTTGCATGTGCTTAGATCTTGGTTTTAGGCACATCATAAAATCAAACTATGATGACTCAAGATCCAAAAAATAGGCCTTAGCTTTGATTAGATCCCACTTAAGTTATACCTTTATTAGAGACATCACTAGGTCGATGTTCTGCATATTGCAATCTTAATGTTCTTGACTAAATGTATCAAACCACCTACGTAAGGTTTCTATAGGATAAGCATACTGATCCATGTGGATTTCACTAACATACTATGACTGGTCTTTAGTTTAATTCTTCATTTTAGTACAGATTATAATAGGAAAAAATCAAAATTTTATAAAACTGAAGAAATGCAGAGAAAAGATATTACGATTTTGAACATTAATAGAGTTACAGCTTTATGCTCACATTGCTGCATTACTTTTCACTTGCATAAACAAATAACACAAAACACAAAATAAGAATAGATAAAAGGTGCACACATGAGAATGAGGGTAAGTTCTAAAGGTCTCTAGCTCTATAACCGGTGGTTTTATCAAAGCTTGGAGTGGAATCGCCAAATTGCTATCAAGCGGTGGTATACACCACTACAACCTGACAGGTACACAATAACATTCCATCCTAATTTTCTAAATGACCCAAGTCTAGCCATATATAGACATGCATAAAAAAAGAACTTTCATAATGGCCTGTTAGGCCCTTTTTCCTCTTTCCCATTTTTGCTTTTTGCTTTTTGCTTTTTTATTTTTTTTCTGCATCACTTAAAACTCGATTAATACCATTATTTACAAAAAAATAATTCACAAAGGTAAACAATAAAGACATATACAAGTAATTAAAGGCCTTTTAGACATATTCGAGAAAAATTGCTACACAGCTAGCCCACGTCTGGAAAGATGGTCCCTAATGGAGTCACTATCCTATCGAGCCTAGTTTTTTTATTATTTTTCTTAATTTTAATGTGTACTAAATCCTACCCGTTTAACATAAATTACTCGATTAAATTAAGGAATGTTAATTTTTAAAAAGAGTCATCACCAATCTAAGTTGAAAAATAAAGTTAGAGCTAATTAGGTAGATTAACCTTAACTAGCTACTAGTTTACAAATTCTTCTAAAAAACTATTTTAGAAAAATATGAACCAGAGATATCAGATTTGAGGGCTAACTATTAAAACCTAAATGATTACCGTATAAAATTTTTAAGAATATTTACTACAAGGCCTTTATTTTTTTACGTATTTGCTACTATGTACTATAACATGCTATTTATTTTATTATTTTATTTTTTTATGTTTTTATAAGATTTTAAATTTATGCTAAAAAAACCTAAAGTCTAGAGTTTATTGTATTAATTTTTCTAAAGCTTTTATTGTTAATAACTTGGAGTTTTTATTCATTTGATTTTTCTAAAGTTTTTATTTATTTAATTAATTTTATTTTTAAAGTTTTTATTTTATTATGTTCATTTTCCCTAACCTAAATTTTTTATTTTATTGTTCATTTTCCCTAAACTAAAGTTTTTATTTTATTATAGTTGCTCAAAAGGTGCCTATGAACCTACTAGTCAAGATCAAACCATCAATAGTTTGCTTTTTCTTTATAAAAATTTTAATTTGTTGGTTTAATTTTATTTAATAAAAAAGCATTGGGTTTACATTATTTAATCATATTAATTTTTATTAAGAAAATACCTAAATGGCTTAGATTATTAGATGATTATTTTTTAAAAAATCTAAAATAACCTAAGTTTTGGGAAAAACATCATATTAAATTTTTATTTTTAAACAAGAAAAGGATTCTAAGTGATAAAACCCTAAAGTACTAGATTTTAATAAAAAAGTATTTTTATCTTTATTTATTTATTTATTATTTTTATTGAAAGCATTATACTAATCTTTTCTTCATTTTTTTATTTTTTATTTGAATTATTATTTCTAAAATTTCATTTATAATAAGATTTTTATTTATTTACATTTTTTATTATTTTTTTCTAAATTTTTGTTTTTTGGTATTTTTTTTATTATTTTTATTTTTATTTGTACATGTATGTATGTATGTATATATATATATATATATATATATATATATATTAAGATCTTAGCTTATAAAAAATTATTTTTATTAATTTTTTACTTTTTTATTTTTTATTTTTATTATTTACTCATTTATTCATTACATATATATATTAAAAAACTTTTAATCAACATTTTTTTATTTTTTGCCATCAAGCGATGGTATACACCACGTCAACCCAATGGGTACTCTAAATTTATTATTTATTATTTTTTAAATTAAGGATATTCTTTAAAAAATGAATTAAAACATCCTAATTACCAAAATAAAAAATAGTAAATAAATTAAAAAAAACACCAATTGGATTGTTGTGTTGCGGGTCAGGTTGTGGGTCAAATTGGGTCACAAGTTGAGTCGGATTGGACCATAGGTTGGGTTATGGGTTGCAATGGCAGGGTTTCTTGTCGGCGACGAATCGACGGTCGTTGAGGGTGATTGATAGGTTCTTTCCTAGGTTTTTGGAGGTGAAGAATTAATTAGTGGTGTCTTTTTGGCCTAAAAACTAACCTAGGGTGGTGTTTTGAAGGTAGCTAGCAATGATGGTGATGGTGTTTCACAGTCTGAGCTTTTAACAAACCTTTACTTCACAAAAACGACCCATTCTTACTCCTCACAACCGAAGGGAACTAATGACACCTAAATCTAAGCTCGAGTTTGAATGTAAGTGGTGGAATCCTAGAGAGAAGGTGGCGACCAATAGTGGGTATTTCTAGAGAGAAAGTTTATGGTTAAAGCTTATGAGTGCATTTTTTGGTGATTTTTCTAGCCTTTTTAACTTGGAGCACCTTAGTCTATTTATAAGAATCCATGAATGAGCTTAGGGAACCTTGGATTGCACCGAATCTAAGTAGGGGATAAACTCCATTTTTTATTTGATTTGTTTGCCTTTTCTTGTTAAAATTGATGTTTATCAATTTTTCGATTGAATGTTGATAGATTTGCTTGGAGGATTCATCGTTATCCAGCCATTTTTTCTTTTCCGAGGTCATCGGCATTAGTTCGAGGAAGAAGATCACATGCCTCGCATGTGCCTCATTCGGCCAATCACGTGTTGCCATGTGTCCACTTGGAGAAAAAAGGAAAATGGCACAAAGTGCCTCGAGTGGGATTCAAACTCACAACTTGCCCCTTCCCCGTGTGCATCAAACTAGCACACAGTTGAGCCAATCCATTTCTTGGTTTATTATTGCACTTAACTTACATATAAGTTAACCGTCTCAATTAATTTTTATTGATTTGGAGTTCCCAAACTTAATTTAGAATCTCATATTTTATTATTTTTATTGAAAATATTCACAATTTTTATTAATTTTTGTTATTTATTATTTTTATCATTTTTAAAAGTTTTTCCATTTACCTTTATTTTTATTTATTTTTTCTTTTTCTTTTCTTTTTCCCTTTTTTATTATTGTCTTTGTTATATATTACATTTTTTTTGGGTAAATCAAGCTTTTTTTATTATTGCTATTATTTTTCTCTTTTATTTATTTATTTATTATTATTTTTTCTTTTACCCAAATTGTTGCTGGCGACTTGAATGCTCCATCATTTTGATCTAAGATATAGGCACATTATTAGAGATTGACGAACTTAATAAGATTCACAATTGGATCACTCCTGGTCGTTTTCGATGGATTCCACAGCTCTACGTTGTTCGATCAAAGTGCTACATCCATGCCGCACTAATTTTCTATTTTGTCCCTCTTTGTTTCCAAATCGTGTACACTTGTACCAAGTGAAAATTGAATATATTTAAGCTTTGTTATGCAAATCTCACTACGGTATGTAGGAAAACACTATAGAGCGTCTTGCGAGATTTCCGTATCCTTTACGTTCTCCTCTATGATGATTAGTAGATCTTGTTTCTTCTTGTCATACCGTAAAGGTGTTCTTCTCATATTGGGACTTTCCACGTACATATGTCAATTCAATATTCTTTCTCTTTTTCCCATAGTTTATATTTACACCAACACAACTTATATCCACCACTTTTACATTACTCACAACTGCCACTCGTGCCCATTAAAATTTCACATCCAACACGATCCGACAAAATTTAAATGTATGAAGCACATTCCTCAAGAGACTTCCTTAGAAACAGTCGGCCTCAGTCAACATGGAAGGACGTCCTTTCAGTTTTTATATTTAATCTACAGTAGTACAGTGAAAATATGAGCAAAATAAATAACTCAATGGATTTTCTTTGGGTTTGCCCTGTGAATCTCCTATAAGCTTCAGTCTTCTGTATCTCCACCTTCATACAAGGTATTGAATGCCCATAAAGTCTCTGTCTGTCTCCAACACGTAGTACTGGTCATTGCTTATTTAATGAAATTAAATCTAAGTCAGTTTACAATCTTTCATGGGAACTCCATAATTTCGGAAGCCTTGTTATTCATACCTTTCATTAGTAAATATATATATATATATATATATATATATATTATTGTTTATAATTATCTCTTTTTTTTTTTACTTATGCCTTTTCATTGTAATATCTTTCGATCATTAAGAATTCTTTTCCTTTAATTATGTGTTTACGAGACACGCATTTGTTGTGTTTACACAATTCCATCCAAAAAGAACTTGAGCTTATTGTAACTTTTTATTTGGGCTTCGGGGAAATATTGGAGTTCGTGGGAATAGGTTGTAACTTTTGAAGAAGAAACTCTGGTTTGACAAGTACTGCTCCGTCGGGTCTAAGTTTAAAGGTGCGTAAGTCCAAAGAGACTTCAGTTGGATAAAGTATAACATCATCAAACTGAAGCCTTCCAGTAGCTGTTAGTTTGGATTTTTCGGTAAAAGTACCACTTAAGCAAACCAAAGCTAGAGCTTTTAGACTCTTCACATTGTGAATCCTATGAAAAGTGGAAGAAGTTTTTGGACAAGTTTGCCTTGGCCTTGATTCATAATAATATGTGGAATATGCTCTGCACTTATTGCCTTTATGGAATCAATTCTAGATGAAATATGCGAGGATGAAGAAGAAAATCTGAAGAATGAGAACTTTTCTGTTGTATTGAATATAACTCTGTTTCTCAACTAAAACTAATAGAATAGGTTTTACATGTATTTATAGTAAAGGCCTAATTAACTAACTAACTAACACATTCTAATTAAATAAAGTATACTTTTTATAATAAAACTTCACAATTTGTGTCTTCTATTTTAAAAGAACATACACTTAATGAAAAATTTGTTGTAATAATTTCCCTCTCAAGTGTAAGTGTTTAAACTGGATACACAAAAGAAAGAAGCACTCATTGAAATAGCAAGCGAAATTTGTGCAAAATTATATCCCAAAATAAGCTCAAGTACATTTGTGAAAATAGTGAAATAAAAATATGAAACCCTCTTTAAAGATTGTGGAGAGTGGGAACTAGGCGGGTGATGGTGAACCCCATTGTACATGGAAGTCTCATATTCTTATACTCTCTCTCTTTTGCATTTGCATTGTTCACATTAAATGTAATGCTTTAATGACTATGCATTTTCAAGTTTAATGCATTAGAATCATAAATCTTCATTAAATATTTGCTTAAGTTATAATTTTTTTTAAATAATTTGCATGGACCCCCAAATAAAAACTTTTACAATTGTGCAAACACCTTAGATTTTCAAAATTAGGTACTTTTCTACCTCCAAGATAACTAGGTCCCTCTATTTTTGCTTACATGGACAATTACATGGTAAAAGACATCCTCTCTACAAAAAAATTGCATGTCAACTTAACAAAATAACATATGCAAAAAATAAAAAGAAAAAAGAAAAACAAGCCTCCATCATTGTCATCTCTCCCTTTTGAACCAATATGTTTATAAAGTGACTTTGATGATAACAAAACTAATTTATATTAAAGTTTGAATTAATCATAAAATTGAACTTAATTGGAAAATTATCAACACTTGATTAATTTCAAATGATTATAAGATAAATTTAACATTCAATTTGGCTTTGCATTTGTTGCTCTTAGATCTAGGGGAAAAAAAAAAAGAAAACTTAATTTTTTTTTTGGCAATAAATTAAAGAGATAAGAGCCTGGAGGAAATTTATAGAGGTTCTTTCTTATGAGTTAGTCTTTTCTTCTAGGTTGTAGTTAGGGATCTAGTCTTCTATATTGACATGTTCTATTATTTGAAGAAAATCAATCAAAGACACAAGTATCAAATTGCTTTTCCTCACAATCCCTATCTTAGATTTATGCAAATCTATAGATTACAATGATTTTGCAATGCCTCACATTCCTCACTTAAGGATGTGTAAGTCTATAGAATCACCTTCAATAGCTTTCCAATTAATTACACAATCTACTAAAAAAGAAGTAAGCAATTCATATGAGGATTATATAGATAGAGTTTCCTAAAGTAGTTGCCTAATATCTTTATAAAAGAATATTGTAAAAACTCTTTAGCACAAATTCTTTTTTTGTTGTTTCTTATTGTTGTTCCTCTTTTAGTCTTGTGTAGCTCCTTATATGGAAGTAGTTATTGGCTATCATATCCCTCAATATTGCATATTTATGTTAGCTTCCACAAATAGCCATTGTAAATAATTTGTTCATTGCACATTTTAATTTTGATTTCCATTACTCATAATTGTTCTGATGGGAATTTGACCTTTGGTCCCATCACTAGGCTAGAGCACGTAAACTTCAAAACCTTATGCAAAGGATTCTATTCGCCTAGCCAATTGAAGAAGAAGCCACCCTTGTGTAATCATACAAGTTGCACTACCTTTTAGGCTTAGACATCCCCTTAACAGTTACTTAGGTCTAGGACGACCTAGATGGATTGACTTGGCACAACTTAACAAGTAGCCTTTAGGGACTCATGAGCAATGATGGTTGACCTAGCCTGATGAGAAATTTTTCGGCACCACCTATACCTTCAGAACTGGATTTGGCTGATGGTCTAAATCGTTTATATTTTAACCTTATATCTTTTATTCTAAAAAATATTTGATAAATAATCTTACAGGTACAATAATAATCCTCCATGGGATGTCAATATGTCCTACACTAGTTGATGGACATGGGACATTTTTAGATTTACAATCAAAGACCCGCTGCGATTGTTTCCATTCCGAAGCATTATCTTATGAAGTCTTATGATATTTTTATACTTTGTAATTGTTCTATGAACTATTTTATATTGTATTTTTCTTTTGGAACACTTTCATTTTTATTGTAATTTCCATTTAGGACCGGCCACCTTAAAAGTGGCAAACTTGTAATTTTTGTCTATTTTCTAATCCTAGGAGTAGCAAGTAGGTTTGAGGAGGCCAAATTTTTCAGATTTGAACATCAAATTTTTGTGAGAGAGCTTAGGGTTTCCCTAGTTCAATTTCTCTTATCAATTTCAATTTCCAACAGTTGAAATTGTGGTGAGTGCAACAAAGGGCAATTGTAAGTAATACCAATTCCTTCTTTGTTGTTTTTCCTTATCATCACTAGTGAGTCATATCTAAGGTTGATTTAGATTTTCTTGGTAGATTTTTTATTGCAATTGTGATCAAATATCATGTTATGAAATTGATTGTTTTAGTATTTGATATCATCATCAATATTGGAATCAATTGTGACGTGAATGGTGCTTGTTGGGAGAGGATAAAATCACGGTTTTAGTTCTATTCTTCTTCATATAATTCACGTGGATTTCACTTGCATTTGTTGTTATTTGGTGAGGTTTAACCTTATTGGATTGTTGATTGCATCTTGGACCTTTGGATTTCATCAAAATTCTAATAAGGTTCACACAAATACCATTCCAATTGAATCGATTTATGTTTGAGAGTTAGGGTTTGTTTCTCTGATTCATTTGCATGTGCTTGGGCTTAGTTTTGAGCACATCATAGCCTAAAGTTTATCTTAACAAATTGGGAACTCCATCTTGCACCCTATGATCTAACCTACTTACTCTTCCCTACCCATCATCCAAGTGCAACTTTGAGCAAACTAATTATTGATAGCATTAAGGCAAGCTCTCCCAGAGTCTAGCTAACCTAAATAGAAAAGATCAAACCTCATTTGGTCCTATACAGTTTGTCTTATCTATTGAAAGAATCGTTAGTTGTGTAGCAACATATGTTCATCTTGACAATTGATAATGATAGATTCTAGATTATTCCTTTATGTTATCTTTACTATTTTATCCCTTCTAGATAATGTAATTACCTTAATGGGCTTACTGTAATAGTCCTTTATGTAAGTAACCAAAATGAGACTACTACACATAGAATATACTCTTCCCCCAAATTGTGAGTATTCTTTCAATTTATCTCCTCTTATCAACCCTTAACAAATGTTGTGGCAAGAAACCCCAATTTTTTTACTTTGTACAAAATAGAATTAAGTTGTGTTACTATTCAAGCTTGTTTAATTGATGACCTAGTTATTGTCCTCTAAAGCACATCATCTTGTTATGATTTTCAAGTTTATCTCCCGAAATTTTCAAAAAAAAATTTTCTCAACAATACTACTCCTAATTCATGCTTCTGAAAGTGTTTTTTGTGTAGTTTCTGATCTAACTACAATTCCAGTATTGTTAATTTTGATATTTATTGCATGTTCTAATTCTAGCTCTACATTCATGTTTGTGTATTGACATTTATTTAATGTTCCAACTTTTTTGTCTAAAATTTATTTTAATATTATTCCTCTTCTAATCATATATTTTCTTTTCCAATTATATATTGTAACTTCTAAACTTGTTCTAAACAATTCCTTTAATTTTGACCCTTACTCTTGTCTTTTGATTCTTTCCTTGATTTATCAGTTACTCTAGTGCACTATTCTATGTTTAATCTATGTGACCTCATTTCCAAAACTTTCTTTGAATACCTCCTTTTTTAAAACTTATTATAAATATTTTCTATTTATTATATCTATACCCTAAGTAAACTTTTTAGTATACACTTAACATTTGTTTTGTTATCATTAAAACCAAACTAGGAGCTTTAATAGTAACCTCTTACATTTATTATGTATCTTTTTTTGCAAGTGTAGGCTAACATAAGAGAGACAGCAAGATGATGAGGCAAAATTATGGTTTGTATTAGTACCAAGCACACCAAACTACTAGTATGCAAAGTGGAAACTATTCGGTTCATGAGAATTGGATTTAGAGCTTTTCATAGTTTTTGAGCAAATGGCATCATGATGGTTCTCTTTGATGGCTTACTAACAATAGTAATTTTAATATTATCTTTTGGACAATAGTAGCACTGGTGCCTTGATGATAGTAGTAGAAACCAATAGTTAGAAACCGTTGAGCAATTGATGAAGGAAGAGATAGGCTTAATGACCAAATTGTTTCCTATTTTATAAATACCCATCAATACAAATTAAATGAAGCTGGATAGAGCTCTTACATGCAATATATGCTCTTATCTCCTTCTTTATGAACCACTTTGTATTTATGCTCATAAATTTGTAAACTTCCTATAAACCTAAGTACAACACATGAGTGTATACCATTTACTTACTTTATGAGATAGGGCACTATAATAAGAACTTGTAATTATGACTTTATGTAAACTCATTAAGCCATAATGTTGTGATTGACAATAAAGTGTGGTGAAGTCCTCGAATAGAGGCACTTGAGTGTTCATAGAGTGTAGGGGGCATTCTAAACTCTATGTTATGTCCGGGCTTGATTTTCTTTATCCCTTTCTCTTTTACTTTTAGCATTTCAATCATCATCTATTTTTTAGTCTTGCTTAAGTTTGAAAAATTGATTGAAATTTTCAATAAAACTTGATTCACCCCTCTCTTGAGTTATAGCTTAGTATTTCAATTGGTATCAAAGATAGCTTCTAATCATTTTCTTAATCACTTATTAGAGTAAAGATCATGACTACTAATGAGGGTCAAGATATAAATAGATTGCTTTTCTTAATCGATAGCAACTACCCCTATTGGAAATGTAGATTAAAGATCTTCCTTAAAGTACAAAATAGATTGTGATAGAATGTTGTGGAAAAAGGGCTAATCAAAATATAAAATAAAGAAGAAAGGATTATGATGAGGATGATTGGAAGAAACTTAACTTGAATGAAAAGCTATGAATATCTTGCCTTGTATTATAAATGAAAGTGACTTCACTAGAACATATACTTGCAAGAGTGCTAAACGAAATTTAAGATGAGCTACAATGTAAATATGAAGAAACTTTCCATATTAGTGATATTAAAATAAGCTTACTTTATGGTCAATTCAAAAACTTCAAGATGGAATTTAATGAAACAATTGATGAAAGGCACAATAAATTTATCAATATTGTTAATCCTTATGATGTGCTTGGTAAGATGATGTGGCTAAAACCAAGGTCTAATCACAATCAAATGAACTAAATGAACAATGTCAATTCATAAAAGCCAATCGGTTCAAAGAGGTCAAAAATTGCGTGAACCCTAATTGATGAATGATGAATCAAATGATAAAATCAAGGAAATGAAATCTACAAAGATGTTAATCATCAATTGAATCAATTAACCAACTCAATTCCATGAGAAATCCAATCAACAATACATAAATTAAATCGTGATCCTCCTTACAACAAAGAAGCTCCACGCCACAAGAACAAGTACAAATTGATGGAATCAGCAAGTGCTAAAAACCAATCAATTATGCAATGAAGGTTTGATTACAAAAGTAATAAAAAAATCTGACTAAGAAGACTTCAATCTAACCTTAGATATGACTCACTGGAGATGAAAAGAAAACACAACAATTAGAAATTGACATAACTCACAATTTCCCCTTGTTGCACTCACCACAATTCCAATTCTTGGGATTAAAATTGATAAGAGAAATTGAACTAGGAAGAGCCCTAATTCCCACACGTAAAGTGTATGTTCTATTTTGAAAAATTGGCCTCCTCAAACCCTACTTTAAGCAAGTATTTATATTTGTTCCATTTAGGGTTAAAAAATGCACAAAATTACAACTATGCCACTTTTAAGGCGGTTGGTCCTAAATGGAAATTACAATCAAAATAAAAGTGTCTCAAAAGTAAATACAACATAAAATAGTCCATACAAATGAGAAATATGTAAAAGAAATAGGTCTTCATGATGCTGGTCTTCAAGGTACTTTCAAATTAAACCCTGATGAGAGTCCCGACTCGCTCAAGAGTATAGGTGATTTGGTATCCTGTAGGACTAATAAGTGAGCCTGCTAGAATGCACTACAATTATAATATAGAAATGAAGAAAATAGATTAGCTTCCTTAAGATTAGGTTTCTCATGTAATATTCTCAAAACTAAGTTATGGAGACCCTTAGCTCGGGCCCTGGTGATAGGTCCTGTAGGAGTTTGATTCCTATCATAAAACCTTCGCTAATGTTAAAAATACATGCTCAGATTGATGCATATGAAAAAATGAAACTTGAAATATATTATATCATGCTTTTTGTTTCCTCATAAACAACATAGAAGGAAATGAAAAGTTAAGAGTATTGCTCTTATAAAATTGGAGTCAAAATGATCTAGGATAATAATCATAGAAAGAAGACAAGGACAATAATTAGGATACTAATGGCAAAGAGGTGGTAGTTGATGATGTGAGAGAGAGTGTGAGAGAGAAAGAGAGAGTGGGAGGTGCACAAATGGTTACTAGAGAAGAGATTAAAGTAAGAAGATAATAGAATACAAAATTAAATAATAACGATTAGAAATTTTAGTCTTAAATTGGTTCACAATTTATATTGGACATGTGTACACGACTTGTTTATTAAATGGGGTTATAAATGGATTTAGATGCTAAACTAAACTTTTAAGTGTATTTTTAATCACTAGTGTTCATTCATTTAGAAATTTACTCTTAGGGTCTCGTTTTAAAATGTTTATAAATATATTAGTAAAGATATATTTTACTATAACTATAGACATGCATGATAAATTCGTAAAAATAACTTATATATGTATTAGTATGTTGTAATATACATATATAAATGCTTTTGATAGATACACACACATAAAATATGTATTATATATGTCCAAGGGTACCTTTATATATAGTTAGGTATACTTTAGAAATGCTATAGCACAAAAAGTAAAAATGCAATTATTGATTGTGCACACAAGACATTATCAATATATGTAAAACAGGCAATGTTATATATATATATACACACACATATACATATAACTATTAGAATATTATTGAAAAAATTATACACTAGAAGATGAACATGTGAGTTAAGTTTAAGTAGTGATGAAACTTTAAAAGGCATTTATTTGGGAGTAATAGAAAAGGAATAAAATAATTATTCCTGAAATATTTTTTGTTATCTTATTTACTTGTAAATAGGTTTGGGAAATTTTATTCTAGGTAACTTTTTTATTCCTTCTTGACTAGGAATAGTTATTATCTACTGCAGAGTGATATTTTTAATCCCTCTTTAAATGGAATAAAAATTTTAAGGAATGAATAATCATACCCTCAATAAATTACTATTAGTTATATTCTATAATAGCTAAATAGGGACACGTTAGTATTTTTAATCATATTTCTAATTTAATATTATAGTTAATGAGATGAGATAGAAAATGGAATAAAATTTCCTACAATAAATATTTATACAAAATAAATATTGAAATATAAATTTATATTATATTATTGACAATAGTCATTTTAAAAGAATAACATTTTATTCCTTATCAATTTCATTTTAAAAAGTATGTAGAGGATGAATGTTACATTAAATTGGTTAAGTAGAGGATGATTTAATAAATCCATTATAATAACGTTAGTTATACTTATTGTGACATGTTAAATATACACTAGGATGTTGACATTGCTAAAAGCACCAAATGGTTGTGTGATATGTGGCACCACTCATGGTCATCTTCTTCCTTTTGCATCTTCTCACTCTCTCATTTAGGTTGGATTGATTGTTTTCTTTTCTTTTCTTTCCTTTATTTTTTCTTGATTTTGACTCATTTTGATCCAAATTGAATCCAAATAATGAATGAATTAATGTTAACCTAAAAAAACTTAATCATATTTGTCAAGACAAGCTTAAAAATTGGGTAATTTTAAAGAGATGAAGTTCAACGTGAAAAAATCTTATTCTTGGTGATTTTGAGTGTTACCTTTAAATGTAATTGTGCCTTTATAGATTATAGACCACGGGAAATAAAAGATAAATATCAATTCTAAACAATAAACATTTAAACAAATCAAAGTTGTACCTATTCCTTAGAAACCCTTTTAACTGATACCTAATTATTTGCACTATATTTTCAAAGAAAACTGTTATTTTTATCAGAAAAAAATATAAAAAATAGAAATAAACTACTTAATTGTGCTATACTTACCATCATGCTATTTGTGTTTACTTCATTTCCCTAACAAGATTTTTATAGGTATAGTAAATAGTATCGCTATGTGGCAGTTTGGTATTTATAATGAACTGATATAAAAACCATCTCTAAATATGACATTGGTTGAGCGATTTAATATATATATATATATATATATATATTTTCGTTGGACAAATATTCTTGGAGTATTCTAAAATTCATTACCAAACGCTTGATAGATGCCCAAGGAGAAAGGCACCTTTTTTTTTTCATTTAATTTTTTTTTATGCTATAGAAAATTTCTGATTCATTAATCACGGAACTTACTTTCAAGGCCTACTATTGGTAATTGATGGTTTTTTCCACTAATTATGTAAATGTGGGTCAATGGAATGAATTTGTCATGCATCTGGTGCATATATCGTGATGGACCTGGGCTTTGGTCATAGATACACATAGACGCTAGAGCCCATCTAAAAATGTGGCAAAGCCTCTTACTTTGCTATTAAACTATAACTATCGGCTTACTAAGAACTGAAACTAGGATACTTTACTTGATGGATTAAAGAAGAGAATAAAGCATGACAAATGAAAAGAGAAGAACAAGCAAATATTCAGTCAACTTTTCATTTGATACAAAAGGATAGTTAATCTTCCATACGCTTGGGATATGGTGCAAGAGTGGTCTGTTGTGTTTTGTTCAAAGGTTATGAATTCTATATATCTAAATATCGAATATCCGACATAAATTACACCGGAAGGTATACAATAAAATTCCATCTACTTTTTCCTTATATCATACAAAGGAGAAGGAATAGGATACATGTATGCGAAGGAAAGAATTAATTAAGCTTTGCACGGTTATATAAATGAAGTGAGTGGCGATGGATTGATCTCAAGTTTAGTAAGAAAAATGGGAAGTCTCAAGAATGGAGGTCCCTCGTGTCTCTTGGCATGTTGCTTCCTTGTGTTGTTCGTGTTCATTGAGTGCGACGAAAATGATGCCGCAGGCCTGGTAATTAATTACCTAACTCAAAAAATCTTATATATATATATATATATAAACTCCAGAAACTTTTGTTTAAGAAACATGTTTTTTATGTAAATAATGGTACTTTTCAAATAGTTGCAATGTTTATATAATTTTGCATAAAATAACACAATTATGTATATCTATGATCTTTATTTGTATATTTTAAAAGTTTATAGTTCTTTGAAAGATGATACTTTATTTTAAGTGAAATCCATCCAGCATTTACATAAAATTGTAATATATTTATTTATCTGAGTGTAAAATAGTGAATTCCCTATATTTTTAGCAGTTTGTAATCATATCTTGTTTGTATGATAATTCTGATAATTTTTAAATAAATCTATTACTTCTAGTACGAAGCATATTTTGAAGCAATATTTGCACATAGTACGGGTTAAGCAAATAATTAAAATTTTGAATCACTTTAGAAGTAAATTATAAAATCTCAATTAAAATATTTAAATCGGTATCTCATATATTTAAAATAGCGCACTTATTCTTACACTTAACATATAATGGGATAGGTTATTAATAATTAATTAAATGGACATGCCTTGGCTATATGAAAAATTACATATTATTACTTTGTCGGATCTGTTGCATGTATATGGGAAGTGATCACTATTTTAGATGTAATTTATTTGCACTATATTTTTTTTAAAAAAGGAAATTATTATTTTTATTAAAAACAAAAAATATAGAAAATTGAAATAAGCTACTCAATCGTGCTATATTTGCCATTATGCTATGTGTCCAATCGATTTCCCTAATATGATTATTATAGGCATAGCATGTAATATCGCTATGTGACAATTAGAATGAATTAATATAACAACCACTTCTAAATATAGTATTTGTGGTCATACATGTATGTGTGTTGTGCATGTGCATATCTTTATTTTTTAGCTTCTAAATACACATATTCTAAGTAATAAAGTTCTCCATTTATCATTTTCATTGCTTGGCAATGGTTTGCTATGATGCACATAGACTAGTTTAACTCAAAATTTTAATTTGCACAATCTGTTTGATCCTATATATAAGGGTTTCCAATTTTATATATGAAATCATGTTGACCACTTAATGTTGCACAAGCTTTCATCGAAACTATAATAATCAACTCCATAGTTTATCGAACTTATAACAGTATTATCACAACGTGTGGGCATCAATATAACCTCATTAGGAGGGTAAGTGGGTAATAGGTAGAATCTAACATCCAACAATTTGATCTAGGCAATCTGGAGGATAACTATCTTTTGTGATTGCTATGCAGCCATCTATCAAGCATATATTTAAGCTTGACCTCAATGAAAACATGAATGAAGTTTGTAATAACGTAATTTCATAGATCAAGAACATCTTTACCTAAATTGTTGTCAATTACTTGAATGCTCCATAATCTTGGCTATCGATGCATTATTATTAGAGATTGAAAAACTTGACACGACTCACAATTATTGGACCATTTCTGGTTGTTTTCATTGGATTCCAAAGCTCTACAAATGCAAATCTCACTAAAGTTTATAGGAAAACACTTTTAGGTGTCTTACGAGATTTTCGTATCGTTCATACTCTCCTGATTAGTAGATTTGATTTCTTCTTGTCATGCCCTTAAGGGTTTTCTCATATTGAGACTTTCCATGTGCATATATCGATTCACCGTTCACTCTCTTTTCCCGTATCTTATATTTAGACGCAGCATAACTTTATCCACCACTTTTACATTACCCACAACCGCGAATAGTACCCATTAGAATTTCACATCCAACATGGTCCGACAAAATTTAAATTTATGAAACGCATTCCTTAAGCAACTTCCATAAAAACCGTCGGCCACAGTCGACATGCAAGGACGTCTATTCAGTGAAAATAGGTGCAAAATAAATAGCTCAATGATTTTCTTTGGGCTTGCCCTGTGATTCTCCTATACGCTTCAGTCTTCTGTATCTCCACCTCAATGCAAGGTATTGAATGCTCATAAAGTCTGTCTCCAACACGAAGAGCAGGTGTCATTGCTTATTTAGTCAAATTAAATGTTGGTCAGTTTAAAATCTTTCATGGAAAGTCCACAATTCCGAAAGTGTTATTATTTATACCTTTTATCAGTAAATACTTTTTGATTATTTATAATTATTTTAATCTTTTTCTTTTTCTTTTTCTTTTTTTACTTGTACCTTTTTTCTAATATCTTTCCATCATTGAAAATTCTTTTCCTTTGATTGTATGTTTACCAGATACACATTTATTGTGTTTATACCATCCAAAAAGAACTTGAGCTTATTATAACTTTTTATTTGGGTTTAGGATAGGTGTGCGCACGAATGGGTTTGTTGGTCACACGAAAAAAAATAAAAGGTATGAGCACGTGTGGGCTAGGCATGCAGCTCGTGAGACAGGCATGCGAGACATGTGAAGGTTGGCTCAAATACGCGCACACTAGCACGTGGACTAATAAGCGAGCTTAATAATTATTTTAAATTAATGTTAATAAATTATTTTAATAGTTGTTTTTATTGGATAAAATATTTAAAATAATTAATATTTTTTTAATTTAATGTTGATAATTTTTTTTAAGTATTTGTTTTTGTTGGACTGGATTTAATTAATTTAGTTATTTTGCGAAACATGCCACTATTATTAATGAAAAAATATTTATTGTATTATTTAAATAATATGAATTTACCTTAATTGTTATATTATGATGAAATTGTAAACTTAAACTAAAATTTAAAGAAAATTATAAAATTAATCAAGTACATTTGCAATTTAGTTTTAGTGTAAAATTGTTAGTGGAATTTATAACTCAGCATAGTAGCTGGAAAATTAAGCAAGTTACGTTGAACAAATTGCATATCCACTTTACATTGAAAATTTTAAGGGGAGATTTGCACAGCAACTATGTAAGATTATTAATGCGACAATATGGAATGGAAATTGAGAGGGAAAGATTTAATAATGTTGACCTAATAATATTACAAAAAAATATATAGAAAAAGAAGCTAAAAACATGAATTAATAATTATTGCCCTTATCCCCATCCTCGTCCTGCCCTTCCTCCTTCTCCTCCATCTGATTATTGGGTGGTGATTCAGTGCTTCCTAATTTACTATCGCTAGGAAATGAAAAATGCGGATCACCTTATGCTCTATTCTTAGTGTTGACCTAGTCTATCAAGCACATACATGCTTTGATGGCCTTTGAGTTGAATCATCAAATTTGAGGACAAATCTTTCACAGGTCCGAGGAGATAATGTGAATCAAATCATGACCATTACAACTTTGTTCAACGCGAGAATCAAATCACAAAAGCCAGAGGTGGACACCTTTATGGCCGACAGCTTTGGCATTTAAGCTGGCCATCAAGGCTAGTGGCCTTGCCTACATAAGCCGGCAACTTTTACTTTTCAAAAGTCAACGGCCATCCTGGTATGGATTTGTTGATATTACACACACCAATCCAATATCGTCATTCGCCACAATCTCATGGATTAATAAGAGTAAAAATGGAGATCAACTTCAATATGTAATTTCTAAAATGTTCAGACGTCCTAAATTCTTACATTGCAAACCTATTTATAGAGAAAGAAAAAGAAAATGTGAAAAGCCACAAAATCAACCGGTTCAACTACATAGGCCGCCGACTTTTGAAAAGTAAAAGCTACCGGCTTATGTAGGTAAGGTTGTCAGCCTTGAATTGTACATCACTGGCCTAGATGGCCCGCTTATCCCCTACGCCGTCGACCTTGAAGGCCTATCTAAAGTTAAGCTACTAACCTTTATAGCCGGCTTAAAGGTGTCCACCTCCAACTCTTGTGATTTGGTTCTCGCGTCAAACAAAGTTGTAATGGTCATGATTTAGTTCCCATCATCGATTTGTAATGTAAGAATTTGGGACTTTTGAACATTTGAGAAATTGCATATTGAAGTTGATCTTCATTTTTACTCTTATCAATCCGTGGGATTGTGGCAAGTGATGGTATTGGATTGTTCTATGTAATATCAATAAATTTATACTAGGACTACATTCTTGCTGGTGCATCATATCCGGTAAGGATTTAGGGTTTATTTTGTGTTTTTGTTCATTAATTCGATTGTTGGATTCAATTATCATTGTTTGTTACCTAGGAATTGGAATCATTTGATTATAGAATCGTTTGTAGCGCATCAGTGACATGTGGTGGGGGTTTAGGACTTGCCCACTTAAGTTGAAGGTTGACTCAAATGATGTCATTGAAGTTGGTGGAAGCAATACATCCCATGCCAGCAAAGAAAAGGTCGTCATCTTGTATTTCTTGGGTGACTACCAATCGAGGACATCTAAATTGTCTATATCTTACCTTTTTAGGGTGCGTTGCACATTGTATATAGTTAGGTCATCGTAGGCTTTAGGGCAAAAAATTTGTTAGTCTCGACACCTTATTCAATTTACTTACTTCTTTTGGAAGACGTCATTTGCTGAAATTTGCTTGAGTGAAAACGATATAATTCAAGAAGTAAACTAAGCACTTAAAAAATAAGCGAATTTGCTTCCACTTTAGTGTTTCTTATGGTAATGTTGTTATAAAAATCCTTAAAGAGATCTTTAGTACCATGAAACTTGTATCACATATCTAAAACTATCATAACATAGAAAAGATAGGGGAAGGGGTACAAATAATCCCATAGTTTGGATATCATTGCACCAATAGTTGAGTGGAGCAATAGTTCACCAACACGTGGCATCGACATGTATGTTATCTCCTCAAGGTGGGGAATGATGGTGTTGCTAGTAGGACAATATAACCTATATAAGTGATTCATTGGCCTTTGGAGGGCCTTAAAGAATTTGTCTCTCTCTCTTTTTTATTTTTTATTTTTGCATGTCTTCTACTCCTTAATGGTCATATTTTCAATGTCAGCACTAGTTGAGGTGACATAGACGTTGTGAAATGAGGCTACACCCTTTCTAACCTACAATGTCACATTTAATATTTTGAATGTCGAATTCCACCATGTCTAGTAGTTAAGTGGTGGAAGCTTCTGCACATTCTCATAACCTCGACAGCAATCTTTAAAATGCTAGAGTTTTGTTTTAGAGGAACAAAATTGGCTAATTATGAGCTAGATTTTTGCCAAACGATTGTTGAGGCCACAAGAATTGATACTAGTGTTGACTGCTAAGTTTAATATGTGGTAGACACATCATATATGGAAAAACTTCCCATCACAGTTAGATCAAGGGGCATGCTTTAATGGTTGGATTGAAGTAGTATTGTTAGAAGCATTATCATAACTAATATTGAATGCCCTTTCTATCTTATAGGCATATAAGGTGTCGAGGATGTTAGAGGTGATATTTGCACCTATATAAGCTTCTATGTACAAAATGAAGGCTAAGTTCCTCTTCTATAACATCCATTTGTTATTGATCTAGTGCATTATGACACACATATAGTTGTCGTTAATGTCATTTAGTGAAGACTTTCATACATTAGATGCTAAAGAGATGCTACATGAAAACAAAAAAAGTTATAGTATCACCACAATATTTGATGTGCTTCAATTGATGGATTGCAATTATATAATGTCAATTGAAGAATCAATCAAACAAGTTCTCAAAATGGCATGATGAACAATTGCCAAGTGAACCTTAATTGTATGAACAACTTGCTCTGATACTAAATGATGATGTGACTTTTAGTGAGATTGTAAGAACACCAAATCTACTTCCAATTCCACAACAACATGGCATGAAATCCACAATCAAATGAATCCTAAATGCGGGAATTTAAATTACTACAAGGAAAAATTATAATGAAGATCACTTGCAATTGTAATATATGTTAAGGATCACACAAAGATGAATTGAATTCGAATCAAATTGGAATTGAATTCAAATATGAAAATTTAGATCCCTAAACACGTGAACAAGAACAAAAGAACACAACCAATTACAAATAAATATGACGCACTAAAAGTAATTGGAAGCAACTTAAGAAGAAATTGATGTTATTCACAATACTTCTTAAGTCAACTCGCCACAATTCCAAGGATAAAATTGATAAAAGTTTGAGATGTAAAAGAGGTAAGCTTTCCATGGCCAAAATTTTCAGAAATGAGATGTTCAAAAAGTCCCTTACAAACCCTAGTTAGCAAGTATTTATATTTGCTCCAATTAGGATAAAATGACTCAAAAAATTACAAATATGCCACTAGGTAGCCGGTTCTAACAACAAAATACAACCAAATCATAAGTCCCAAAAATGAATAAAAATGGCTAGTTCAATAATGAAAATTACAAGTATAAAAGATGGTCTTCAAAAAGCCGGTTTTTTAAGTCAAGCGAATAATTTATTGGTCTAGTTCATCTTCGATTTATGTCAGTCTATGAATAACCCACAAGCTGAGTTTTAGTGAGTTTGTCCATTGCTCTATAAAACCCGATAAGTATGGCTCCTGGAATGTATAGCAAATAAGTAATAGAAAAGAAGTTAGTATATAAATATTTTCGGGGTCAATTTGTTCAAAGAGGACCCTTATTGCCAAATTTTGTAATCCTTTAGCTCTTGCCATAGTGATAGGTCTAGTAGGATTTTGATTCCTAACATCTTTTCGGGCCTCAAGAAGATTTGCCTCAAATCTGATAGGTCAAATGTAGTAGAGACTCTATATCCTCCTAATAAGTTATCTGTAAAATTATCATTGTAGTATCCCAGTATCTGAAATACCACGGGGGTAGTTGCTTTCGCCCCTCCAACTCTAGGATATATCTCATCTGCAACACATATAAAGGTCCCTCATCCACTAAGACCTCCCTTATCTCAAACTGTTCCACCGATATTGTTTTCTCCTTTCTTGTTTCACTTGTATGTCTTTAAGCCTCTTGGCCCTCTAATGGTTTACTTAATTGATTATGATCCTTAGGAACCTCTGATGGTGAACACATCTGCCTCTGAATAGTTTGGTCCTCTAAAGGTTGGCTCATCTGACTATGAAACTCAAGAACCTCTAAAGCTTGACACATCTGTTTTCGAATGGTTTGGTCCTTTGAAGGTTGGCTCATGTGACTATGAACCTCAGGAATCTCTGATGGTTAGCACATCTATTTCTAAATAGTTTGGTCTTCTGAAGGTTGGCTTATGTGACTATGAACGTCAAGAATCTCTTATGGTTGACTTATCTGTCTTTGCATCTCTTGGACCTTGGATGGGGACATAGGGTTCAATACTATACCTTTACCATCATGTTGGAACATATAAGTATTTCTATACCCATCATGTAAGACCATCCTATCATACAACCATGGATTGCCAAGCAATATATGGGATGTACACATGGGTAGAATATCAAATTCAATCTCATCACAGTATTTATCCACTATACTGAAGGGTACCCTAGCTCTTTGGGTCACATGAAAACTCCCTGATGGGAAAATTTCTGGCACCGTTAACATTTTCAGAACTCGATTTGGATGATGATCTAAATCGCTCATATTTTTACTTTATGCCTTTTATTCTAATAAATATTTGAGAATAATCTTACAGGTACAATGATAATTCTCCATAGGATGCCAATATGTCCTACAACAGTTGATGGACATAGAACATATTTAGGATGATAATCAAAGACCCGCTGTGATTGTTTTCTATTCCGAGGCATTGGTTCATGAAGACTTATGTTATTTTGTACCTTGTAATTGTTTTATGAACTATTTTTGGTTGTATTTGGTTTTGGGACACTTTTACTTCCTTGTAATTTTCGTTTAGGACTAGCCACCTTAAAAGTGGCAAACTTGTAATTTTAACCACTTTCTAACCCTAAGAGTAGCAAGTATCAATACTTGCTTAAGAGAGGGTTTGAGGAGGCTAAAATTTGTAGAATTGAGATACACTTTCACGTGTGGAATTAGAGTTCATCCTTAATTCAAACCTCTTATCAATTTCAACCCAAGAATTGGAATTGTGGCGAGTGCGATAAAGGAGAATTTTGAGTCATATCGATTCATCGTTGTTGTATGTTCATTTCTTTTCTAGTGAGTCATATCTAAGGTAGATTTGAATCTTTCTTAGACATATTTGGTGATTGTATTTCATGGACAACAATCTTGTAAGAATGATTGTTCTTTTAGTTATTGAACTCAATATCATTTTAGTGATTGACGTGAATTTGGAATTGAAGGGGGGAGTGGAATTCACGGTTTGTGTTGCTTCCTTTTGATCTGATTTCACATGAACCTCATCTCTTTTTGTTGTCACTTGGTGAATAATACAAAAAGGGATTGCAATTACATCATTTGATCATCATTTTTCCATCAAATCTTAAAGGGTTTCACGTGAATTGTTCATCCACATTGAACCGGTTTGTGATTGATTTGAGACTTGTTTTCTTGAGTCATTTGATTGTGCTTGAACTTGATTTTGAGCACATCATCTTTTGGTATCAGAGAACAAGTTGAGAGAAGGGATTGATTGTTGTTTGATTTCGTGAATTATCATCTTCAATTAGGGTTAATAAACTTTGAACCATAAATTGTGTTGTTGTAATTTGTGAGTTGCAAAATTACCTTGATTGAAAATTTAATTTGCTGTTTGTTGGAGTTGGATTAGGAAGGTTATTGTATCATCTTGTGATTAATTATTTTCGTGGGAGGAAAGAAGAATAGAAGTGTTGTTAATTCAGCAATTTTGTGAACTTGAAAGATTACCTTTGTTCTTGCCATGACTAACTTGTGGCGTGAGGAAGGTTATGAGGTTTGTTATTGTGATTCCATTGTGTAATTCTGAATTAGAGAAGTGCATTTTATAGATTTGCATTGAGTTGAGTAGTAAGGAATCTATTTGAATTCAAACACATTCCATTAAGTTGTGGGAGTTAATGAGTGCTATTTGAATTTGAAGTTCATTACTTACCAATTGAGGAAGGCTTGCAATTAGTGAAGTGGTTTGAAATTCAAATTGGAGTTGCTGCCTATTGTTGATTTTCGGATTACATTTGTGGAAAGTGGCATATTTGTTTTGTTGTCATCCTTGCCGTGGAAAGTGGAAGTATATTAGTTGTGTTTATATCCTTGCCGTGGAAGTGGAAGTATACTTGTTGTTGTTGTCATTTATTATTGTTGCCGTGGGAGTGGAAGTATATTTGTTGTTGTTTCCATTTACTATTGTTGCCATGGAAGTGGAAGCATACTTGTTGTTGTTGCCACTCGTGTTGTTACCGTGGGAGTAACTTGTGGAACTTAGAAAATTAGTTGCACCGTGTTATATTAACGAGATGTGGAGAAGAGTACTACACGTAAGTTGTAATAACATACTTGTAAAGTTAAGTGGGTTTGTTTGTTTTTCTCTTTTGTAGTTGCTATTGTGTGGTGTTAAGGGAAGTGTAGTTATAGAGTGTGTGTGTCCTTGCTTCAAATTGTTTTTGAGGATCAGTACATGGAGGTCTACAACTATGTCGAATGACAACATGAATGGGGGAATTGGTGATGAAGCCAATAGTCAGGTTGGTGGAGGTCAGGGTCGTAATGTGGCGGGTAGGAGAACTTTAGAAGAACAACTCCAGGATCTTACTACCATAGTTGCTACACTGGCAACTAGAATTGACAGAATGACATTACCACAACCACTAGTGGCAAACCAACTGGCACCACCTCGAGTAGCTCTACAGAATCCTCATTGAGATAGAGTAATAGGAGATGGGAATTTGATTAGAAGGATGGGTGAGGAGCATCTTCCATACAGGGAAGAAAGGGATGACAATTTTGGGGCAAACCCAAATCATAATAGGGATTTCAGGCCACCTCGGGGCTTGGAATATGTGAAACTATAGATGACATCTTATGGTGGAAAGGGATCAGCTGATGAATATTTAAATTGGGAGGACAAGGTCGAAGGTCTCTTTGAATGTTATGAGATCAATGATAGTATCAGGGTTCGATTGGCTGCTGTCGAATTCGTAGGGTACGCTGCACTCTGGTGGAAGAATCTGATTATCAGCAAGCGTCGGGATGGAGAGGTTGAGGTTCAGACTTGGAGGGATATGAAAAGATTATTGAGGAAAAGGTTCATTCCTGAGCACTACAAACAAGAACGTTTATGCGACTGTAGACATTAAGGCAGGGAAGCAAAACAGTGGATGATTATGTGCAGGAGTTTGAGACCCTTATGATTAGGTAAGGGTCCATTAAGCCTCCAGAACAAACTGTAGCACGTTTTGTCTCAGGTCTAAAATATGAAATAGCGTGTGTTGTTGAACTGCAGCGCTATAGTACACTTGATGAGGCTATTCAGTTGGCCTTGAAAGTAGAGAGACAAAGGAGGTCTAACTTATTTAGGGCTCCGAGCAGTAGGCCAAGTACTATTACTAGATCCATATCAGCTGACGGTCGATCAAAGGGAACAAAGGTGGTAGGTGAGGCAGTGAAGGCAGTGGACAAGACTACCCCAACTATTATGAGAGAAAATTTACCCACTAGGAAGAGTAAAGAGGTAATGGCTCTAGATGCGAGGCTGACTGTTCTCGGATCTACTAGTGGGAAGGCGCGCCAGATAAAATGCATTAAATGCATGGGATTTAGGCATATGGCAGCACAGTGTCCAAATAAGAGGGTGATGACTGTTATGGAAGACACTGGGGAGGATATTGAGGATGATCATGATCAAATTGAACCTACAAATCTACCAATAGCACTGTAGGAATATTATGATGATCAGATTGCAGACACACCTGAGGAGCATACAGGAAGAAAATATCTATCCCTTAATTTGTTACGCAGGGCTTTATCTATATCTCCTGATACTAGTGATATTCAGAGGGAGAACATATTTCACACCTCTTGCAGAATCAGAGGTAACCTTTGTGTACTCATCATCGATAGTGGTAGTTGCACAAATGTTATATTTGCTGTGCTAGTAGACAAATTACAACTGTCTACTATCCCACATCCTAATCCTTATCACTTGCATTGGCTGGATAATAGAGGTATTATGCATGTTACCCTTAGGGCAAAGGTTCCTGTGAATGTCAGGCAGAATTATCATGATGAGATCCTGTGTGATGTAGTCCCTATGCATGCATTCCATTTACTATTGGGTCGGCTTTGGTTGTATGATCGGCGGGTGTTACATGATGGGTTTGAAAATACCTACATGTTCAGCATGGGCGAGTCACGTATAGTTTTATTGCCAATGACTCCATCTGAGGTCTAGGGGTTTCAGGAACAGATCAGAAATCCATCCACTACCATTGATAGCCGGAAGAGTAGGACAATAGAGATATTAGGGTTCATTTCTATAACTGATCCTCTAGATTTGAGGGCAAATCTTTCAGAAGCCCGAGGAGATGATGGGAAAATTTCTAGCATCGTTGACATTTTCAGAACCCGATTTGGATGACGATGCAAATTGCTCATATCATTACTTTATGCCTTTTATTCTAATAAATATTTGAGAAATAATTTTATAAGTACAATAATAATTCTCCATAGGATGCCAATATGTCCTACACTAGTTGATGGATACGGGACATTTTCAGATTTACGATCAAAAACCCGCTGTGATTGTTTCCATTCTGAAGCATTGGCTCATGAAGACTTATGATATTTTTGTACTTTCTAATTGTTCTATGGACAATTTTATGTTGAATTTCCTTTTAGGACACTTTCATTTTTGTTGTAATTTCCATTTAGGACCGGCCACCTTAAAAGTGGCAAACTTGTAATTTTTGTCCATTTTCTAACCCTAGGAGTAGCAAGTATAAATACTTGCTTATAGCAGGGTTTGAGGAGGCCAAAATTTTCAGAATTGAGATACACTTTGTGTGAGGATTAGGGTTCTCCTAATTGTCATTAGAATCTTATCAATTTCAATCCCAAGAGTTGAAATTGTGGCGGGTGCAACACTTTAAAATTGTGAGTAATATGAATTTCACTTTGTTGTGATTTCTTTTCTTCTTTAGTGTGTAATATCAAGGGGTGAATTGAGATAGTTCTTAGTCAGATTTGCTTCCTATTATTTTTTATTTCTTGTGCTTAATTGAGGTACTTTCTATTTGAATTCGGTTCATCCTTTATGTTTGTTTCTTGAACCATAATTAGCACTTTTGGAAAAGGGGTCCTTAGAGTTGAAGATTTATTTTGAGATTGTGAATTATTCAAGTAGATTTACATGTGATTAGTGTGATGTTAGAAGAAATTATCATTGTGGTATCATAATTACATCATTGAGTATTTGGATTTCATTGCACCTTCATTAGGGTTCACGCAATTTTACCCTTTTGGAACCGGTTATATGTTTGAGATTTGAAGTGTTCCTTTGGATTATTTGATTGTGCTTAGACCTTGGTTTTGAGCACATCATCTTTTGGTATCAGAGCTATATCATATTTGGATCTAAGATTGATTACATCCTAATTGAAGAATTGGTTACATGCATTGGAAATTGATGCCTTTGTTCATGAGATTGAGACTAGTTTGATTGACATTGTTTGTTTGTCTTTTAAATTGGGATTTGTATGTGCTTAATCTTGGTTTTAGGCACATCATAATTTGGTGTTAGAGCTTGAGGTTTAAGAGGAGGGATTTGCAATTTGGAATTTAGAAATTAGGGTTCTTATTACCTTGATCCGAAAATTGTGCATTGAAGAATTGAATTATTTCAATTGTGTTTGTTGAAGTGATTTCCTTATTATTAAGTGTTATGGACATAGAGTACTCACCATATTGTTTGTCTTCTTAAGTTGACCGTGATTAGTTAATGGAAATCATCATTATCATCATTTGTGGGAAGTGAAATTTGAAGGCTAGGAAAGTGTTACTTTGAAATCCTTGCCATATGTTATAGTGTTGTGTGTGACATTTGTGAATTCGGAATTGGGGAGAAACAATTTGCAATTTCCAGATTTGAATTTAGATTTGAAGTGTGAATTAAGAAGCCAATTTGAAATTTCAAAACACACATTAAGTCATTGTTTAATTGTGTGTCATTTGAATTTGAAATAGCTTCTTACCATTTGTGGAATTGTGTACTTATTGAACTCCTTTTTGAATTTGAAAGTGGGCTACCTTACCTTATGTAGAAGTTGCAGTTTTGGTTGTAGTTTATGGAAGAAAGGAAAGATAATTGAATTTGAATTCCATCATTGGAATTCCATAATTTGAAGAAGTTTATGGAGTGTGTGGTATGAATTCTTGTGCAATTTGGAAGTGGAAGTGTACAATTTTCATATTTGCATTGTGTGGGATAATAGGGAATTTATTTGAATTCAAACACATCCATTAGTTTGAAGTAGTTATTGAGTGGTATTGATTACATTTCATTTGAATTTGAAATTGAATCTTACCATTTGTAGAAAGTGCATTAAGGATGTTCATTTGAATTTGTTGGCGTGTTGTAGAGTTGTGCTTTTGTCAAATTAGTGAAGAGTGTATGCATGTGGCGTGAGTTTTGGTGTATGTTGAGTGAAAGGTAATTTACGCCGTGAAGTGTTGTGTGTATGTAGTGGTGGTTGAAGTGGTTACAACGTATATATGTGTGGTGTGAGTGGCGGTGTGAATTTGTGGAGATGTGTGGAGTAAAGTGCTACACATTAAGATCAAGTGTGAGTGTGAACCGTGGCTAATAAAGGAAATTAAGTAGTGAAGTTTGAAATTCAAAGATAAGCATTTAAGTGTGAAAGTTATTGAGTATTATTACTTAAACACTTGCTTAGTTGAATTCAATATCTTAATTACTTGGAAGTATTTATTTGTGCTTCAATTATTTTACTATACTTAAAGTGACAAGAAGTATTTGTTGCATTGGTAACTTGTTGCACCATGGGTGACAAGGGTATTTGTTGTTATCCAAACGTGTTATTGTGACGTGGTGAGGTGAAGGGAGTGTGATACAATTATTTGAGATTACATTTGTACTTCAAATAAATCGCATCCACAAACATGTCAAATGATAGTGTGAATGGGGGCATTGGGAATGAGGTTAATAGCCAAGTGGATGGCAGACCAGGTCATCGAAATACAAGTGGAAGAACTCTAGATGAACAACTTTAGGACCTTACCACAATTGTTGCTACATTAGCAACAAAGATTGATAGGATGACATTGCCACCACCACTTGTGGTAAACCTTCAGGCACTACCTAGAGTAGTTCCTCAGAATGTCCAAAGAGAAGGGGTAGTTAGAGGAAATTTAGGGAGAAGAGTAGAAGGAGATTATCATGCTCTTAGGGAAGACATAGATGATAATTTTGGGATTAATCCATACCCAGATAGGGAATTTAGACCACCTCGAGGATTAGTGATAGGAATCAAAATCCGACAAGACTTATCATTAGGGCAATAACTAAAGGATTTATTGTGTTGTTGTTGTTGTTTAAGATTGCGAAATTGCTTTGGATTGGGATTTGATTTGTTGATTGTTGGAGTTGATTTGGGAAGGTTATTATATCACTTTGTGGACACTAATTCACGTGGAAGAGCAGAAGTACAAAGTGAAGTTTACTTTAGCAATTTTTTTGAAATTGTGAAACTTACCAATTGTTGCCGTGAAGTAGCTTGTGGTGTGAGGAGTTGTGTTGTTTGTTGTCTTTGAATTCCATTGTGTAATTCTGAATTGGTGAAGTACAATTTTCAGATTACATTAAGTTTGATTAGTAAGGAATTATTTGAATTCAAATCATATGCAATTAAGTTGTGGGAGTTAATGATTGCTATTTGAATTTGAATTCATTGTTACCAATTGAGGAAGGCTTGCAATAAGTGAAGTTATTTGAATTTCAAATTGAAAGTTGTTGCCTATAGTGGGATTTAGAATTCATTTTGGGAAAGCTACTTATTAATCTTTTGTCTTCATTATTTTCCATGGAAGTTGAAGACTACTTGTAATCAATATTCACCTTGTTGTTGCCGTGGAAGTGATACATCTTAATTGTTGTTGTTTGTGTTGTTGCCGTGGAGTTATTGGTGGAGTGAGTGCACCATGATTGAAGGTGTGTGTGGTGGTGTAAATTTGTGGATTTATGTGGATTAAAGGTGCTGCACATCAAGATCAATTGTAGGTGTGAAACCGTAGCAATAAAGGAAAATTGAAGTAGTAGAATTTGAATTCAAAAACAAACATTAAAGTGTGAAAGTAATTGAACTTATCACTTCAACACTTGTGAGTTGAATTTAATTTCTTAACTACTTAGAAGTATTTATTTGTGCTTCACTTATTCTAATATACTTGAAGTGATAAAAAGTATTTATTGCATTGGTGACTTGTTGCACCGTGGGTGTATAAGTGTGTGTGTTGTTATCCAAACTTGTTATTGTGACGTGGTGAAGTGAAGGGAGTGTGCTACAAATTATTTGAGATTACATTTGTACTTTAGATAAATCACATCCACAAACATGTCATATGATAGTGTGAATGGGTACATTGGCAATGAGGCCAATAGCCAAGTGGGTAGCAGACCAAGTCGTCGAAATACAAATGGAAGAACTCTAGATGAGAAACTTCGGGACCTTTCCACACTTGTTGCTACATTAGCAACAAGGATTGATAGGATGACATTGCCACCACCACCTATGGTAAACCTTATGGCATCACCTAGAGTAAAGGGAGATTATCATGCTCTTAGGGAAGATAGAGATGATAATTTTGGGCTTAATCCATACCCGGATAGGGAATTTAGACCATCTCGAGGACCAGAGTGTGCGAAGCTACAGATGCCTTCATTTGATGGTAGGGGTTCCGTAGATGATTACCTAGACTGGGAGGACCAAATTGTGCAGACAAAAGTATGCCAACCTTCAAAGGTTCTTGAGGGCTCTAGTGATAGGAGCCAATCCTTAGAGCATAAAATTTGTCAGACACCGATGTGCCAACCTTCAGAGGATCCCGATAATCATAGTCAGACGAGCAGACTACCAGAGAGCTAGACTGTTCAAAGACAGTTATGTTCACCTTTAGAGGTTTTAGAGGGTAATGAGCAGTTGGGCCAACCATTAGAAGACCCTAAGGATCAGCATCATATAGATGAGTCAGAAAAAGAGGAAACAAACTCAATGGAATGGGTTGAGACAAGGGAGACATCAATAAATAATGAGTCCATGTTTGTGTTGCAGATGAGATACATCCTAGAAATGGAGGAGAGAAAACAATCACCTACTATGGTATTCCAGATATTGGGATTCTCTAGAGATACTTCTTCAGATGGATTGCTTTTAGAAAATAGAGTCTCTACTGCATTCGATCTGCCAGATTTGAGGACAAACCTTTTTGAGGCCCGAGGAGATGATAGGAATCAAAATCCGACAAGACTTATCATTAGGGCAATAACTAAAGGATTTCGAATCTTGGCGATGAGGACCCATTTTGAGCAAATCGACCCCGGAATTATTTATATACTAAGATCTTTTATCTTATTCATGTATTTCATATTCCAACAGGAATACTTATCATGCTTTACAGGGCAATGGACAAACTCACTTAAACTCAGCTTGCGGGTTATCCATGGACCGACCTGAACCGGCGATGAGCTGGGCCGATGGATCCTATAGAAGATCGGCATCATGAAGAGCATTTCTTTTATGTATTTTTCATTTTATGAACTATTTTAGTTGTATTTTGGTTTTGGGTCACTTTTATTTCTTTGTAACTTTCATTTAGGGTTAGCCACCTTAAAAGTGGCAAACTCGTAATTTTTAGCACTTTTTAACCCTAGGAGTAGCAAGTATAAATACTTGCTTAAGAGAGGGTTTGAGGAGGCTAATTTTGCAGAACAAACACTTCACATTTCGTGAGAGGGCTTAGGGTTTCCTAATTCCAAAATTCTCTTATCAATTTCAATCCCAAGAAGTTGGAATTGTGGCGAGTGCAACAAGGAGAAATTGTGAGTAATATCGATTCATCTTTGTTGTTATTCATTTCTTTTCTAGTGAGTCATATCTAGGGTTGATTTGAATCTTTCTTGGACTTTTTAGTGATTGTATTTCATGGATAATCATCTTGTAAAGGTTGATTGTTCATTGAGATTGAATGCTTCTTAGTGATTGGCGTGAATTGGCATTATTGGAAGGATTTGAGATTACGGTTTTGTGCTTGTCTTTATTGCTTCCTTTTGATCTTATTTTACGTGAACTTCATTTTCTCTTGTGGTTATTTGGTTAATATTATCATTAGAGATTACAATTGAATCATTTCAACAACACTTTCCATCGAAATCTACAAGGTGTGCACGTGAAATTGCCCTTTTGTGGATCCGGTTTTGCCTTGACTTAAGATTGTTTTTCTTAAGTCTTTTGTATGTGCTTAATATTGGTTTTAGGCACATCAATTAGAGTATGTGAAGCTGCAAATGCCTTCATTTGATGGTAGGGGTTCCGCCGATGATTACTTAGACTGGCAAGACAAAGTTAAGGATCTTTTCGAGTGTTATGAGATTGATGATGACTCTAGAGTACGTCTTGCAGCTGTAGAGTTGAAGATTTATTTTGAGATTGTGAATTATTCACATGGATTTATATGTGATTAGTGTGATGTTAGATGAACCCTAATTCCATACGTGAAAGTGTATCTCAATTCTTCAAATTTTAGCCTCCTCAAACCTTCTCTTAAGCAAGTATTTATACTTGCTACTCCTAGGGTTAGAAAGTGGTCAAAATTACAAGTTTGCCACTTTTAAGGTGGCTAGTCCTAAATGAAAGTTACAAGGAAATAAAAGTGTCCCAAAACTAAATACAACAAAAAATAGTGCATAAAACAATTACAAGGTATAAAATAACATAAGTCTTCATGAACTAATGCCTCGGAATAGAAAACAATCGCAGCGGGTCTTTGATTGTCATCCTGAATATGTTCTGTGTCCATCAACTGTTGTAGGACATATTGGCATCCCATAGAGAATTATCATTGTACCTATAAAATTATTCTCAAATATTTATTAGAATAAAAGGCATAAAGCAAAAATATGAGCAATTTGGATCGTCATCTAAATCAAGTTCAGAAAATGTCGATGGTGCAAGAAATTTTCCCATCATCTCCTTGGGCTTCTAAAAGATTTGCCCTCAAATATAGAGGATCAGTTGTGGAACTGAACCCTAATATCTCTGTTGTCCTGCTCTTCCGGCCATCAATGGTAGTTGATAGATTTCTGATCTGTTCCTGAAACCCTTGGAACTCAAATGGAGTCATCGGCAATAGAACTATGCGTGACTCGCCCATGCTGAACATGTCGGTATTTTCAAACCCATCATGTAACACCCGTCGATCATACAACCAAGGTCGACCCAATAGTAAATGGAATGCATGCATAGGGACTACATCACACAAGATCTCATCATGATAATTCTGCCTGATATTCACAGGAACCTTTGCCCTAAGGGTAACATGCATACTACCTCTATTATCCAGCCAATGCAAGTGATAAGGACTAGGATGTAGGATAGTAGATAGTTGTAATTTGTCTACCAGCGTAGTAAATATAACATTCGTACAACTACCACTATCGATGATGAGTACACAAAGGTTACCTTTGATTCTACAAGAGGTGCGAAATATGTTCTCCCTATAAATATCACTAGTATCAGGAGATATAGATAAAGCCCTGCATAACACATTAAGGGATAGATATTTTCCTCCTGTATGCTCCATAGGCGTGTCTGCAGTCTGATCATCATAATATTCCTACAGTGCTGTTGGTAGATCTGTAGGTTCAATATGATCATGATCATCCTCAATATCTTCCCCAGTGTCTTCCATAACAGTCATCACCTCTTATTTGGACACTATGCTGCCATATGCCCAAATCCCATGCATTTAAAGCATTTTATCCGGCGCACCTTCCCACTAGTAGATCTGGGAACAATCTGCCTCGCATTTGGAGCCATTACCCCTTTACCCTTCCCAGTGGGTAAATTTTCTCTCATAATAGTTGGGGTAGTCGTCTCCACTGCCTTACCTACCGCCTTTGTTCCTCCTGATCGACCGTCAGCTGATATGGGTCTAGTAATAGTATTTGGCCTACTGCTTGGAGCCCTAAATAAGTTGGACCTCCTTTGTCTCTCTACTTTTAAGGCCAACTGAATAGCCTCATCAAGTGTACTATAGCGCTGCAGTTCAACAACATACGCTATTTCATATTTTAGACCTGAGACAAAACAAGCTACTGTTTGTTCTGGAGGCTCAATGGACCCACACCTAATCATAAGGGTCTCAAACACCTACACATAATCATCCACTATTTTGCCTCCCTGCCTCAATGTCTACAGTCGCATAAACAGTTCTTGTTTGTAGTGTTTAGGAATGAACCTTTTCCTAAATAATCTTTTCATATCCCTTCAGGTCTGAACATCAGCCTCTCCATCCCGACACCTACTGATAATCAGATTCTTCCACTAGAGTGCAGCGTATCCTACAAACTCGATAGCAGCCAATCGGACCCTGATACTATCATCGATCTCATAACATTTAAAGAGACTTTCGACCTTGTCCTCCCAATCTAAATATTCATCAACTGATCCCTTGCCATCATAAGATGTCATCTGCAGTTTCACAAATTCCAAGCCCTGAGGTGGTCTGAAATCCCTATTTTGATTTAGGTTTGCCCCAAAATTGTCATCCCTTTCTTCTCTGTATAGAAGATGCTCCTCACCCATCCTTCTATTCAAATTCCCATTGATCCACGCAAAAAGAGATACAAAATGAGCGTGAATAAATACCGGCAAGTGTACCGGATCGGATCAAGTAATATAGTGAGAGAAGAGTGTCAACCACGAAGATTGATTAAGTAATAGACCTATATCAATTTCCACTATTATTTAGGCAATGATATTTGATGAGATCAAATGTGAATGAATTATACTAAATGCGAAAAAAAGGAATTGTGTTGAAAAATGATGAATTGATGGTAGGAAATAGAATCCACTCTAATTCTACTAATCATATTGCCTTCATGTTATAATAACTTATAGCTATATGGATTTTCACAAGAAATTGACAAAACCTTAATCCCTTTTCAAGTTTTAAAGTAACATTACCCCAATTTAATTTAATAGCTCCCGCTAATTTAAATCAATGGAAGATTCTATTTCACAATCATAAATTTCCCAATTATATGATTGCCTAATATCTTTAAAATAATTTCTCCTAATCCCTTAGTGAAAAATTTAATAAAAATATTGCATGAAACACTTAGGTCAATTTCTAATAAAATTCAATAACGCTGCTTCCACATGAATTATTAAATCTTACTTAGGAATTCCTGATAAAACCTAAATTTCTCTTTCGAGTCATTTACATTCCTATGCATTGATTTCAATTACAAAATACAATTCATAGTAGGACTTCTTATATGAAAATTCCGTATATCTATATGTCCTATAACATGAATACAATGGTCATTTTAGTTTGAATTATGGCTTCATCATGTTTCCCACAAAGATGATTTAGAACATTATGGTATGAATTGCATAAAAACGATTGAAATAAATAGGTGCAATGGAATTCATATTGAATAACAAGAATAAACTAATAAATGGCATAAAAGAAAATAAAGTAAATGAAACAAGTGCTATAATCTTCAAGAGTTATAGAACTTCAATCTTCCGAAATGATTCCTAGAATTCTTCAATTGAGAGCAAACTTCTGCAAAATAACATTCTTTCTTCAAACTAAAATTTGGAATAACATGAAATGTAAAAGAATTAAAGAGAATATAAAATCCTAAAGTTCCTAAGGGAATTTTAATGATTCAAAAGGAAAACAAAGGATGATAACAAGGATGCTAAAACAAAGGATGATAACAAGGATGCTAAAACAAATGATTCTAAAACAAAGGATGATCTCAAGGTTCACACAAGGGGCCTATTTATAGATCCAAAGAGGAGGAGGATAAGGTTGATCTGATAAGGAATTGAGTCAGCAAATTAATTAAGATACGATTTTGGAGTGATTTTCGCAATGGATATCCGAGGACCAATGTAGGCTGGCTCAAGGCCGGTGGCTTTGATACCTTATGAGGCCAGTTTAATGTAAGCCGGCTCAAGGCCGGCGGCCTTCAATGCAATCCTCCGCTCGCTTCTTCAATTTTGTGAAAAACTCCTCCAATTAACTTGTAATTTACTTTTGGGTCCTCAAAACCTGAATTTTCACAATAAACACCATTAAATATCATTTCTTTATATTTTCTTATAATATTGAAATAAATTTAATATAAATCCAAAAGAAAATATAAGTATAATGTGATCTTATCACCCATCTCCCATTACTCTGTCTCGATGAGGATTCTGTGGAGCTACTCGAGGTGGTGCCGACTGGTTTACCACTGGTGGTTGTGGTAATGTCATTCTGTCAATTCTAATTGCCAGTGTAGCAACTATGGTAATAAGATCCTGGAGTTGTTCTTCCAAAGTTCTCCTACCTGCCACATTACGACCCTGATGATACGAACCACGCCAACCCGTGATGAAACCAAATACCAATACGTTCGGAAATTCGTTGCCTAAGACGCCCAAACACCTAAAGTGGAAACCGTGACCCGTTGTCTATAAGCGAGACAAGAACCTTGGTATAAAAACAAAGACGCCACAATCGGGATGAAAGACCGATTGATAAGTTGGGATGAACGCCACGGAAAATCAATCCGATAAGTTCGATTTAGTTCTTGAAGAACCAAGAGAGGTGCCTCTCAAAAGTGTTTAATGTTCAAAGATGTATGTTCTCCATTGTTCTAAACCCTAGGAGCTTTTATACTAGGGTTACAATTCGTGTAAAACAAGTCCAAAACAACGTAGTTTAGATAAGTGGCGTAAAAACGTGAAAACAGAACAAGCTGGCCGGCAGGGGGTACACGGCCGTGTACTTTGGCCGTGTACCTTTCTGTACAACTTCTGGCAACATACACGGCCGTGTACACGACCGTGTACTTTGACCGTGTACTTTTCTATGCACATTCCGGTCACATACACGACCGTGTACTTCTGGTCATGTATCTTTCTGTAGATTTGCTTGTCTCCATACACGCCCGTGTACTTTGGCCATCTATCTTTCTGTGGATTTGCTTGACTCCATACACGGCCGTGCCTTGAAAGTACACACCCTCTTCAACCCGTGTCCAGTATGACTTGTATAAGAGCAAGGGTCTTCCTATGGTTGTTCCAATCCGTTCCAACTTCATGATTGCCCCAATCCTTTCTGGCTTCATGGACATCCTTTATCAACCCGTTAAGTGCTTCCTTGAGTCATTTCGCTCGACTTCTTGTGATCGGTCCAGGCGGCACTTCAAGAGGATCCACATTCCTTCTTCCAGCTTGACTCTCATCATGGATCTCATCATTCCCCTTCTGTTGAAAAGGATTTGTCCTCAAATCGTCACCTACATATGTTCTGTGTCCATCAACTGTTGTAGGACATATTGGCATCCCATGGAGAATTATCATTGTACCTGCAAGATTATTCTCAAATATTTATTAAAATAAAAGACATAAAGTAAAAATATGAGCGATTTGGATCGTCATCCAAATCGGGTTCTGAAAATGTCGACGGCGTTAGAAATTTTCCCATCAACTACAAACAGGAACTGTTTATGCGACTATAGACCTTGAGGCGAAGAGGCAAGACAGTGGATGATTATGTGCAGGAATTTGAAACCCTCATGATTAGGTGTGGGTCTGTTGAACCTCCAGAACAAACTGTAGCACGCTTTGTCTCAAGTTTGAAATATGAAATAGCGTGTGTTGTTGAGATGCAGTGCTATAGTACACTTGATGAGGCTATTCAGTAGGGCTCCAAGCAGTAGGCCCAATGCTATTACTAGACCCGTATCAGCTGACGGTCAATCAGGGGGAACAAAAGCGGTAGGTGAGGCAGTGGACAAAACTACCCCAAATATTATTAGAGAAAATTTACCCACTAGGAAGGGTAAAGAGGTAATGACTCCAGATGTGAGGCAAATTGTTCCCGAATCTACTAGTGGGAAGGCGCGCCGGATCAAGTGCTTTAAATGCATGGGATTTGGGCATATGACAGCACAATGTCCAAATAAGAGGGTGATGACTGTTATGGAGGGCACAGGGGAGGATGTTGAGGATGACCACGAACAGATTGAACCTATAGATTTACCAACGACACTGTAAGAATATTATGATGACAAGACTGCAGACACACATGAGGAGCGTATCGGAGAACAATATCTACCCATTAACGTATTACGCAGGGTTCTAACTATATCTCCTAATACTAGTGACATTCAGAGGGAGAACATATTTTACACCTCTTGCAGAATCAAAGGTAACCTTTGTGTACTCATCATCGATAGTGGTTGTTACACGAATGTTATATCTGCTGCACTGGTAGACAAATTACATCTGTCTACTTTTCCACATCCTAGCCCTTATAACTTGCATTGGCTGGATAATCGAGGTAGTATGTATGTTGCACTTAAGGAAAAGGTTCCTATGAATGTCGGGCAGAAATATCATGATGAGATCCTGTGTGATGTAGTCCCTATGCATGCATTCCATTTATTGTTAGGTCGGCTGTGGTTGTTTGATCGACGAGTGTTACATGATGGATTTAGAAACACCTACATGTTCAGCATAGGCGAATCTCGCATAGTTCTGTCGCCAATGACTCCATCTGAGGTCCATGGGTTTCAGGAACATATCAGAACTCCATCCACTACATTTGATAGCTAGAAGAGTAGGATAACAAAGACATTAGGGTTAAGTTCCAAAACTGATCCTCTAGGTTTGAGGGCAAATCTTTTAGAAGCCCGAGGAGATGATGGGAAAATTTCCGGCACCATCGACACTTTCAGAACTCGATTTGGATGATGATCCAAATCCCTCATATTTTATGTCATTTCTTTTTCATCTAATACGTATTTGAAAAATAATCTTACAGGTACAATAATAAATCTCCATGGGATGCTAATATGTCCTACACTAGTCGATGGACACGGGACATCTTTAGAATTACAATCAAAATCCGCTACGATTGTTTCCACTCCGAAGCATTGGCTCATGAAGACTTACGATATTTTGTACTTTGTAATTGCTTTATGAACTATTTTATGTTGTAATTTTTCTTTTGGAACACTTTCAATTTATTGTAATTTTCATTTTGGACTAGCCACCTTAAAAGTAGCAAACTTGTAATTTTAACCATTTTTTAACCCTAGAAGTAGCAAGTATAAATACTTGCTTAAAGTAGGGTTTAGGAGGCCATTTTGCAGATTAAACACTAGCACTTAATGTGTGGGAATTAGGGTTCATCCTAGTTCTAATTCTCTTATCAATTTTAACCCAAGAATTGGAATTGTGGTGAGTGCAACAAGGGGAAATTATGAGTCATATCAATTTCTTTCTTTATTGTTTTTCATTTCATCTCTAGTGAGTCATATTTAGGGTTGATTTGGAGTTTGTTGGACATACTTGTGATCGCAATTTGTGAACAATTATCTTGTTTAAGATTGATTGTTCTTTAGTACTTGAAATCAATATTATTTCATTTGTTGGCGTGAATTCGAATTGAAGAGGAAGTTGATGTCACGGTTATGATCAATCCATTTTTATTTGAATTCACATGGATTTCAATTATTCTTGTTGTTATATGGTGAAGATTACATATATGGATTGCAATTGCATCATTTGATCTTTGGTTTTCATCAAATTTCCAAAGGGGTTTCACGTAAATTGTTAACCAATAGGACCGGTATAGAGTAATAGAGTTGTGATTTGTTTTCTTTGAGTCATTTGATTATGCTTGGACTTGGTTTTGAGCACATCAAGTGGAGTAGTCATACTTTAGCTAATTGTATGGTGTGTTCTTGAGAACCTTAGGTAAGGGGCTAGCGAAGCTATGTAAAGATGAGTTGATGTTGGCAACGTTGTGATTCTATGCTTTTTGTGCACTTTGGCATAGAAGGACACACATTTGAGCATCAGCCATTTGATCACAATCATGCTTTGCTGTTATGATTGCAATTTGTAAGATTATGCCATCCATAGGTCTAAGGCAATTTTTAACTTACAAGAGGCAAAAAAAGGCACCATTAGGTGAGAGATTAAGCAACTGGTCACTTTAGAAAAGGAGGATCAACAAGGATCGCATTGCCAAGCAATGCAACAATAGGAGGAACTACTAGATGTTATATACTACAGTACACCATCCTCATGGTCACACTTCAATTTAGGGGAGGGAAGGGAGGGGGGGATTATGAACATCCACTTCTCCATACTCACCTTTTAGCAATATATAGGATTTTATTTTTATTTTTTTATATCAATTTTGTAAATGAGAATTTCATTTTTTTAAAAAAAAATTATTTGTTTATCCTTCTTAGTTGTTCAATTTATTGTTCTTTTAATATTTATTATTTTTGTATAATTAATATACATTTCACACTATTTGTTCTAACTTCTAAGCTATGTGTTTATGTATATATATAAATATATATACATAGCACATCCATACATTATACACACATATATTTTAATATTATGTAAATACAAATATGTTTATATGTATATGTATATATATGTTTAATGTATATATTATGTATACTTGCATACATGTGCATACATTTGTTCTTATACTATGTATATTTATTGTATTATTATGTAAATATAATAAATGTACACATACACATTTGTATAAATGTACTTGTATATGTACATATGCCTCCCTAAACATACGTATATATATATATGTATATATATATATTTAAACATATATGTTATGTAATGTACATATGTACATTTATTTATATGAATATATATATATTTTAATATAATGAAAATATAGTATACGTCCACATGCACGTATATGTATATGTGCACATACCATATACATTTACATCATACTTATACATATATGATTATAATATATTTTAGTTTTATGTAAACATTATATGCTTACATATACTCATCTATATAAATGTACTCATATTCATAAGTATTCATTTATTAGTCTTCTACAATTGATTTTTTAACAAAAATTTAGTATGCAATATGTAATAATTTTCAAATTTCATTTGTTTACTTTTATTTCTTTTTATTTTCAAAATATTATTTTTTATACTTGTAATTAGAGGAATGTACCTAAATAGGGAACTTTTTTAGAAAAACATTCTTTAAAAAGGGCATTAGAAAAACTTATTACAAAATAGGGGGTGAAGGATTGAAGGCACATACTCAGTATGTGCCTTTGGTTCAACACCCATTATAAAGACAAAACACGAACATAATACACGCCTATTGGATAAAACACTCATCTTCTCCAACCTATTGGATCATTTTCATACTTCATCATCTAAAATCGCTTCAATATCTCAAATTAACCTCAATTAAAGTTATGTTGTGCTCATAAGTATGCAATCATCTTCTTTAACACTATATTTTTTCTTTTCACTATCTATAATTATTGTAGTTTATTGTAAAGTCTAACTTTGCAGTGTTCTTCTTCTTCTTCTTCTTCCCTATAAATTGTTACTCTTGTTTATGTCATATTTGTGTGTGTGTGTGTGTTTTTAATGTTAGTTAAACACAAATTGTTGTTCTTAGCACATTAGATGTTATATGATGTGGTGTTGAATATTAAGAAAATGGTTTATTATTATAGTTTATTTGTATGTATACCATGTGTTTGTAAAAATTCTGTAACGACCTTATAGGGGGCTTAATGGAATTGCCTAGAAGTTTCCATATCACGTGTGCACCCACAATATGAAACCAATTTGCAAGTTTGAGGTTGCAAGACTCCAATTAAATAATCATTCCTCACCATAGTTGATAGTAAATATAATTAATTATTATGAAAATGACTATGGAAATCGATATATTATAGTTTACTAGAATAGTAGAGAATTGGTATCTCCTACTAAATAGTAAAACTAGGTGATCTCAACATTTAGGAACATTGGTTCAAAAAAGTGTTAGAAAATGTTAAATAGATTTACAAGTTCTTAATTGCCATCTAAACTTTTAACTATCTTCTAATTCTCCATTGATGGGTGTCGAATCCAACAAAAATAAAAACCTACTCCTAGACAATTATATGATTTGTGTATAGTAGTGAGTAGGGTCGTATCCACAGGGATTGGTTAAATGTATTTCTATTAAAAGAGAATAGAGAGGAAAAGAAGAATGGGGGGTTTTGTTTGTTAGTTAAAATAATACTGAAAGCAGCTAATAAAATTGAATAATGATAAAAGCCTAACCAAATGAATCACTATAGTTTAATTCATGGAATTGACCATTGATGCAAATATTTTCTACTCTTTATCTAAGATAAATTGGTTATGGTTATTAACAAGCTTTAATAACCTATCTCTCCTTACTTTCTTAATAATCAAAACAAGCTCTTTGATTACATCTCTTATTGATTAAACAACCCTAAACAAACTCTTAGGATTTAATCTATCAATAGCATTAAAAAAACTAGAGAGATTACCAATCCATGCCAGTAGATTATAAGATAACCTATTTAAACAAGATCATATATCTCCATAACATGAATTTGACTATCTAATTTATAATCAAACATGTCATTGTGTCACAGAAACTAGAACTATCAAACAATTATGGATGTAACGTACTAGTTGACAATATGTTAACTTGCTAATTGAGTAGAAGAGCTCTAATTCATACCAATTAACTAAGATAACATTAACAAAACATTCGGAAGATATATAAATATAAAAAACAAAGAACAGAGTAAAGATAAATCAATTAGATCTCACAATTCATGAAGAATTAAACTTCAATGATCCTTTGGCTAGAAAATCTACTTAGCTACACATGTTCATCCTCAAAACGAAAATTAAAAGTGAAAACATGAAAAGTCTTTGTTTCTGGTCTCCCTTGCTCTGCCTCTCCTTCTTCCTTCATGTCCGAAAATCCCCCTTTCTCCTCTAGGGTTGGTTCTATTTATACGGTTAAGGGAATGGCAGAGGATCTTCAGCTAGCAAGATACGAATATATCTTTCCTTTTCTAAGTAAATCTCGAGAAGTGAATATCGTATGCCTGGCACGCCCACCAACACGGCCAGATTTCGAACCGTGCTTCCCTCTGGTTGATAATTCACAATTCTTCATCCTTGTTCAGTGTATGGCATGGCTTCCACCACAGCTAGATCACAAACCGTGCCTCCTTCTGGTCAATAATCCACATTTCCTCATCCTTGTTTAGTGTATGGCACGGCTTCCACCACGGCTAGATCACAAACTGTGTCTCCTTCTGTTGGTTCATGAAGACAAATACACGGCCGTGTACTTCAACCGTGTATATTTCTGTTGATTGCAAACCAAGTACACGGCCGTGTACTTCAAATACACGCCTATGTACTTTCCTCCGGCGGTGTAAATCCTTGTCTTTGATCCAGTTTGTAGATGAATTCTCTAAATCACTTGAATTAGCACTCTTGACTCCATTAAGCCTGATTTATTACCATAATAAAATTAAGTACTATTTCCTTATGATTTCTATAAAATCAATAAAAATTAGCACAATTCATACTATAAAGATTTAGTATAAAATGGCTTTATCATCCATCTATCCTTGAAGCTTGAGTTTGGGACACTTGCTACTTCGATACTAGCCCATTTCCTAGCTTTAGAGTACTTTGTAAGACAAACTATTAGGGGGTGAGCAAACCATGGCTCGGTGAATTCGTCCATCACCATTGCAATTTAAGCAAGCAATCAAATATTAATTAGCACATCATGAAATCTATCTACAGATGAAATGAATGCATGCATGATGAATGCAAGCAACACATTCATGGGAGTTCAGAACCATGAAAGGTATAGATTTACCTTATCTATACTTCAATTGACATCTATACTTACCTATATAGAGCACCTCACCTTACTTAAGAGGTAGTTCGAGGGCACGGTTCCCTAAACAAACTTGATGCTTACCTATTGCCAAGAACAAAAATGCTATAAGGGCTAGTCTTGGTGAATTCCATGTTAGGCCATTCACCATCATTCAAATACTTAATAATGCCTCATGGCTAAATTAGGTGATATAGCATCAAGGCAACTACAATCAATCTACTAAAAATGCCTTATACGCCTTAAACAAGAGCTATTCTAATTGCTTTGCCTTTAACAAAATCAATTTTGATGAAATTGGTGACCTTAAGGTTTTATAAACAGTAGCTTCTAAGAGCATATGCTGGGTTTTTGGTATAAGCTTTATGAAAACATTTTAAAAAGACTTAAAAGGTTTCAAAAAGTTTCAACATGTTTAAAAAATTTCTAGCAAAGGTTGAACATTCTTCATTCCTTTTTGTATATCTATTTAATCATAGACATACGATGAGTAATCTAGTTATTTTGGCCAAGAATTTAAGTTTATCAATTAATAAGGTGATCACATAAATGAAAGCATACATGGAAATTAGTCATTCCACTAGACAATCAATAGCAATCAATAGAACATCATGCAATTAACAAGCAACAAGTAGATAGTAGATCATCTAAATTCCTTCATTTGAGCATGACTTAAGGATTATAATAATCTTTTAGTAGGAACAAAGAGTCGTTTCATATACCTAAATAATTAAACATAGAAAGATATACACATAAGAATAGCTATCACTAAAACATGTTAATCTAATTCCCTGATCCTATCCCCAAGTTTTAAGATAGCCTTTTAGGTATCTTTTTTAATATTTGGATTCTTAATAGCCGAGGTCTAAGGTTTTAGGTCCAAATTCATGGTCTTTCATCTAAGTCTACATTTAGATCCTCGTTAAGGTAAATCCTATTCTCAAATGTTGTTATGAAAGGTCAAGCATTTGTCTAATGACAAATCCAATAAGATAAAGTTCAAATTAAGTCAGAAATAGTGATAAGTCCTCAAGGTTTAGGAAAATAGCCTTAACATTCTTTCTTTGAACTTTTGTAATTATTAAAGGTTTGTTTCAAAAAACTTAAATGTCTTGACATAATAGAATTTGTTAAGATATCCTTGATAGATGTTCTACTACATTTTCAAAGATAATTATAGTAAATCGGGATTACCTTTCTTGGTTGGAAATCCTTCGGAAACCAATCATAAAGACCTTAAAATAAAGAAAATAGGTAAGATTAGTAACTTCTTTAAGAAAGTTAGAAGTTATTCAAACTTCTTGGAATTTTCTCACCTTGATTCTTTGAAAGAGTGTTCACAATTGAGGATGTGATTATTTGTTATTTTAATGGAATATTAGGTGAGTTTGGTGGAAAGTTGGATGTGGAAAATCAAATGAAAATCATCTTAAAGCAGTGTGGGAAATGGAGGGGTTTTACTTAGGTAACTTAAGTTTTTACCTTCCTTTTTATAATGATTTTTCTTTGTTGTTTTGTACATAATTGGGACCCTATTTTCCATGACTAAAGAGAGGGTTTTAATGGCAGATTTAAGGTAGCAATGATGCCTAAAAATAGGATAGAATATATTAGGAATGATGGTCTTAGAATGGGGTAGGTTAAGGTAGGGTAATGATGTGTTTTGAAGATAAGATTCACATGGAAATTTCTCCTTGCTTGGCTAGCCATAAAATTTAAAATTTTCCATGATATTTTGATGGGAATCAAACCTCTTAATAGGAATAAAAATTCTACAAGACCTATCATTAGGGCAAGAACTAAAGGATTTCAAATCTTGGCGTTGAGGGTCCTTTTTGAACAACTCAACCTTGGAATTATTTGTTTACTAACGTCTTTTCTATTACTCTTATATTATGTATTCCAACAGGCACACTTATCAGGCTTAACAAGCACACTTATTGGGCTTTATAGGGCGATGGACAAATTCACTAAGACTCAGCTTGTGGGTTATTCATGGACTAACATAAACCAACAATGAGTTGGACCATTGAATCCTACTGAAGAGCTAGCTTGTTGAAGATTATTTTGTACTTGTAATTTATTTCTTTAAACCATTTATGTTGTAAGTTTTTGGGACATTTTATTTGGGTTGTATTTTGTGTTTTTTAGGATTGGCCACCCTACAGTGGCATAGTTGTAATTTTCTAGTTATTTTAACCCTAAAGGGAGCAAGTATAAATATTTGCTTAAGTAGGGTTTTAAGGAGAGAATACACTTACCATTATTGTAAATTTTCATGAGAGATTAGGGTTTGTCCTAAGATTTCATAGGATTCTTATTAATTTCAATCCAATTGGAATTGTAGTGAGTTTATAACCTAGTGAATTGTGAGTAATATCAATTCCTTAAGTTGATTTCCTTTTCATAACTGGTGTGTTATATCTAGTGTTGATAAGGGTAGTTCTTGTTCTAATTTTTGGTGTCAAGTGTAGGTCCAATTCCATTCATATATTGTTATCAATTTGATTGGATTTGTATCTTGATATCGCCTTATATTTGTCTTTCATTATTTGCGTGGAGTTCCTTTGTTGAGAGGAGTTGATGGCTATTTTGTGTGTTAGTGATTAGGATCTCACTGGATATTGTGTTAAGTACTTAATTCAATTGAGCAACATCATCATTTTGGTGTTGATCTTCATTTATTTTACAAATTAGGCCATAAACAATTTTAAGGTTCACGTCCAATTGGAAGATTGATCTGATTTTTGGTTTTTACTTGTGAAGTTGTTTCAATTGCATATTTACATATTGGTGGGAAAATTTCCGGCACTATCGACACTTTTAGAACTCGATTTGGATGATGATCCAAATCACTCATGTTTTACGTCATTTCTTTTCATCTAATAAATATTTGAGAAATAATCTTATAGGTACAATAATAATTCTCCATGGAATGCCAATATGTCCTACACTAATTGATGGACACGGGACATTTTCAGATTTATGATCAAAAACCCGCTACGATTGATTCCATTCCGAAGCATTGGCTCATGAAGACATATGATATTTTTGTACTTTGTAATTGTTCTATGGACAATTTTATGTTGTATTTCCTTTTAGGACCCTTTCATTTTTATTGTAATTTCCATTTAGGACCAGCTACCTTAAAAGTGGCAAACTTGTAATTTTTGTCCATTTTCTAACCCTAGGAGTAGCAAGTATAAATACTTGCTTATAGCAGGGTTTGAGGAGGCCAAAATTTCCAGAATTGAGATACACTTTGCATGAGGATTAGGGTTCTCCTAATTGTCATTAGACTCTTATCAATTTCAATCCCAAGAGTTGAAATTGTGGCGAGTGCAACACTTTGAAATTGTGAGTAATATGAATTTCACTTTGTTGTGATTTCTTTTCTTCTCTAGTGTATAATATCTAGGGGTGAATTGAGATAGTTCTTCGTCAGATTTGCTTCCTATTATTTTCGATTTCTTGTGCTTAATTGAGATACTTTGTATTTGAATTCGGTTTATCCTTTATGTTTGTTTCTTGAACCATGATTAGCACTTTTGGAAAAGGGGTCCTTAGAGTTGAAGATTTATTTTGAGATTGTGAATTATTCACGTAGATTTATATGTGATTAGTGTGATGTTAGAAGAAATTATCATTGTGGTATCATAATTACATCATTGAGTATTTGGATTTCATTGTACCTTCACTAGGGTTCACGCAATTTTACCCTTTTGGAACCGGTTATATGTTTGAGATTTGAAGTGTTCTTTTGGATTATTTGATTGTGCTTAGACCTTGGGTTTGAGCACAACATCTTTTGGTATCAGAGCTATATCATATTTGGATCTAAGATTGATGACATCCTAATTGAAGAATTGGTTACATTCATTGGAAATTGATGCCTTTGTTCATGAGATTGAGACTAGTTTGATTGACATTGTTTGTTTGTCTTTTAAATTGGGATTTGTATGTGCTTAATCTTGGTTTTAGGCACATCATAATTTGGTGTTAGAGCTTGAGGTTTAAGAGGAGGGATTTGCAATTTGGAATTTAGAAATTAGGGTTCTTATTACCTTGATCCGAAAATTGTGCATTGAAGAATTGAATTATTTCAATTGTGTTTGTTGAAGTGATTTCCTTATTATTAAGTGTTATGGACGTAGAGTACTCACCATATTGTTTGTCTTCTTAAGTTGACCGTGATTAGTTGATAAGATCACATTATACTTATATTTTCTTTTGGACTTATATTAAATTTATTTTAATATTATAAGAAAATATAAAGAAATGATACTTAATGGTATTTATTGTGAAAATACAGGTTTTGAGGACCCAAAAGTAAATTACAAGTTAATTGGAGGAGTTTTTCACAAAATTGAAGAAGTGAGCGAAGGATTGCACGGAAGGCCGCCGTCCTTGGGCCGGCCTACATTCAAGGCCGCCGGCCTTGAGCCGGCCTTTAAACCGGCCTCAAAAAGAAGAAAAGCCGCCGGCCTTGTGCCGGCCTTCATTACTCCCCGGATATCCATTGCGAGAATCTCTCCAAAATCGTATCCTAATTAATTTGCTGACTCAAATCCTCATCAGATCAACCTTATCCCCCTCCTCTTTGGATCTATAAATAGACCCCTTGTGTGAACCTTGGAGGCATCCTTTCTTTTGTTAAGCATCCTTTCTTTTGTTTAGAATCCTTTTGTTCTTCTTCTTTGTTGTAGCATCATTTGTCTTTCTTTTGAATCATTAGAATTTCCTTAGGTACTTTAGATTTTTCCAAAGTTTAGTTTGAAGGAAGAATGTCATTTTGTTGAAGTTTGCTTTCAATTGAAGAATTCAAGGAGTCATTTTTGAAGATTGAAGCTCTTGAAGATTATAACCATTGTTTCATTTACTTTATTTTCTTTTATGCCATTTATTAGTTGTTTAATATGAATTCCATTGCACCTCTTTATTTCAATTGTTTTTATGCAACTCATACTATAATGTTCTAAATCATCCTTGTGGGAAATTGGATGAAACTCTAGAATGTTAAAAGGATAATTGTAGCCATGTTATGTAATTAGGAATTATTAGGATTATTCATGATTGCAATTCCTTTGATTTCAATTATAATCAGTCTTTGATTATAATTGTTAGAAATCCTTTTGATACGGGAATTGATTAGGATTTGTTAGGAATTCTTAATTAGATTGATTATCAATACGGGAGTTGCGATAATTGGTTTAATTAGAGTTTATGGAGGGCGTAATGCAATGTTTCTTGTTAATTAATCACTAAGGGATTAGGGTTAATTGATTTAGGGCATTAGTTGTTTGTAGCATCGGGAGGTGTATGAACATAATTTTGATTCCTTGGTTAATTGGAGACGCGGAAGCCGACTAATTGATTTAAGGTCAACATCCCTAAAAAGGATTTTCTAAACTCACTTGAATAACCTTATAACCACTAGTTGACATAACTTGGTAGCAATTTGATTAAAAAATCTAGGGTGGATTCTAATTTCCCTTGTTCATAATTGATAGATTCGTCATAAAATTTTTCTTGTTGCTTTAAGTTAAATTTTTAGATTAGACATTTCAAAACCCCTTTTTAATCACCTAGATATTGATAAGAATTGCCATAGATCTAGTACTCTATTGGTTCCTCGAGGGATCGACAACCTTACTTTTCACCACTTTATTACTTGATACGACCAGTGCACTTGCTGCAATTTACGCTCCCATTTTATATATATGTTCTGAGTGTATCAAGTTTTTGGCGCCGTTGCCGGGGAACTAATAGATATTAGATTTCGTAATTCTGTTGGTAATTTAGGCACAATTATTTTGTTATTTAATTTTTCTTATCATTGTGTGATCGTTTTCCATTCTCTTTAAGGTTTTTTTTTATGCGCAAGAGTAGAAGTGCTGAACTTCTACCAATTAATCTTGAGATAGAACGCACCTTGCGACAACTTAGAAGAGAGCAGAGAAGAAAGGAAGAAGAGAACATGGCAGATGAGAACAACAATCAGATTCAGGGTGTTGGTAGAGCACTTCGAGAATACACGGTACCTGTTGTTTCTGGTCCTGCAATTAGAAGACCAACAATTCAGGCTAATAATTTCGAGTTAAAACCAGCACTCATTCAAATGGTTCAATCAAATCAATTTGGAGGATATCCAAATGAGAGTCCTGATGAGCATATTGCAGTATTTCTTCAATATTGTAATACAGTGAAAATAAATAATGTATCTGATGATGTAATTAGGCTACAACTTTTTCCGTTTTCACTTAGAGAAAAAGCTAGGGCCTGGTACAATTCATTGCCACAAGACTCTGTAACCACTTGGGTAGATCTCTCATCTAAATTTTTAAGGAGATTTTTTCCACCAGCTAGAACTGCTAGGTTAAGAAATGACATCACAAACTTCACTAAGTTTAGTGGTGAATCACATTATGAAGCATGGGAAAGATTCAAGGAGGCAATTAGAAAATGCCCCCATCATGGATTACCAGATAATCTCCTTATTGAGATATTCTATCTCAGTTTAGATGACACATTGAGATCTCTGGTAGATGCTGCTTCTGGTGGTGCATTAATGAGTAAGACATATGATGAGGCTAGTGCTTTGATAGATGAAATGGCCTCTAGTGCACATAATTGGCAACATGAAAGAGGTAAGTCTAGAGTGGCATCTGTCAATGATATGGACACCTTAACAGCTCAGATTTCTGCTCTTACCGCCCAGGTAAGTAAACTCACCTTTGCACCTTCTTTCAATGTTAATCAATTTTCTTGTTGTGAGTTATGCTCAGGACCACACTCAACTCTTGAGTGCCCATCTAGAAACTTTTCCTCCTCATCCCATGGAGAGCAAGTAAATTTTGTCAACAATTTCCAAAGAGGAAATCAAGGACCCTATTCAAACACCTACAATCCAGGGTGGCGTAACCATCCAAATTTCTCATGGAGAAATGATAACAACGCACTTAAACCCCCTGGATTTCAAAAGCAAGGTCCTAATCATAATACTCCCCATCAACAATATCCTAATCATAATACCTCTTCTCAGCAAGGTCAGTCTAAAATGGAAGAACTCATGATAAGTTATATGCAAAAGACTGACACAATGTTGCAAAATCAACAAGCCACCATTAGGAATCTTGAAAATCAGCTTAGTCAAATGTCTCAACAGTTGAGTAATAGACCATCTGGGTCTTTACCTAGCAATACTGAGCAAAATCCTATGGGTGTAAATGCTATTATGTTAAGAAGTGGTAAGGAATTGGTTGATAAGAAACTTGAGGAAGAGGAGGTTAACCTGGGGAAAGATAAAGGGAAACAAAAGGAAGAGGTGCCAAAGCAAAATTCACCAAAAGTGAAAGCATATGTTCCTCCTATTCCTTTCCCAGGAAGGCTGAAGCAACAACAATTGGATTCACAATTTGCTAAATTTTTAGAAGTCTTTAAAAAATTGCAAATTAACATTCCTTTTGCAGAGGCACTTCAGCAGATGCCATCATATGCTAGGTTCATGAAGGATTTACTCACAAAGAAGAGGAAGATTGAAGGGAATGAACCAGTGATGCTTATAGGGGAATGTTCTATGATCTTACAAAAGAATTTATCCAATTTGCCAAGAAAACAAAGAGATCAGGGAAGTTTTACTGTTCCTTGCACTATTGGTAATTTTAATTTTGATAAAGTACTTATAGATTCTGGTGCAAGTATAAATTTAATGCCTCTGTCCATTTTCAAAAAACTAGGACTTGGAGAATGTAAGGAGACGCACGTCACCTTACAACTTGCGGATAGAAGTGTCAAGTACCCAAAGGGTATAGTGGAGAATGTCCTAGTAAAAGTGGACAAATTCATCTTTCCAGTTGACTTTATAGTCTTGGAAATGGAAGAAGATAGAGAGGTACCCATGATCTTAGGAAGACCATTCCTAGCCACAGGTCAAGCTCTAATTGATGTAGGACAAGGTAAGCTCACCCTTAGAGCACTAGATGACCAGGTAACATTTGATATGTATGATCCTGTGTTTTTGTCTAATGAGAAAGCAATGTATTCTGACATATCTGCTGAGGGTGAAATTACTAACAATGATGTGGAGGAAGATGCAGGGCAAACCACTCTTGAAGCTGTCTTGAATGAGATAGATGATTGGGGGGATGAAGATGAGCAAGAAAACAAAGGTCGTGAACAAGTACCCCAGACTGAAAATGTTGTTGCTTTTGAGAAGACAGACGACTATGAGAAGCCACCAGTGCCGACACTAATGCCTATGCAGACACTTGAACCTAATGTCTTTTCTAATCAATTGTTTGGTTATAAGTGTCTGAATTTAGGAAATCCATGGCCTCACATTAATCAAGCGCCTATGACAAAAGAATTGCAGCAGCAGATTCAAGGCCAGTTGGATGAACATAGGGAAATCCTGGGATGGTCAAGGGTAGACATCCAGCAGGTAAGTTTGTTGATATCTACCTACAAAACATTGGTGGAAGCTGAAAAGAAGGGCACCATACCATGGAAGGAAGCTTGGAATCCTAATCTGAAAACGATGGTGTTGAAGGAGTTGTTTAAACTCCTTGATGTAAGCTAACCCTGATAGTCAGGCTGATGACTATAAAACAAGTGCTTCATGGGAGGCAGCCCATGCTTAATAAGTATCTATAATAGTTTCGTTAAAAAAAAAAAAAAACTAATTCAAGGCTGGATAAGAGCTGCCAGTGCATTCAAGACACTCCAAGGATGACAGACATTTTAGGAGGAATTTTCTTCCTGATGAACAATTTTATACCAGGGAAGTACCAGTATTTCAATTTCTGCATTGACATTCGTTTCCTTAATTTTGTGATATATTAGGAACAATGAGGACATTGTCCAATTTAAGTGTGGGGAAGGGATTATAAATGTAGAAGTATAATGATTGCACACATCATGAGCTTACAAATCCCATGCTTTATTTATGTCCTTAAGTGTTTTCAATGAAATCCTGAAATTGAATTAGATTGGTGCCCTACTCGCCAATTGTTGTGACTAGTTTACATAGTTAAAATTTAAGAGTAAAATCTCTAGAGAACGGGGTTTACCCTATGTTTAGCCTTTGAACTTGAGATTGAGTCCTTAAGTTGAAAAAACAAGCAAGTTTACTTCAAGGAAAAATTGGTTGGGATAAATCTCTATTGAAATTTCTTTGAGAATACCTTAACACCTAGTGAAAGAGGTAAAAGAAATATTTTACTTAGTGATCCCTTAAAAAAAAAAAAAAAGAGCCTTTACTCCAATAACTCAGGAAAGTGAGTTAAGAGTATCCAATCTTAAATGTTAGTGTGAGGAAGAGTTCGTAGGGGTCCCTTTAAAACCTGGTCACTTAGGCGATGAGCCCAGGATGTGCCGACTCAATGAACTCACAATAACGAGAAGGGCGGAAAGGCAAAAATTTAGTACCTTAATGAAAGTCAGGTTGACATGGGCGAGCTTTGGTCCCTCAGAAGAGTGAAGTCTCACTCCGCTGCCAATCAAGGCAAATAAAACATAAAAAAAAGGGGAGAAATTCTAGGAAAAAATGGATACCATATGCTTTCACTCCTTGTTATCTTGTTTAGAGAAGTAAAATTGAGGGAGATGATACTTGCTAATAACCAATGAAGTTTAAATGAATGTTTTTCCTTATGGACTAAGTATTGTTTTCTATTGTTAAACACTGGGATTAAAAATCTGTTGTATTTAGATTAACTACTAAATTTCAACTAGATATACTAGTTACAAATTTCAGTATGGTCAGAACAATGGGCACCAAAAGTTCAATGATGGATTTCTCTTGTTTAAATCAATTATTTTGCTTGAGGACAAGCAAAAGTTCAAGTGTGGGATGTTGATAAGATCACATTATACTTATATTTTCTTTTGGACTTATATTAAATTTATTTTAATATTATAAGAAAATATAAAGAAATGATACTTAATGGTATTTATTGTGAAAATACAGGTTTTGAGGACCCAAAAGTAAATTACAAGTTAATTGGAGGAGTTTTTCACAAAATTGAAGAAGTGAGCGAAGGATTGCACTGAAGGCCGCCGTCTTTGGGCCGGCCTACATTCAAGGCCGCCGGCCTTGAGCCGGCCTTTAAACCGGCCTCAAAAAGAAGAAAAGCCGCCGGCCTTGAGCCGGCCTTCATTACTCCCCGGATATCCATTGCGAGAATCTCTCCAAAATCGTATCCTAATTAATTTGCTGACTCAAATCCTCATCAGATCAACCTTATCCCCCTCCTCTTTGGATCTATAAATAGACCCCTTGTGTGAACCTTGGAGGCATCCTTTCTTTTGTTAAGCATCCTTTCTTTTTTTTAGAATCCTTTTGTTCTTCTTCTTTGTTTTAGCATCATTTGTCTTTCTTTTGAATCATTAGAATTTCCTTAGGTACTTTAGATTTTTCCAAAGTTTAGTTTGAAGGAAGAATGCCATTTTGTTGAAGTTTGCTTTCAATTGAAGAATTCAAGGAGTCATTTTTTAAGATTGAAGCTCTAGAAGATTATAACCATTGTTTCATTTACTTTATTTTCATTTATGCCATTTATTAGTTGTTTAATATGAATTCCATTGCACCTCTTTATTTGAATTGTTTTTATGCAACTCATACTATAATGTTCTAAATCATCCTTGTGGGAAATTGGATGAAACTCTAGAATGTTAAAAGGATAATTGTAGCCATGTTATGTAATTAGGAATTATTAGGATTATTCATGATTGCAATTCCTTTGATTTCAATTATAATCAGTCTTTGATTATAATTGTTAGAAATCCTTTTGATACGGGAATTGATTAGGATTTGTTAGGAATTCTTAATTAGATTGATTATCAATACGGGAGTTGCGATAATTGGTTTAATTAGAGTTTATGGAGGGCGCAATGCAATGTTTCTTGTTAATTAATCACTAAGGGATTAGGGTTAATTGATTTAGGGCATTAGTTGTTTGTAGCATCGGGAGGTGTATGAACATAATTTTGATTCCTTGGTTAATTGGAGACGCGGAAGCCGACTAATTGATTTAAGGTCAACATCCCTAAAAAGGATTTTCTAAACTCACTTGAATAACCTTATAACCACTAGTTGACATAACTTGGTAGCAATTTGATTAACAAATCTAGGGTGAATTCTAATTTCCCTTGTTCATAATTGATAGATTCGTCATAAAATTTTTCTTGTTGCTTTAAGTGAAATTTTTAGATTAGACATTTCAAAACCCCTTTTTAATCACCTAGATATTGATAAGAATTGCCATAGATCTAGTACTCTATTGGTTCCTCGAGGGATCGACAACCTTACTTTTCACCACTTTATTACTTGATACGACCAGTGCACTTGCTGCAATTTACGCTCCCATTTTATATATATGTTCTGAGTGTATCATTAGTTAATGGAAATCATCATTATCATCATTTGTGGGAAGTGAAATTTGAAGGCTAGGAAAGTGTTACTTTGAAATCCTTGCCATATGTTGTAGTGTTGTGTGTGACATTTGTGAATTCGGAATTGGGGAGAAACAATTTGCAATTTCTAGATTTGAATTTAGATTTGAAGTGTGAATTAAGAAGCCAATTTGAAATTCCAAAACACACATTAAGTCATTTTTTAATTGTGTGTCATTTGAATTTGAAATAGCTTCTTACCATTTGTGGAATTGTGTACTTATTAACTCCTTTTTGAATTTGAAAGTGGGCTACCTTACCTTGTGTAGAAGTTGCGGTTTTGGTTGTAGTTTGTGGAAGAAAGGAAAGATAATTGAATTTGAATTCCATCATTGGAATTCCATAATTTGAAGAAGCTTGTGGAGTGTGTGGCATGAATTCTTATGCAATTTGGAAGTGGAAGTGTACAATTTTCAGATTTGCATTGTGTGGGATAATAGGGAATTTATTTGAATTCAAACACATCCATTAGTTTGAAGTAGTTATTGAGTGGTATTGATTACATTTCATTTGAATTTGAAATTGAATCTTACCATTTGTGGAAAGTGCATTAAGGATGTTCATTTGAATTTGTTGCCATGTTGTGGAGTTGTGTTTTTGTCAAATTAGTGAAGAGTGTATGCACGTGGCGTGAGTTTTGGTGTATGTTGAGTGAAAGGTAATTTGCATCGTGAAGTGTTGTGTGTATGCAGTGGTGGTTGAAGTGGTTACAATGTATATATGTGTGGTGTGAGTGGCGGTGTGAATTTGTGGAGTTGTGTGGAGTAAAGTGCTGCACATTAAGGTCAAGTGTGAGTGTGAATGGTGGCTAATAAAGGAAGTTAAGTGGTGAAGTTTGAAATTTAAAGATAAACATTTAAGTGTGAAAGTTATTGAGTATTATTACTTAAACAATTGCTTAGTTGAATTCAATATCTTAACTACTTGGAAGTATTTCTTTGTGCTTCAATTATTTTATTATACTTGAAGTGACAAGAAGTATTTGTTGCATTGGTAACTTGTTGCACCGTGGTTGTACAAGGGTATGTGTTGTTATCTAAACGTGTTATTGTGACGTGGTGAAGTGAAGGGAGTGTGATACAATTATTTGAGATTACATTTGTACTTCAAATAAATCGCATCCACAAACATGTCAAATGATAGTGTGAATGGGGGCATTGGCAATGAGGCTACTAGCTAAGTGGGTGGCAGACCAGGTCATCGAGATACAAGTGGAAGAACTCTAGATGAACAACTTCAGGACCTTACCACAATTGTTGCTACATTAGCAACAAAGATTGATAGGATGACATTGCCACCACCTCCTGTGGTAAACCTTCAGGCACCACCTAGAGTAGTTCCTCAAAATGTCCAAAGAGAAGGGGTAGTTAGAGGAAATTTGGGGAGAAGAGTAGAAGGAGATTATCATGCTCTTAGGGAAGACAAAGATGATAATTTTGGGGTTAATCCATACCCAGACAAGGAGTTTAAACCACCTCGAGGATTAGAGTATGTGAAGCTACAAATGCCTTCATTTGATGGTAGGGGTTCCGCCGATGATTACCTAGACTGGGAAGACAAAGTTAAGGGTCTTTTCGAGTGTTATGAGATTGATGATGACTCTAGAGTACGTCTTGCGGCTGTAGAGTTCATAGGGTATGTCGCTTTGTGGTGGAAAAATATGGTGATTAGCAGGTGAAGGGATGGAGAGACCGAAATACACACTTAGAGAGACATGAAACGAGTTTTGAGGAAGAAGTTTGTACCGGAACACTACAGACAGGAGCTATTTATGCGTCTCCAGGCACTGAGACAGGGGGGTAAAACAGTGGATGACTACGTACAGGAGTTTGAGACACTAGTGATCAGATGTGGATCAATTGAACCTCCTGAACAAACCCTAGCACATTTTGTATCTAGGCTAAAGTATGAGATAACTTGTGTAGTTGAGCTTTAAAGATATAGTACACTTGATGAGGCTATACAGTTAACCTTGAAAGTGGAAAGATAGAGGTGATCCTATTCATTCCAGGTTATTAGGAGCAGGCCCAGTACTAATACAAAGCCCATGGGGGTTGTTGGTCAGTTGGATGGGTCAAAGGGAGTAGGTGAGCATTTCAAGGTTGTAGACAAAATTATTCCTACTATAGAAAAGGAGAAAAATGTTTCTGGGAAAGGTAAAGAGGTAGTTGGTTCTGATTTGAGGCAGATGGCACAAGGGTCAACCGGTGGGAAGATGCGCTAGATTAAATGTTACAAATGCATGGGATTTGGACATATAGCTACACAGTGTCCCAATAAAAGGGTGATGACCGTCATGGAGGGTGATCCACGCAAAAAGAGATATAAAATGAGTGTGAATAAATACCGGCAAGTGTACCGGATCGAATCAAGTAATATAGTGAGAGAAGAGTGTCGAACCACGAAGATTGATTAAGTAATAGACCTATATCAATTTCTACTATTATTTAGGCAATGATATTTGATGAGAATCGAATGAATTATACTAAATGCTTAAAAAGAGAATTGTGTTTGAAAAAGGATGAATTGATGGTGGGAAATTAGAATCTACCGTAATTCTACTATTCATATTGCCTTCATGTTATAATAACTCATAACTATATGGATTTTCACAAGAAATTGACAAAACCTTAATCCCTTTTCAAGTTTTAAAGTAACATTACCCCAATTTAATTTAATAGCTCCCGCTAATTAAAATCAATGGAGGATTCTAATTCACAATCATAAATTTCCCAATTATATGATTTCCTAATATCTTTAAAATAATTTCTCCTAATCTCTTAGTGAAAAATTTAATAAAAATATTGCATAAAACACTTAGGTCAATTTCTAATAAAATTCAATAACGCTGCTTCCGCATGAATTATTAAATCTTACTTAGGAATTCCTGATAAAACCTAAATTTCTCTTTCGAGTCATTTACATTCCTACGCATTGATTTCAATTACAAAATACAATTCATAGCATGACTTCTTATATGAAAATTCCGTATATCTATATGCCCTATAACATGAATACAATGATCATTTTAGTTTGAATTATGGCTTCATCATGTTTCCTACAAGGATGATTTAGAACATTATGGTATGGATTGCATAAAAACAATTGAAGTAAATAAATGCAATGGAATTCATATTGAATAATAAAATAAATTGATAATTGGTATAGAAGAAAATTAAATAAATGAAACAATTGCTATAATCTTCAAGAGTTTGTAAAACTTCAATCTTCCGAATTGATTCCTAAACTTCTTCAATTGAAAGCAAACTTCAATAACATTCTTTCTTCAAACTAAAATTTAGAATAACATGAAATGGAAGAGAATCTAAAAGGAGGATAAAACCTAAAGTCCCTTAGGGAATTCTAATGATTCTAAAGATCAAAAAACAAAGGATGCTAAAAACAAAGGATCAAAACAAGGATGCTAAAACAAATGATGCTAAAACAAAGGATGATGCTCTCAAGGTTCACACAAGGGGTCTATTTATGGATCCAAAGAGGAGGAGGATAAGGTTGATCTGATGAGGAATTGAGTCAGCAAATTAATTAAGATACGATTTTGGAGAGATTTTCGCAACGGATTTCCGAGGAGCAATGTAGGTCGGCTCAAGGCCGGCGGCCTTTAGTAGTAGGCCGGCCTAAGGCCGGTGGCCTTCAATGCAGTCCTCCACTCGCTTCTTCAATTTTGTGAAAAACTCCTCCAATTAACTTGTAATTTACTTTTGGGTCCTCAAAACCTGAATTTTCACAATAAACACCATTAAATATCATTTCTTTATATTTTCTTATAATATTGAAATAAATTTATTATAAATCCAAAAGAAAATGTAAGTATAATGTGATCTTATCAACATCCCTACACTTGAACTTTTGCTTGTCCTCAAGCAAAATAATTGAATTAAACAAGAGAAATCCGTCATTAAACTTCTGGTGCCCATTATTCTGACCATACTGAAACTTGTAACTAGTATATCTAGTTGAAATTTTGTAGTTAATCTAAATAAAACAGATTTTTAATCTCAGTGTTTAACAATCAAAAGAAAAATACTTAGTCCATAAGGAAAAACATTCATTTAAACTTCATTAGTTATTAGCTAGTATAATCTCCCTCAATTTTACTTCTCTAAACAAGATAACAAAAAGTGAAAGCATATGGTATCCATTTTTTCCCTAGAATTTCTCCCTTTTTAAATTAGCCTTTATTTCACTTATTGTCCTATATTCACATTTTTTTTTATTTGCCTTAATTGACAGCGGTGTGAGACTTCACTCTTCTGAGGGACCAAAGCTCGCCCATGTCAACCTCGCTTTCATTAAGGTACTAAATTTTTTTTTTTTTAGCCTTTCCGCCCTTCTCGTTATTGTGAGTTCATTGAGTCGGCACAACTTGGGCTCATCGCCTAAGTGACCAGGTTTTAAAGGGACCCCTACGAACTCTTCCTCACACTAACATTTAAGATTGGATACTCTTAACTCACTTTCCTGAGTCATTGGAGTAAAGACTCTTTTTTTTTTTGTTTGCATAAATGAATATTAGTTAAGACTATTTTTATAAGGGATCACTAAGTAAAATATTTCCTTTACCTCTTTCACTAGGTGTTAAGGTATTCTCAATGAAATTTCAAGAGAAATCTATCCCAACCAATTTTTCCTTGAAGTAAACTTGCTTGTTTTTTTCAACTTAGGAACTCAATCTCAAGTTCAAAGGCTAAACATAGGGTAAACCCGTTCTCTAGAGATTTTACTATTAAATTTTAACTATGTAAACTAGTCACAATAGTTGGCGAGTAGGGCACCAATCTAAGTCAATTTCAAGATTTCATTGATGATAAACACTTAAGGACATAAATAAAGCATGGGAATTGTAAGCTCATGATGTGTGCAATCAATCATTATACTTCTACATTTATAATCCCTTCCCCACACTTAAATTGGACAATGCCCTCATTGTTCCTATAATAGCACAAAATTAAGGAAAAGAATGTCAATGCAAAAATTGAAACACTGGTACTTCCCTGGTGTAAAATTGTTCATTAGCAAGAAAATTCCTCCCAAAATGTCTATCATCCTTGGAGTGTCTTGAATGCACCAACGGCTCTTATCCAGCCTTGAATTAGGTTTTTTTTTTTTTTATATCAACAAAACTAAAACACTAGTGTATATATTTATTAAGCATGGGCTGCCTCCCATGAAGCGCTTAGTTTATAGTCGCTAGCCCGACTTTTCCAGTTCAAGTTCTCAAATCTCCTAATTCCACAATTGTGGCATTTCTATCAACATGTTCCCCTTCATAGTAATGTTTGAGAAGATAACCGTTTACCTTGAAAGTACGGTTGTCTTCTGCCTTCAACTTAACTGCACCATAAGGAAACACATTAACAATTTCAAATGGTTTAGACCATCGTGATTTCAACTTACCTGGGAACAGCTTCAAGCGGGAGTTGTATAGTAAGACCTTCTGACCAGGGAAAAATTCTCGCGTCACGATGTTCTTATCATGCCATTGCTTTGTTCGTTCTTTGTAAATTTTGGCATTTTCATATGCTTCTTCTCTCAATTCAGCCATCTGATTTAGTTGAAGCAATCTTTTTTCACCTGCAGCTTTCTCATCAAAGTTAAGGTATTTAATAGCCTAGTATGCCTTGTGCTCGAGCTCTACTAGTAAGTGACACAATTTACCAAAAACAATCTTGTATGGGGACATTCCTATAGGGGCTTTAAACTCCATTCTATAAGCCCATAATGCATCGTCGATTTTTAAAGACCAATCTTTCCTAGATGCATTGATAGTCTTTTCTAGAATTCGCTTAATTTCCCTATTGGATACCTCAACCTGCCCACACGTTTGTGGATGATAAGGGGTAGCAATTTTGTGAGTAACTCCATATTTTAATAATAATTTCTCAAATTGCCTGTTACAAAAATGTGTTCCCCCATCACTTATTATAGCTCTAGGTACCCCAAATCTTGAAAATATATTCTTTTTCAAAAATATAATGACAACCCTGCTGTCATTAGTTTGTAGAGTAACTGCCTCTACCCATTTCGAAACATAATCAACAGCTAAAAGAATATATTTGTTTGAAAAAGATGAGGGAAAAGGACCCATAAAGTCGATTCCCCAAACGTTAAAAAGCTCAATTACAAGTATATTATTTTGTGGTAATTCGTGTCTTCTAGAAATGTTGCCAGTCCTTTGACATTGAGCACAAGACATGATGTAGTTCCTGCAATCCACATGATAAATTTTAGCTGCCGTTTTTTCTACACAAAAGTGACCTCCTACCTCTCTAGAATGACAATGCTATATAATGCTAAGCTGTTCACTTTCAGGTACACACCGTCTAATTATTTGGTCAGCACAATTTTTAAAGAGATATGGTTCATCCCAAAAATAAAACTTCACATCATGTAAAAATTTCTTTTTCTGTTGGTAGGATAAACCATATGGAGTGATTTTGCTAACCAAATAGTTAACAATATCAGCATACCAAGGTAATCCTTAGACTTCTACTACATGCAATTGTTCATCAGGGAACTTTTCATTAATAGGTGAATCAAAACAATTAGATTCCAAACGGGATAAATGATCAACCACCACATTTTCAGTTCCCTTCTCATCTTTAATTTCCAGGTTAAATTCTTGCAGTAGTAGAATCCATCGAATTAACCTAGGTTTAGCATCAGCTTTAGCAACTAAATACTTAAGGGCAGCATGGTCAGTATATACTATGATTTTAGAACCTATTAGATAAGGCCGGAATTTATCGCATGCAAATATAACTGCTAAAATTTCTTTTTCAGTTGTGGCATAATTCCTTTAGGCCTCATTTAAGGTTCTACTCGCATAGTATATTACATGAAATGACTTATCTTTCCTTTGCCCAAGTACCGCTCCCACAGCATAGTTGCTAGCATCGCACATCAACTCGAAGGGAAGCTTCCAATCAGGTGCAACAATCACTGGTGTAGTAGTGAGCTTCTCCTTCAATAGATTAAATGCCTGCAAAAAATTATCATAAAAAATAAAGGCAGAATCTTTTTCTAATAAATTACAAAGAGGTCTTGAGATTTTAGAGAAGTCCCCGATAAACCTCCTGTAGAAGCCAGCATGTCCCAAGAAGCTTCTGATTCCTTTCACTGTAGTAGGTGGTGGTAGCTTCTCTATCACCTCTACTTTTGCCCTGTCAACCTCAATTCCTTGCTTAGATACTTTGTGCCCTAAGACTATTCCCGCTCTTACCATGAAATGGCATTTTTCCTAGTTAAGAAGTAGATTAGTTTCCTTGCATCTCTTAAGCACACATCCTAAATTTGTCAGACATGTTTCGAATGACTTCCCAAAAATAGAAAAATCGTCCATGAATATTTCAATAAAGTTTTCTATCATGTCAGAAAATATGGACATCATGCATCTTTGAAATGTAGCGAGTGCATTAGAAAGACCAAAGGGCATTCTCCTAAAAGCAAATGTGCTATAGGGATAAGTAAAGGTGGTTTTCTCCTGGTCCTCGGGTGCTATATGGATTTGATTGTAACCAGAATAACCATCTAAAAAGCAGTAATAATCATGCCCTACAAGTTTTTCTAACATCTGATCTATAAAAGGGAGGGGAAATGATCTTTGCGGGTAGCATCATTCAGTTTTCTATAGTCTATACAGACTCTCCAACCGGTTACAGTGTGAGTGGGAATTAATTCATTAGCCTCATTTTTTACTACAGTCATGCCACCTTTTTTTGGTACAACTTGGACAGGACTAACCCATTTACTATCAGAAATTGGAAAAATAATGCCTGCATCTAACAATTTAAGCACTTCTTTTTTTACAACTTCCTTAAGAGTTGGGTTAAGTCTTCTTTATGGTTGTACTGTAGGTTTACACTCAGCTTCAAGAAATATTCTATGAGTACAAATTGAAGGGCTAATTCCCTTAATATCAGCAATGGTCCACCTGATAGCTTCCTTATGTTCTCTTAGAACATCCAAAAGTTGTTGCTCTTGATCACCTGTCAAAGAAGAAGAAACAATTACTGGTAAAGTAGCATTCGTTCCAAGATAAGCATACTTTAAATGACCAGGCAAAGGTTTAAGTTCAAGCACCGGGGGTTGTGTCAATGACGGCATTGGTTTCTTCTCAGTGGCCCCCAGCTCCTCATAGTGTCGAGTCTTGAATTCATAAACTTGTTCAGCATGTTCTTCTTAGGGTTCATCCTCATTATCACTCCAATCATCTAAATCCCTAAGAACCGACTCCATCGTGTCCACACCTGCATTCTCTTCCATGAACTCACAGGAAAGCTCATGAACAATATCAATAGTGTAACAGGATTTACAGTCATCAAATTTCTTTGCAGCCTCATACACATTAAATGTAACTTGTTCATCCATAACTCTCAAAGTAAGCTTACCTTGTTCAACATTAATTAATGCCTTACCTGTTGCTAGGAATGGTCTTCCTAAGATCATGGGTACCTCTCTATCTTCTTCCATTTCCAGGACTATAAAATCAACTGGAAAGATGAATTTGTCCACTTTTACTAGGACATCCTCCACTATACCCTTTGGGTACTTGACACTTCTATTCGTAAGTTGTAAGGTGAAGTGCGTCTCCTTAGATTCTCTAAGTCCTAGTTTTCTAAAAATGGACAGAGGCATTAAATTTATACTTGCACCAGAATCTATAAGTACTTTATCAAAATGAAAATTACCAATAGTGCAAGGAACAGTAAAACTTCCCTAATCTCTTTGTTTTCTTGGCAAATTGGATAAATTCTTCTGTAAGATCATAAAACATTCCCCTGTAAGCATTACAAATTCATTCCCATCTATCTTTCTCTTCTTGGTGAGCAAATCCTTCATGAATCTAGCATATGAAGGCATTTGCTGAAGTGCCTCTGCAAAAGGAATGTTAATTTGCAATTTTTTAAAGACTTCTAAAAATTTAGCAAATTGTGAATCCAATTGTTGTTGCTTCAGCCTTCCTGGGAAAGGAATAGGAGGAACATATGCTTTCACTTTTGGTGAATTTTGCTTTGGTTCCTCTTCCTTTTGTTTCCCTTTATCTTTCTCTAGGTTAACCTCCTCTTCCTCAAGTTTCTTATCAACTAATTCCTTACCTCTTCTTAGCATAATAGCATTTACACCCTTAGGATTCTGCTCAGTATTGCTAGGTAAAGACCCAAATGGTCTATTACTCAACTGTTGAGACATTTGACTAAGCTGATTTTCAAGATTCCTAATGGTGGCTTGTTGATTTTGCAACATTGTGTTAGTCTTTTGCATATAACTTATCGTGCGTTCTTCCATTTTAGACTGACCTTGCTGAGAAGAGGTATTATGATTAGGATATTGTTGATGGGGAATATTATGATTAGGACCTTGCTTTTGAAATCCAGGAGGTTTAAGCGCGCTGTTATCATTTCTCCATGAGAAATTTGGATGGTTATGCCACCCTGGATTGTAGGTGTTTGAATAAGGTCCTTGATTACCTCTTTGAAAATTGTTGACAAAATTTACTTGCTCTCCATGGGATGAGGAGGAAAAGTTTCCAGATGGGCACTGAAGAGTTGAGTGTGCTCCTGAGCATAACTCACAACAAGAAATTTGATTAACATTAAAAGAAGGTGCAGAGGTGAGTTTACTTACCTGGGCGGTAAGAGCAGAAATCTGAGCTGTTAAGGTGTCCATGTCATTGACAGATGCCACTCTAGACTTACCTCTTTCATGTTGCCAATTATGTGCACTAGAGGCCATTTCATCTATCAAAGCACTAGCCTCATCATATGTCTTACTCATTAGTGCACCACCAGAAGCAGCATCTACCAGAGATCTCAATGTGTCATCTAAACTGAGATAGAATATCTCAATAAGGAGATTATCTGGTAATCCATGATGGGGGCATTTTCTAATTGCCTCCTTGAATCTTTCCCATGCTTCATAAAGTGATTCACCACTAAACTTAGTGAAGTTTGTGATGTCATTTCTTAACCTAGCAGTTCTAGCTGGTGGAAAAAATCTCCTTAAAAATTTAGATGAGAGATCAACCCAAGTGGTTACAGAGTCTTGTGGCAGTGAATTGTACCAAGCCCTAGCTTTTTCTCTAAGTGAAAACGGAAAAAAGTTGTAGCCTAATTACATCATCAAATACATTATTCATTTTCACCGTATTACAATATTGAAGAAATACTGCAATATGCTCATCGGGACTCTCATTTGGATATCCTCCAAATTGATTTGATTGAACCATTTGAACGAGTGCCGGTTTTAACTCAAAATTGTTAGCTTGAATTGTCGGTCTTCTGATTGCAGGACCTGAAACAATAGGTACCATGTATTCCCGAAGTGCTCTACCAACACCCTGAATCCGATTGTTGTTCTCATCCGCCATGTTCTCTTCTTTCGTTCTTCTCTGCTCTCTTCTAAGTTGTCGCAAGGTGCGTTCTGTCTCAAGATTAATTGGTAGAAGTTCAGCACTTCTACTCTTGCGCATAAAAAGAAATTCAAAGAGAACAAGAAACGATCAGAAAATGATAAGAAAAAATAAATAACAAAATAATTGCGCCTAAATTAACAATAGAATCTGAAGATGGTCTAATATTAATCAATCCCCGGCAACAGCGCCAAAAACTTGATCCACGCAAAAAGAGATATAAAATGAGCGTGAATAAATACCGGCAAGTGTACCGGATCGGATCAAGTAATATAGTGAGAGAAGAGTGTCGAACCACAAAGATTGATTAAGTAATAGACCTATATCAATTTCTACTATTATTTAGGCAATGATATTTGATGAGAATCAAATGAATTATACTAAATGCTTAAAAAGAGAATTGTGTTTGAAAAAGGATGAATTGATGGTGGAAAATTAGAATCCACCCTAATTCTACTAATCATATTGCCTTCATGTTATAATAACTCATAACTATATGGATTTTCACAAGAAATTGACAAAACCTTAATCCCTTTTCAAGTTTTAAAGTAACATTACCCAATTTAATTTAATAGCTCCTGCTAATTAAAATCAAGGGAGGATTCTAATTCACAATCATAAATTTCCCAATTATATGATTGCCTAATATCTTTAAAATAATTTCTCCTAATCCCTTAGTGAAAAATTTAATAAAAATATTGCATGAAACACTTAGGTCAATTTCTAATAAAATTCAATAACGCTGCTTCCGCATGAATTATTAAATCTTACTTAGGAATTCCTAATAAAACCTAAATTTCTCTTTCGAGTCATTTACATTCCTATGCATTGATTTCAATTACAAAATACAATTCATAGCAGGACTTCTTATATGAAAATTCCGTATATCTATATGCCCTATAAAATGAATACAATGATCATTTTAGTTTGAATTATGGCTTCATCATGTTTCCCACAAGGATGATTTAGAACATTATGGTATGGATTGCATAAAAACAATTGAAGTAAATAAATGCAATGGAATTCATATTGAATAATAAAATAAACTGATAATTGGTATAGAAGAAAATTAAATAAATGAAACAATTACTATAATCTTCAAGAGTTTGTAAAACTTCAATCTACCGAATTGATTCCTAAACTTCTTCAATTGAAAGCAAACTTCAATAACATTCTTTCTTCAAACTAAAATTTAGAATAACATGAAATGTAAGAGAATCTAAAAGGAGGATAAAACCTAAAGTCCCTAAGGGAATTCTAATGATTCTAAAGATCAAAAAACAAAGGTTGCTAAAAACAAAGGATCAAAACAAGGATGCTAAAACAAATGATGCTAAAACAAAGGATGATGCTCTCAAGGTTCACTAGGGGTCTATTTATAGATCCAAAGAGGAGGAGGATAAGGTTGATCTGATGAGGAATTGAGTCAGCAAATTAATTAAGATACGATTTTGGAGAGATTTTTGCAATGGATATCCGAGGATAAATGTAGGCCGGCTCAAGGCTGGCTTCAGGCCAGCGGCCTTTGGTAGTAGGCCGGCCTAAGGCCGACAGACTTCAATGCAATTGTTGATTGAATCGCAATCATACAAATTAAAATCCTTTTTACTTCGACTCTTCCTTGCGATCAATTAGGCAAGTACACCTATCGATTGCGGTAGTATAGAGTTTAAGCACGGATATCGTTCCCTCAGGGATCTACAAGTACTAATACTAACCTCAAACCGACTATCTAACCGCACAATTTCGAGGTGAATTGATTTAACCAAATTACCTAAAGTAAACTAAATTATCTAATAGAAATGGAATCAATGGATATCAAACAATGAGTTAAATTATCAAATTCAATGTTCCAACGCATACCCCACTCTTACTACTCATCTAATTACTATGCAACTTCAATCCTTAGAAAACTAATTAATGTGTACTGACTATATCTGATCCGCAGGGCATCTAACACTAAGTTAATGTTTCTTCCAAAATCACTAACTCCTAATTCTAACCATATTAACAAAGATCCCTCTTTTATTAACAACAATCAGAATTGCATGATTATACCACAACCCTCAATTAGATTAAATCATTATATCCAATCTAATACGGAAAACTTATGCTTTCTATCCCTAGATTGCATACAAGCCTTTTCATCCGATGTATGATCTATTCAAATAAGAGATTTCCCAATCAACTTATCAGAAATTAATGTAATCTAATGCTGGCCAAACATCAAATCAACAATATATAATAAACAACATGGATGAAATCAGAGATGCTCAATCGTCATTAATTTTGCAATAAACCCAATGTTACATAGTAATCAGACTTTCGTAAGATTCGGGTACAAAATAATTAGCTACACATGGTTCTCAAGGAATAACAAAACGAAATAATCAAATCCATGTGTGAAACACTTCTAGAATTAAAGCTTGAAAATTCCTTTGACTGTTGTTGTTCTCCAAAATTCCAGGATGTGTTTTCTGCCTTCCCTCCCCTTTTTCTCTCTCTTCAAAGACGACTATTTATACCTAGGGTAGCTTCCTCTCTAGCGTGTAGAAGATATCCTTCAAATATGGACGAAAGATTTAAAGATATCTTTCCTTCGATAGACACACGGTCATACTAGACGGGCGTGTAGATAAACCGTGTATCTCTCTGAGTCAGTGAACTCTAGGCGTGTATATCCCACACGGCCGTTTGCAATAGCCGTGTATATCTCTATCTTCTTTGTTCTTCATACACGGTTGATTACACAGGTGTGTATTCCAACCGTGTACTGGTCTGTCCTGAAAACTCTTCTTCCACGCTGATACATGGTTTGATACACGGGCGTGTATCCGAACCGTGTAGTCTCCTGATTCCTTCACACGGCCGTTTGTAAAACCGTGTGACTTCCTTTAACTTCAAAGAATTCCCTTTTTACTTGCTTTTATCTCCAATTCATCTTGAATTTAAATACTTTTCATCAAATCATCCTTTTCCACACCTGAACATGAAATATAAATCAATTAAGCATCATAATCTTATATTTTCACGCCCAATTATCTCAAAAATTGACTTAATCATCTCCAATTATAAGAGCTAAAATAGATTTATCAAATTTCCCCACACTTAAGCATTTGCTTGTCCTCAAGAAAATTACACATATGGAAGTCTCAATTCTCAGAATTCTTAAAACTCAAGAAGAAATTCAATCATTAACCCCACTTTATACCAAGATAGCCACCATTTTCCACAATTCGCCTTTCTTATCACTCAATCTTATTAAGCACTTGTATTCAAAATACCAATAGTAGATTTCCAGTAATAATCCAAGTAAGTGAAACTTTTACCCTTTATCATTTAACCAAAAATCTCAAAGTTAAGATCAGACTTACAATCAAAGAACTCAGGCATATACATCCACTTATTTCCTGGATCTTTTTCCCCTTTTTGGATTGGGAGTTCAACTTTTTAGTACCTTTTCTTAGTCAATTAACCCATGTAACGAACTTTTAATCGATAATCCCGGGCTCGTCACCCAAGTTAACAGACGTTATTCCCTTAAGCATAGAGGGCGTTCCTCGGATTTACTTATTCGAGTTGAATTAACTAATCAATCCCCCCCTTTTTTTTAAATGAATAAGAGCGGTTTCCTTGGCCAGTAAGTCCCAGACCAGACGATCTTAGGCTACTAGGTTTTAAGATACCCCTTCGAACCTCTACCACTCGAATCCAAATATTCTAATTTAAAGCCTCATTTAGTTCAGTTTTCTCGGATTTTACTCATAACCCTTGTAGCGAGCTTTCAGCCAATGATCCCGAGTTCATCACCCAAGTCAATAGATGTTATTCCCCAAAAAGGGCACCCCTCGGACTTAATTACTCGAGTCAATGAGATCCACTTCTGAAATATTTGTTATTGTTCATCATTTTTTTTTATTCATCAAATTACTCCCAATTTGTGTTCTATTCCATTATTTTTGTAAGGGAAAGTCACCAAGCTATAAGTATCACTTGTTCCTTCATTCAAGATCGCAAAATCAAATCCTAATTCTGAAATGAAAGCCTAAATAACAAGTAAGTCTCCCTCACATGGATACCATACTATAACTCTAAAAAGGTAAAGAGAATACAAAATAAGAGAATAATGCAAAATTCGAAAAATTTTCCATGAAATAGCTGCCTATACAAGTGGAATTTTATGTTTCCTGAGCAACTATTTCTCATCATCATTAAGCTTCCAAATGTTACTTAAACAAGGGAAATTGAGCATTTAAAAGTTCATAAGTTCATTGCTCTTGTGATATCTTTCTGTTCTTTCTATTCCCTTTCCCACACTTAAAATCAGACATTGTCCCCAATGTCTGCCCACAAAGTACACTAAGGAAAGAAAATAGAAACAATAAAAGGAGAAAGAAAAATGAAACTCCCCTGAAATCTATAAGTGGCAAGTCATTCACAGGGGAAACTCCATTAAAGTGCAAAATCCTCGAATCATCCTTCTGAGATCATCAGCTTTCAACATTCAATCAACACCAGCGAAAGTCTAAATGGGTATAGATAAAATCCTAAAAACAAAACACACTAAAAGAAAAACTAAAAGAAATGATTATCACCAAAACAAATAAGCACAAGTCAATATCATCCAAGTTTATCATGGATAGTCAAAGTCACAGCGAATAGTCAACAAAAATAATTCAGGGTTAGACAGACAAGTTAGCAAATAGTTAGGAAAAATCAGTCATCATCCTTCTCAGACACATAGTCTTCATCATCGGAGTTTTCCTCAACAACCATTCGCTCCTTACCTGGTCTGTGGGGGCTTTCCTCCGATGGAGCAGGTGGAGCAGAAGATGATCGTCCCTCAGTATTCCTCTGTCGGCTGATCGGTTCGGGAAGGATCACGTCTTCTTCGCTTGAGCTGGCACAGGAAGAGAACTGAATGTCTAACTTCTCACTAAGCTTGGTGAAGCAATCGATTAAAAACTTCTTCAGTCCCTTCTGCCGTTTTTCCATCTTAGTGATCTTCTGCTTCATCATCTTCTGGCTTTTCTTTATTTCTCCCACATCACGCGATAGCTGAGAAACCAGCTCTAGCATCTGCACATGGACGGAAGGTTCAGCCTGCAGTTGTGGTTCCTCTTCTTCCTCTTCCCCTATCTCCTCTTCAGCGCCAGCGTCAATTGGTTGGAAATTCCAATCGCTTAATATCCTGGCCTTAAGCTTCAGAGATCGCCCAATGAAATCACTAGGTGCTCGATGTGGGAATAGACCCAGATTTTTCAAAATTCTAATAATTATAGCACCTAGGAAAACCCCTTTCGGTCCTTTCTCTGCCTGGCGCTGAAAACAAAAAGCGGCAAAAACACCCACATTGACGCGGGTTCCAGTATCCATGGCCCACAACTGAAATAAGTCTCTGGCGTTAACAACGCCCTTTGAATCGATCCTACCAGTGGTAAAGCGAGCCATAATGTAATGTAGGATATGATGTACTCTATTTCTCAGTTGAGAGGCCTTGGTGTGAGAGGCACTGTAGGCACCAATACCATACCGAGTCCATAAAGAGATAGAGTTCGTTGGGCCCCACGAAACCGGAAGGGTGCGAAACTCAGGGGTTTGAAGAAAACCCCCATCATAGATGCCCATAGCCTCTATGAACTCAGTCATGGACATCTTATGGTACTCACCTTGGGCCAGAAACTCAACTTCGTTTCTTACACTAGCATTCATTGTTCCTGAGATCTTGAAGGTGGCTAAGAAAGTAAGAATTAACTCCTCGTATAAGTCTTCTTCGATCATGAACAGGTGAAACCAGGCTCGGTCAGCTAAGAGCCTCTCAAATTGTTGGACCAACCCAAATCTTCTTAAAACGTCCCAGTCCAACACCACATTCGGTTTGATGACCTTTTTCGACTTATATAGGGTAAAGAGTTCTTTATCCTTCTCTCGAATATTTACAGGGTATTGAAGAGCTTCAGATTGGCTTGAACTACCCGTTTCGGATCGGCTTCTTTTCTTCTTTTGAGCAACAGTCTTGACGCGTAGCATCTTGTCAAGGGAAATAAGTAGAACCTTGTCAAAGCAATGGGAGAGGGAAACCAACAAGGGAATGGAAAGGGAATGATGTATAGAGAGAAAAGATATGTAGATGAGAGTGTACTCAAAATGAGGGGTACGGTTATCAAAAAGGGTATAAATACCCGAACACACACGGTCCCCATACACGGGCGTGTAATGCGCCCGTGTATAGGCCTAAGCTGCGAAAGCATGGGTATAACACACGGCCGTATTATACAACCGTGTACCCCTCTGACTTCTAGTTAGAAAACTTACCTCTCATACACGGTCAGACACACGCCAGTGTGTCCTGTCCGTGTATTCCTTTGTGGCTCGCCCCCTATACACGGATTTGATAAACGGCCATTTCCCTTAGCCGTGTCTACCTTATTCAAAATTTCCTTGTATACACGGTCAAGAAACACGGGCGTGTGTTTTGACCGTGTATTACTCTGTGGGTCACCGTTCTCTCTACACGGGCGCGATACACGCCTATGTATGTCATCCGTGTGTCTCCTGAAGGTTAAAATTTTCCTTCTTTGGATTATTTCTTGAAGTCCATCTCCTCAAAAAGCTTCTTCATAAATACTCCTTTGCAAAACTTTGGAAAAAGAAAAACAAATATGGTGATAACTCAAAACAAAAATGAAACTTACCTAATTGCATGGGTTGCCTCCCATCAAGCGCTTTTGTTTAACGTCATTTGCTCGACGAAATGAAGCTCCTTGTGATTAAGTCACCAGAGGGTGGAGTCTAAACTCCTATTGGCCCTCTTTCTTGTTAGGGTTTAACCTTCTTTGAGGTTGCACCACAGGTTTGAAATCCTCCTCCAACAGGATCTTATGGGTGCAAAACGAAGGACTAATACCCTTTATATCATATATCTTCCGAGCAAGAGCACTCTTGTGCTCTTTCAAGACCCTTAGTAAGCTATCCCTTTGCTCCCTTATCAGACCAGCTAAAATAATGATAGGGAGTTTAGAATCGACCTCCAAAAAGGCATATTCAAGGTACTTAGGGAGTTGCTTCAACTCAAGTTCTAGGGGTTCCTCAACCGACGGTTTCAATCTTCCTTCCTCATTGACCCCAATCTTCTCAAACCCCTTTCTACAAACTACTTCCTCACAAGCTCTCAGATGAGCTTTCACATTTTGAATCCCCACATTTTCACTCACTTCATCATCATTCGCTATCAAACTCAATCCAAGAGGATCTCTACACATCAACTCTTGCATAACACTCATTACCGACCTGTCAACACAATCTATAGCATAACATGTATCGTCGGCGTTCAAAGTTTGTTTCAGTGCTGCTGGGATTCTCACCACTAGTTCATCCTCCCCCATTCTCAAAACTAATCTTTCATCTGCCACATCAATCACAGCTCTTGCAATGGCCAAAAATGGTCGTCCTAAGATCAGCGGGACCTCTACATCTGCATCCATATCAAGGATTACAAAATCAATAGGGAAGATAAAGTTTTCTACCTTAACCAGGACGTCCTCAATGATTCCTCTAGGGACTTTGATCGAGCGATCTGCTAGTTGCAGACTCATCCTCGTTTGCTTTGGCTCTCCCAAGTTCAGTTGCTTGAACAATGAGTATGGCATCAGGTTTATGCTCGCCCCGAGATCCGCCAAAGCTCTCTCCATCGGTAGTTCACCTATTAAGCATGGAATAGTGAAACTACCCGGATCCTTGAGCTTCTTGGGCAACTTGTTTTGCAAAATCGCCGAACACTCAGATCCAACAACTGCAATAGAGATATCTTCCAACTGTTTCTTATTCGAGAGCAAATCCTTTAGGAATTTCGCGTACCTGGGCATCTGCGCAAGAGCTTCCACAAACGGTATGTTGATATGTAATTGTTTAAACAAGTTTAGAAACTTACCAAAGTGCTCTTGATCCTTATCCTTTTTCAGACGTCCCGGATACGGAATTGGAGGCTTGTATGGCTGAACAGTGGATGCTTTAACTTTCCCTTGAACACACTCTTTCTCTTTGATCTCCTCAGCCCCATGTTCCTTCTCAGCACCCCCTTCTTCTTTCTTCTCAACCCCTTTTTCAAGCGCAACCCCTTGCACTCCAATAGTGTCAGATTGCAATTCCTTACCGCTCCTTAGAGTCACTGCCTTTACCTGTTCCCGAGGATTGGGTTTGGTGTTTCCAGGCAAGGATACTTGCGGTCTTTTTGAAAGCAATTTTGCTATCTGACCCACCTGAGTTTCCAAGTTATGAATGGACGCCTCATGATTCCTTAGAGCTGCCTCTGTGGATTGTTGGCGTTGCTCAGATGTTTGGATGAACTTGGAGATCATGTCCTCTAGATTGGACTTCTTTTCTGGAAGAGGTGGTGGAGGAGGCCTTTGGAATCCCGGTGCAGGTGCATTGCCCCGAGGGAATTGTGGATTACTCCATGAAAAATTAGGGTGATTGCGCCAACCCGGATTATAGGTGTTGCTGTAAGGGTTGTTCTGAGGCCTTGTAGGGTTACCTACATAATCAATCTACTCTGTAGTCCCTTGAGCCATGAAATCGGTTGATGAATATAGGGGTGGTGCAGACATCGCCATCCCATCGACCTTTCTAGCTAGAGCATCGACCTTTGCTGCAATGGTGGTCATCATATCCACTTCATGAACACCTGCCACTCACGGTCTTGCTCTAGCGTTTCTTTATTGATGGTTGTTCTTGGCCATGTTCTCAAACAATTCTAAAGTCTCTTCAGGAGTCTTGACATCAAGTGTGCCACCAGCAGCAGCATCGATGGTTTGTCGCGTCGGATAATCAAGCCCATTTTAGAAAGTTGAGGCTTGCAACCAGTTAGGCATTTGGTGGTGTGGGCACCGCCTAAGCAAGTCCTTAAATCACAACCAAGCTTCATGGAGTGGCTCATTTTCCAACTGAAGGAACAATGTGATATCATTCCTCAACCTGGCAGTTTTAGAAGGCGGAAAGTAATAGTCCAAAAATGTTTCCGCCAGCTGGGTCCAAGTCATGATGGAGTCCCGGTCCAAAGAACTGAACCACTGCCTCGCTTTTCCTCTCAAAGTGAAAGGAAACAGATGTAACTTTAGTGCCTCATCGGACACCCCGTTCTGTTTAACGGTAACACAGATGTCTAGGAACATCTGAATATGAGCATGGGGGTCCTCGTCAGGTAATCCATCAAATTGGCATTGATTTTGGATCATATTCATTGTAGAGGCCTTGACTTCAAAGTTGTTGGCCTCTATTGCAAGCATCACTATACACGATCCGGTACTACCCAAAGTAGGCCTAGCGTACTGAACCATGGTCCTACGTTCGTCCGCCATTGCTTCAATATGAGATTTGCTGCTGTTCACTGATTGACTGTTCTTATCTACTGAATTCTCACTCTCACTCAACAGCAATTCCTCTTCACTCACAGCAGGTTTAGCACTCTTTAATTTCCTCCTGACTGTCCGATCAATCTCGGGGTCGAATTTAAGGAGTTTAGAAGAAGAGCTCCTTGTCATAAACTGCAAAGAAAACCAATTTAATTAGTTCCCTTTATAAGAAAGTAAAACCAAGGATAACAAATGATAAGAGAAGAAATGGTCAGATTAGTTAGCGTTTAGTGTTCTTAATATCGCCGATCCCTGGCAACGGCGCCAAAAACTTGTTGATTGAATCGCAATCATACAAATTAAAATCCTTTTTACTCCGACTCTTCCTTGCGATCAATTAGGCAAGTGCACCTATCGATTACAGTAGTATAGAGTTTAAGCACGGATATCGTTCCCTCAGGGATCTACAAGTACTAATACTAACCTCAAACCGACTATCTCACCGCACAATTTCGAGGTGAATTGATTTAACCAAATTACCTAAATTAAACTAAATTATCTAATAGAAATGGAATCAATAGATATCAAACAATGAGTTAAATTATCAAATTCAATGTTCCAACGCATACCCCACTCTTACTACTCATCTAATTACTATGCAACTTCAATCCTTAGAAAACTAATTAATGTGTACTGATTATCTCTGATCCGCAGGGCATCTAACACTAAGTTTATGTTTCTTCCAAAATCACTAACTCCAAATTCTAACCATATTAACAAAGATCCCTCTTTTATTAACAACAATCAGAATTGCATGATTATACCACAACCCTCAATTAGATTAAATCATTATATCCAATCTAATATGGAAAACTTATGCTTTCTATCCCTAGATTGCATACAAGCCTTTTCATCCGATGTATGATCTATTCAAATAAGAGATTTCCCAATCAACTTATCAGAAATCAATGTAATCTAATGCTGGCCAAACATCAAATCAACAATATATAATAAACAACATGGATGAAATCAGAGATGCTCAATCGTCATTAATTTTGCAATAAACCCAATGTTACATAGTAATCAGACTTTCGTAAGATTCGGGTACGAAATAATTAGCTACACATGGTTCTCATGGAATAACAAAACGAAATAATCAAATCCATGTGTGAAACACTTCTAGAATTAAAGCTCGAAAATTCCTTTGACTGTTGTTGTTCTCCAAAATTCCAGGATGTGTTTTCTGCCTTCCCTCCCCTTTTTCTCTCTCTTCAAAGACGACTATTTATACCTAGGGTAGCTTCCTCTCTGGCGTGTAGAAGATATCCTTCAAATATGGACGAAAGATTTAAAGATATCTTTCCTTCGATAGACACGCGGTCATACTACACGGGCGTGTAGATAAACCGTGTATCTCTCTGAGTCAGTGAACTTTGGGCGTGTATATCCCACACGGCCGTTTGCAATAGCCGTGTATATCTCTGTCGTCTTTGTTCTTCATACACGGTTGATTACACGGGTGTGTATTCCAACCGTGTATTGGTCTGTCCTGAAAACTCTTCTTCCACGCTGATACACAGTTTGATACACGGGCGTGTATCCGAACCGTGTAGTCTCCAGATTCCTTCACACGGCCGTTTGTAAAACCGTGTGACTTCCTTTAACTTCAAAGCATTCCCTTTTTTACTTGCTTTTATCTCCAATTCGTCTTGAATTTAAATACTTTTCATCAAATCATCCTTTTCCACACCTGAACATGAAATATAAATCAATTAAGCATCATAATCTTATATTTTCACGCCCAATTATCTCAAAAATTGACTTAATCATCTCCAATTATAAGACTTAAAATATATTTATCAGCAATCCTCCACTCGCTTCTTCAATTTTGTGAAAAACTCCTCCAATTAACTTGTAATTTACTTTTGGGTCCTCAAAACCTGAATTTTCACAATAAACACCATTAAATATCATTTCTTTATATTTTCTTATAATATTGAAATAAATTTAATATAAATCCAAAAGAAAATATAAGTATAATGTGATCTTATCAGAGGGTAACGCGGAAGATGATGAGGAAGAGACTGTCGAGCCTACAGATTTATCCTTAGCCTTATAAGAGTATTATGATGATGAACATGCTGAAACACATGGGGATAAAAAGGGAGGAAAATAGTATTATGATGATGAACATGCTGAAACACATGGGGATAAAAAGTGAGGAAAATACTTACCTATTAATGTGTTATACAGGGTTATGACTATTTCTCCAGATACAAGGGACATACAGAGGGAGAATATGTTCCACACACTTTGTCAGATTCGAGGTAACCTATGTATGCTTTTCATTGATAGTGGTAGTTGTACTAATGTCATATCTACTACATTGGTAGAAAACTTACAATTAACCACTGGCTCTCATCTTAACCCATATAAAGTGCATTGGTTGGACAACCGAGGTAGTTGCATGTTACACAGCGAGCAATGGTACCAATTAGTATAGGAGATCGGTATAGTGATGAGATTATCTGTTATGTGCTTCCTATGTATGCATTTCATTTGCTATTGGGTCGACCATGGCTATTTGATAGAAAGGTGTTACATGATGGTTTCAAAAAGACTTACATGTTTTAAAAGGATGGTGCTCAGATTTTATTAACTCCTTTGTCTCCATCTATGGTTCGTTCTTTCTAGGAACTAGTCAGAAACACATATAGCTCTTCCAGATTTTCAGCAAACAAGCAATTCCAAACATTGGGTTTCAGTCTAAGAAAATACCCTCTAGATTTGAGGGCAAATCTTTCAAAAGCCCGAGGAGATGATGGAAAAATTTTCGATACCATCGACACTTTCAAAACTCAATTTAGATGATAATCCAAATCACTCGTGTTTTACGTCATTTCTTTTCATCTAATAAATATTTGAGAAATAATCTTATAGGTATAATAATAATTCTCCATGGGATGCCAATATGTCCTACACTAGTTGATGGATATGGGACATTTTCAGATTTATGATCAAAGACCCGCTACAATTGTTTCCATTTTGAAGCATTGGCTCATGAAGACTTATGATATTTTTGTACTTTGTAATTGTTCTATGGACAATTTTATGTTGTATTTCCTTTTAGGACACTTTCATTTTTATTGTAATTTCCATTTAGGACGGGCCACCTTAAAAGTGGCAAACTTGTAATTTTTATCCATTTTCTAACCCTAGGAGTAGTAAGTATAAATACTTGCTTATAGTAGGGTTTGAGGAGGCCAAAATTTTCACAATTGAGATACACTTTACGTGAGGATTAGGGTTCTCCTAATTGTCACTAGACTCTTATCAATTTCAATCTCAAGAGTTGAAATTGTGGCGAGTGCAACACTTTGAAATTGTGAGTAATATGAATTTCACTTTGTTGTGATTTCTTTTCTTCTCTAGTATGTAATATCTAGGGGTGAATTGAGATAGTTCTTAATTAGATTTGCTTCCTATTATTTTCGATTTCTTGTGCTTAATTGAGATAATTTGTATTTGAATTCGGTTCATCCTTTATATTTGCTTCTTGAACCGTGATTAGCACTTTTGGAAAAGGGGTCCTTAAAGTTGAAGATTTATTTTGAGATTATGAATTATTCACGTGGATTTATATGTGATTAGTGTGATGTTAGAAGAAATTATCATTGTGGTATCATAATTACATCATTGAGTATTTGGATTTCATTGCGCCTTCACTAGGTTTCACGTAATTTTACCCTTTTGGAACTGGTTATATGTTTGAGATTGGAAGTGTTCCTTTGGATTATTTGATTGTGCTTAGACCTTGGTTTTGAGCACATCATCTTTTGGTATCAGAGCTATATCATATTTGGATCTAATATTGATTACATCCTAATTGAAGAATTGGTTACATTCATTGGAAATTGACACCTTTATTCATGAGATTGAGACTAGTTTGATTGACATTATTTATTTATCTTTCAAATTGGTTTTTGTATGTGCTTAATCTTAGTTTTAGGCACATCACATATGCTTAAACTCACTTTTATGCATATCATAATTTGGTATCAGAGCTTATCATACTTAGATATTCAATTTGATCACGTCAACATTTATGGATTTAGTTTATAAGCATTGAGGATTTACACCATTGATTGACTAATTTGATTGACATTGTATAATTGTCTTCCAATAACTCCGTTTAGGATTAAATAGAAGTGTAATGAAATGAAAAGGGAGTTGGTAATAGCTAGGAGAAGTTATGGTTTTCTTATGAAATTTAACTTTAATTTGTTTGCCTAGATTACTAAGATTCATCTCATAAGTTTGAGATTAGTTGGGTCCATTCAATTTTGTGAGCAAGTCAACTTACATTGTTACTCAAGAGTTCATTTTGGTTAACTTGGGTTTTTGTATTAGTAGACCCAAGTCAACTCAACTCTTTCCTTATCTAATATGGAGTTGACTCAAGTCAATACTTTGTTTTTAGCATGTTGACTTGAGTCAATTATTGGTTTACTAAGTCAACTTTAGTATCCTAACTTTATTTGACTATCTCAAGATAAGATTTCCCAGATTTAAGGACTAATTCATCTCGTAAGTTAAGATTTTTGCAAGAAGAGTGGTTTTATTAAGAGGTTGATTTGGTGGTTTTCTTCGAAAAGTTATGAGAAACTTTGTCATTATGTTTATCAAGATGACTTCCTTGAGAAGTTAGTAAGGTAACTTTCTTTAAGTTAACTAAGTAACCCCTCTTAAGAAGTTAACTTTGAGGTAGCTTTCTTAGGAAGTTAGCTAGAAAAGTTTCTTAGACAAGTGAATTATTTAGATCTTCAAAATGAAGAAAAATTCTATACAAATATTTGAAAGAATCTTAAATTGACTAAATAAAACTCTTGTTACATAAAGATTGAAGACTAATTTTTTGTAATGAATAATATTTACGACTTAATTGTATTATATAGATAAGAATTATAATCATTTGAAAGTCTTAAAAAGGAATTTTAAGGTGCTATATTTTACTTTATTGAGATCTTAAACTATTGTCCTAATTAATTTTATCATCAAAAGTAACCTATTTTTTCCGAAGTTTCACATGGTTAATAGGTGTAATTAAATCAATAGAAACATATATTCATTTAGCAATCTTATTTTTCTTTTTGTTAGCATTCTATTCTATAATGTTAGTGTTAAAAGGAAGCTATTGAAAGAGGTATTCATGTTTTTCTTTTCCTACTACATCATCATCATATTTGCTGTCATGTAATATCATAGAAAGCATAGTTATTTAAATTTAGCGAAAGTATTGATTTAGCCCATATTTTAAGAAATGATATTAACTTAGTTGTGAAAACAAGTTGGTACTAAACTCTCTCTCTCTCTCTCTTTTCTACCATTGAATTAAACTTATTGTTTTCTCTCCTTTATTTCAAAATATATTTTCTATTTTAATGATTGTTTGGGACCTAAAATCCATTAGGTCTAAATTTCTCTTGGTTTCCTTGTTTATATAATTTATTACTTGCATTGGCAAAATTTATTGTCTTTTTCACCAATTATATTTTGTTTTCAAATTTGCTATACAACCATCAGTACTATTATCTAGTATGCCAACTCTAAGGTCATTTTGTAAATCAATATCTATTGAGAAATGCACTTCCTATAGTATATATTGAGAGGTTTTGATTTGTCATACAATTCTCTTATCTATTCTTCTTGAATTCAAGTATTGACAAACAAGCTCTAGCTTGGTTTATAATCATTTATCATGGTAAGGGGAATATTGTATAATATGTTTAGTCATATTGTATAAGTCAATTGCAGTGAAGATATATTTAAATGAAAATCATTACTGATAGAAATCATATACCTATAGAACCTATTGCTAGAGCAAGAGCAAGGGATTACAAAATTTAGCATTGAAGGTCCTCTTTGAACAATTAGACCTCGAGGATGTTTGTTTAGTATCTTTTTTTCCATTATATAATTGTTGTGCATTCCAGCAGGTACATTTATCGGTTTTACAGGATAGTGAATAAAATTCACTAAGGATCAATTGTGGGTCATTCATGGACTTACATCAACCAGCCCACAAGTGTTTCATGGAAGTGAAGAACTGGGCATTTTAAAGATTTATTTTGTAATTGTCTTTTGTTGCTTAAGAACTGGTCACTTGTTGGTTTTATTTGTAATTTTGTTTTGTTGACTTTAACCTAATTAGAGCAAGTATAAATACTTACTAAGTAGGTTTTAGAAGGGACTTTTTTTGAACATTTAGAAATTTGCCTTCTTTTGCCCTAAGGGGAGTTCCATCTTCACGCAATACACTCTTATCATTTTCAATTGAAATTGTGGCGAGTTGGTTTAAGGAGTATTGTGAGTCATATCAATTCTTCTTAAGTTGCTTCCAATTATATCTAGTGCGTCGTATCTAGTTGTAATTGGTTGTGTTACTTTATTCTTGTTTACGTGAATTAGGGTTCCAAATTTTAGATTTGATCCAATTTGAGTGGAATTCAATTCATTTTATTGTTAGCCTTTACATATTATGCAATTGCAATTGATCCTCATCATAATTTGGCATTAGATCAATTTCATTCATGCAATTTAGGGTTCACATGATTGTTGGTGTCATGCCATTTTATGGGTTTGGTTTGGTTGATTCTTCAATTGGCTTGGTGTTCTTGCAATTAGATTGTAGGGCACATCATAGTTTTTGGTATCAAAGCACATCATATTTTTGGTATTAGAGCAAGGTTTAGAGAAGGGAAATTTTCGTGATTCATAATTGGGATTTAGGGTTCTTGATCCTTCATTTCGAAATTGGATTATGGAAAGGGAAATTTGAAGTCTTGTGTTGAATTGTTCCATGAATTGCTTTCCATATTATGCTTTAAATGATGATTACTGCCTTTGGCTATTTTAGTCATCTCTTTTTTCCCCCTTTTGTGTTTATATTCATGAAAGCTCTTCTATTTAAATAGAAGATTTCTTATATCAATCTAGATCATCCTTCTAGGTTAGAAAGTATTAATTGAGCAGAAAAAGTTTTTAAAAAGTTCCCCATACTTTCCTTTATGGTATATGAAGGAAACAAGTTATTTATCTTTCTAACTATCCATGAGTATAGGGTTGCAAATGAGATCGGCTTAGCTTGGCTTAAGCTTGATTAGTAAATGAGCTAATATGTGCTCAAAACAAAAATCATTTATTTAAACAAGTCAAGGTCAAGTTTCTATTTAGACTTGCAAGCCAACACGAGAGTAGGCTCATTTATATTATTAACGAGCTAACTTGTGAGCTTGCAAGTAAGCTTATTATAATGTTATTGAGCTAACTTGCAAACAACCTTATAAGCAAATTGATGAGCAGACTCTTGTTTATGTAATTAACATGTTAGCTTGTTAATAGGCATGTGAGTAGGCTTTCAACTATATTGTTAACACATCAATTAATGAATAGACTCATGAGTAATCTTTCATTTGCATTATTTTTAAATAAGCTCATGAATAAGCTCATAAGTAGGCTTATTTATTTAAATGAATTTCAACTTAGGCTTATATATTTAAACAAGCTCATGTTCAAGCTTAAGCTTTAAATTTCTTAATAAGTTTGAGCTTAAGCTTGTAATTTTTAGGCTTGGTAAAAGCTTAATTGGGTTTAAGCTTGATAATTTTTCTAATGAGTCAAGCCCAAGCCTTAAAAACTTAGCTCGGCTCGACTCATTTACAGCCCTACATAAGTATATGTGGAGACCATTGAGATTTTTTCTTTCTTTCTTTCTTTCTTTCTTTCTTTTCTTTCTTTTATCTCTTAATTAATGATGCTTATAATTTGAATTTTATAAATTACCACTAAGTAACGTGAATTGGCCCTCGTATTTTCTCCTCTCTTCTCTAAGAATTGATCTCTAGTGATTTTTCCATGTTCCATTGAATCTTAAAGCATGGGAGTCATAGGTTGATGTCTACATGTATCTGAAGGCAATTATGACTTTGTGGGTTGACTCGATGGCTAATAGCTTATGGGTACACCATAACTTGATCAAAGAAGTTGAGCTAGGAAAGTTATGGTAGAAAATTAAATGAAGCAAATTATAAACTCGGTAAATGACAAGAAACTAAAGCTGAGGATTAAACCTCACATCCACTGAACATTAGAGTATTGGTACCACAAATTTCAATTTTAATGAATATATATAGCATAAAGTACATGCATGATGCAAATGTTATAATTGTGATACATTACTATAACTATAGGTTATTTAAGCAAATTCTAAACCAAGATATTTAGGCTTTATAAGAATACATAGAAAAAGAAAATAACATGTGTAATATAATGCCCCAAAACCCGGGCCACGCTACTGCTTGCAACATGTCATTATTTCATAAGAATACGTTAAGGCTCTAAAATAACTCTAATACCTTTTTGACCTATAACTCCTATATAAAAACATTCCATACATCCAATAACTTCAAAATAAATTTCATAAATTCATATCCAACGTTTAACATAGCGGAAGTCTATAAACTCTAAATTAAAATTCTCCAAAAGATAATATCTATTACATTTAAATAACATAATTCTCACAAATTCTAGTCACTATAATAGTAATGGTAATCATCATCTTCCTCTCTCTGTGGTTCACCCAAACCCAAGTTATCTTATAGGTTATTATCTGATATGTCCAAGAAACTCCAAATAAATCCTAGATATGACTCACTAGAGATGAAATGGAAAACAACAAAGAAAGAAATTGATATGACTCACAATTTCCCTTGTTACACTCGCCACAATTCCAATTCTTAGGTTGAAATTGATAAGAGAATTAGAGTTAGGATGAACCCTAATTCCCATACGTTAAGTGCTTGTGTCTAATCTACAAAATGCCTCCTTAAACCCTACTATAAGGAAGTATTTATACTTGCTTCCTTTAGGGTTAGAAAATGCACAAAATTACAACTATGCCACTTTTAAGGTGGCCGGTCCTAACTGACAATTATAATAAAAAAATGAAAATGTCCAAAAAAAAAACAACATAAAATAGTCCAAATAACAATTACAAAATAAAAGAAAATGGTCTTCATCATGCGAGCTCTTCCATAGGATTCGTCAGCCTAACTTATCGCCGGTTCAGGTCGGTCCATGGATGATCCATAAGTTGAGTTTGAGTGAGTTTGTCTATCGCCCTATAAAATATTATATGTGTTCCTGTTGGAATATAAAATACATGAATAAGATAAAAGAGGTTAGTAAACGAATAATTCCAGGGTCGATTTGCTCAAAATGGGCCCTCTTTGCCAAGATTCAAAATCCTTTGGTTTTTGCCCTAATGATAAGTCTTGTAGGATTTTGATTCCTATCATTATCTCCCTCAACACCTGTATCTAAAAAAAAAAAAAATATTCCCCGAAGGGTAAGCTAATGCCTAGTACGTATAACATAAACACACATGCAAAAAAAACATGAACTAGTATCACATACAACATACAACACTTAAATACAAGCAAGCACTTCATGATACAATTTATGTCTACAAGCAACAACTGGGTACTTATGACCCCCTTAACATGTTGAAACATGAATTGGTGATGGGAACTGCCACTACGGGCCCTACACCCATGTCCACTTAATCCTCTTAAACCAACATTCAGCCTAGATCATTTCCAAGTACGAATCCACTAGGAATAACGTCACATAAAGATCATTGGGGTGATCCTTAGGGATCTACCACTACGGGCCCCTAGGCTGAACCAAGTACATATAACATATAACTTAAACACTTAAGCTAATTCTTCCAATTAAATCAAGTTCAATGCATAAACTAACTTAAACAAGCATAATTAACACACAAGTTACACATACCTTAAATCTTAGCCTTAAGCACTTCTAGTCTTGGACTTAAGCTAAACAAAAATCGGTACAAAATTAAAAATTCCTTTTTAGTACTAATTCTAGGATTGATATCATCTCTTAACTCTCTTAATCTTAATCATTTAAATTCTCTAAGGTCTTACTAGCTATCTAGGTCACATGGAAATTAGCTTAATTAAATGTTAAATGGACATATAATTAAATTATATTTTATTTAACATGGCCAAGTTAGAGACTGTGTATCTCAACACGAGCTGGTATACAACCGTGTTAAGGGTTATGTATCTTTTGGTGAGTTTTGGCTTCAACACAATCAAAATACGGCTGTGTTAGAAAGCCATGTATCTCTCATTTTAACATGGTCAAAACATAGCCGTGCTGGGAGGCCATGTATCTCTCGGTGTAAGGTTTATATTTAACATGGTCAAAGTACGACTGTGTATCTCTTGGCAATTTCCACGAGCCCTAATTTCTTCATTCTAACTTCTCCTAAACTCGATTCTCTCTATCCCTAGACTTAATTTAATCTCTAAAACATGTAATTTCAAATAAATCTCATGGATTAGATTACTTACTTCAATAATTCCACAAGTTATATCCTTGAGCCGTTGATTCTCGTTCTCATTACGTCTTTTCTCAAATTTCAAGTTTTAGATTACACAAGGGTTGAAACTTGATCAGATTATTCATTCTCCATGAAAAATTCTTGTATAAAATTCTTACCTTATGTATTTGGAATTAGTCCACACTGTTTTCCTTTAGTCGTCTTAGGGTTCTTGAAGAGAGCGTCTCTTCCTTGTTCCTTTTTTTTTTTTTTGCATCTCGTCCATTTTCCTATTTGTGCCTCATTTTTTTATGAAATCCTTATCTTAGCCTTGGTTTTATGTTATAACATATATATTGATACATCATAAAAATTCAGGTATTACATTCTCTCCCCCTACAAAAACTTTTGTCCTTGAAAAAAATCTAATTTTAGAAGAGTTCTGGATACTTCTTCCTCATTTTTGTTTCCAGTTCCCACACCACTTCCCTTTTCATTTGGTTAGTGATGTGCTCAAAATCAAGTTCAAGCACAATCAAATGACTCAAAGAAAACAATCCTCAAGTCACAATCAATCCGGTCCAATTGAACTAAGAAATTGCGTAACCCTAATGGAAATTTGATGAAATCCAATGGTTCAAAGATGCAATCAACTTCCACTAATGATCAATTTCACTAAACAACAATAAGACCAAGTGAATTTCACATGAAATGGATGAAGAAGAAAAGCACAAAACCGTGATATATCCTCTTCCAACACAAGCACAAATTCATACCAACACTAAAGAACACTCAATCTTAAAAGAACAATCAATCTTACAAGATAATTGTCTACGGATTACATTCATAAATAAGTCCAAGAAAGCTTCAAATCCACCCTAGATATGAGTCAGTAGAGAAGAAGTGAAGAATAACAAAGAAGGAAATCGATATTACTCACAATTTCTCCTTGTTTCACTCGCCACAATTCCAATTCTTGGGTTGAAATTGATAAGAGGTTTTAAACTAAGAAAGAACCCTAATTCCACACGTGAAGTGCTAGGTTTAATTTGCAAAATATGCCCCCCTCAAACCCTCTTCTAAGCAAGTATTTATACTTGCTACTCCTAGGGTTAGAAAGTGGCCAAAATTATAAGTTTGCCACTTTTAAGGTGGCTAGTCCTAAATGAAAATTACAAAGAAATAAAAGTGTCCCAAAACCAAATACAACCAAAAATAGTTCATAAAAGAAGAAATATATAAAAGAAATGGTCCTTCATGATGTCGGTCTTCAAGAAGCTTTTGAATCAGGTTCCGTTGACAACCCTGATTCATTCAGTAGCGTAGGTGTTTTTGCATCCTGTAGGACTGATAAGTGAACCTGCTGAAATGCATCAAAATTATAGTGCAAAGATATAGGAAGTAGGTTAGTTTTCTTAAGATTAGGTTTCTCTAGCAAAACCCTCAAAGCTAGATTATGGAGAACCTTAGCTCAGGCCCTGGTGATAGGTCTTAGAGGAGTTTGATTCCTATCAGTTAGTCCATTGCACTATGATATAGTGGATTGCTTTTCGTTTTAGTACCCATTCCTTAGTATCTGAAATTTTGATTAGCTTTTCTACAAACATCAAGTTTAGTTGCACATTCACTGGCTTTAAAGCCACTACCTGATCTGGGTTGGGTACATACTTCTTTAGCATAGATACATGGAATATATCATGCACTCTAGCTAAATTTGGTGGAAGAGCTAACCTGTAAGCTACTATACCTATTCTTTCTAAGATCTCAAACGAGCCTATATACCTTAGGTTTAGCTTTCCTCTCTACTCGAATCTGATCACTCCTTTAGATGGAGAAATCCTCAACAAGATGTTATTTCCCACTTGAAATTCCAAAAGGTGTCTTCTCTTATCTACATAGCTCTTTTGTCAAGACTGGGCTGTCTAAATTCTCAGCTTGATTAGTTTCACCTTGTCTACTACTTCTTGTACTAACTCTAGACTCATCATTTGTCTTTCTCCCACTTCATCCCAATATAGTGGGGATGAACACCTTCTTCCATAAAGAGCTTCATATGGAGCCATCTAGAATGTTAATTGGTAATTGTTATTATAGGCAAACTATATTAGAGGTATATGCTCACTCTAGTTGCCTCCAAAATCCAATGTACATGCCTTGAGCAAATCTTCTAGTGTTTGTATAGTCCTTTAAGACTGACCATCCATCTCAGGTTAGAATGTTGTGCTGAATTGTAGTGATGAGAGCCAAGCCAAAAGGTGGAATGTGGATCCTCTTGAAGTGCCACCTGGACCGATCACAAGAACTTAAGCGAAACGATTCAAGGAAGCACTTAACGGGTTAATAAAGGATGTCCAAGAAGCCGGAAAGGATTGAAGCAACCATGAGAATGAACTTGCATTTGTACAAGTCATTCAAGGAGATCAAAGCTACCAGCCTTGACAACGCTGGCTTAAACACTGCCGGCCTTGAACCGGCGTTGCCATTCGCGCGCGACAGAGGGACTACGCCGGCTTACTACGCTTTTGGCCTATATACTCGGCGTACATCCTACACCGGTTACTACGCTGGCTCCTACGCCGTTGACTTTCATTTCCTGTTTGTTATTTTTCCGCAACTTTATGATGTTATGTCGTTTTGGGCTTTTATTATTACAAGTTGTAAACCCTAATATAAGCTGTTAGGGTTGAAAACAGAATAGATAACACACATACAACATTGAATAACATATTTTGAGAGAATTCCTGTCTTGGTTCTCTAAAGAACTTCTCTTAGACTTATCGGATTTCTTTCGTAGCGTTCATCCTGACTTATCAATCGGTCTTTCATCTTGATTGTGGTGTCAATAGAATATACCAAGGCTCTTGCCTCACTTATAGGCAACGGGTCGCGATTCCACTTGATTGTTTTGGCATCTTAGGTTGCAATTCCGAACGTATTGGTATTGGGTTTCGTCACAAATGGGCGTGGTTCGTATCGATTTGGTATCAGAGCCTAGGTTTGTTAAACATCAGTTCGGTTTGAGGAAGGTAACATCAAAACCCTAACTCCAATCGTTTATATCAAGTTTCGTGTTGTCATAGCTTCATACTCAAGTCCATAGTGTTAATTGTTTCTTGAGTAGTGTAGTGCGTCCTATTAATCTTGTTACAAACAAAAGAACAAAAAAAAAAACACGTGAACAAAAGGACGAAACAAAGGCAACAAAAAGGAAAGAAAAGAGGAAAATTCAAGCCCCTGGAGTTGTTCTTGAAATCTACGAAACGGGTTGGTGTAGTTTGGATTAGTTCCAAGAGAATTGAGAAGAGTGATTGGTGAGTTGATATCATCATTGCTTGTGAGAATACACAAGTGATTGTAGGATATCATCCTTTGAGTGAAACACGTAAGGGAGTGAATTGTGAGACTTAATCCTATATATATTTGTGTTAATACTAACCTTTATTGCAGGAACTATGTCGAGGCAACATTCTCCTAAAGGTGAGAAGGGAAAGTATGATGCTAGGTTAGTGATTGAGGCGTTGAGGAGTGAGATGAAGAGGATGTTTCAGGAGGTCATGGAACAAATTCATGAGACGGTGGAGCAAAAACTAGAGCAATCTAAAAACGTCTTTCAAGGGCATAAGAGGGAGAGTTGTTCTAAGAGAGGACAAAGGGATGGAGATGAAATTTCTGATGATGAATTTGATGAACCTTCTATCGAGAGTTATAGAGGTTATGGTGGTAGGAATAGAGGAACTAGGGATTTGGAAGATAGAGGAGATAGGAATAGAGAGGATAATCAATTGAGTAGTATAAAGATGAAGATTCCTCCTTTTTAAGGGAAGAATGATCCTGAAGCGTACTTAGAATGGGAAAAGAAGGTAGAGATGGTGTTTGATTGTCACAATTATAGTGGGAGAAAGAAAGTGAAGCTTGCTACCATTGAGTTTTCAGATTATGCTATAGTGTGGTGGGATCAACTGATGTTGAATAGAAGAAGGAATGGCGAACCACCTATTGAGTCTTGGGAAAAGATGAAGAGGGTGATTGAGAAGCGGTTTGTTCCTACTTATTACTATCGTGAGTTGCACAACAAATTGCAAACTCTTAAGCAGGGAAGCCGAAGTGTGGATGAGTATTTCAAGGAGATGGAGGTTACTATGATTAGAGCGAATGTAGAGGAGGATAGAGATGCTACCATGGCTAGGTTTCTTGCTGGGTTGAATAGAGAGATTCAAAATGTCGTACAATTGCAGCATTATGTGGAATTGGAAGATATGGTTCACATGGCTATAAAGGTAGAGAACCAACACAAGAGGAATGGTAGTAGTACTGCACGGTTTCAACAGGGTGCTGGTTCATCTACCTGAAGGACTAACCAATGGAAGAAGGAAGAAAAGTCGTTACCTACCAAGCCAAAGGGAGAGCAGAGGCAAGTGGGCTCTACTCCTGGTAACCAAGGTAAACCTGATTCTTCTACTCCTAAAAATCATGACATTAAATATTTTAAATGCCAAGGCAGAGGCCATATTGCTAGTCAATGTCTAAATAGGCGTGTTATGATTCTGCATGATGATGGTGAGTATGAGACTGAGGGGGATAGTGAAGATGATGATATGCCTCCATTGGAGGACGCTAGTGATGACGGGGAGCCTATAGCAGGGAAGTTAGTGGCAGTAGTGAAGCGATCCTTGAATGTGCAGGTGAAGGAAGAAGAGGAGGTGCAACGAGATAATATCTTTCATATTAGATGTTATCTAGGTGATCATATTTGCAGTTTGATCATTAATGGGGGGAGTTGCACTAATGTGGTAAGTACTTTTATTGTTGAGAGGTTAGGACTCAAGACTACTAAATACCCTAGCGCATATAAATTGTAGTGGCTAAATGATAGTGGCGAGATTAAGGTGAGTAAGCAAGCCTTGATTACTTTTCGCATCGGTAAGTATGAGGATGAGGTGTTATGCAATGTAGTGCCGATGTAGGCATGTCATGTGTTGTTGGGGAGGCTATGGTAGTTTGATAGGAAGGTTGTTCATGATGGCTTTTCTAACAAGTATACACTTGTTCACCATGGCAAAAGCTATAATCTTAAACCCTTAACACCTAAACAGGTGTATGAGGATCAGTTGTAGCTACAACAATCTTTTGCAAAATATAAGGTGAGTGAAAAACAGAGGGAGAGTGAGAGAGTAAAAGACATGGACAAAGAAAAAGAACACAAAAGTCAATATCAAAAGGAAAAAGAGAGGAAGGCTAGAAAGAGCATAAGAGGCCAAGTTGAAGGGGGATCAACTCTAGTGGTGAGAGAAAAGGAGAGTGCAGCCTTGCAAAAGGAGAGTTGTGTGGCAAGAGCGAGTGTAGTGAGAAGAGCATTAGTGATGAAGCAACCTATGTTGTTACTAGTTTTTAAGGAAACTTGTTTGAATACTAACGAACTTTTTAACTCTTTGCCTAGTGTGGTCGTGTCTATTGTGCAGGACTTTGAAGATGTCTTCCTTGAGGAGATTCCAAAGGGGTTACCACCTATTCGTAGTATTGAACACCAGATTGACCTTGTACCCGGAGCATCTATTCCAAACAAACCAGCTTATAGGAGCAATCCAAAGGAGACAAAGGAACTCCAAAGGCAGGTCAATGAATTAATGGAGAAGGGGTACGTGAGAGAAAGCATGAGCCCATGTGCAGTGCCTGTGATTTTGGTGCCTAAGAAGGATGGGTCATGGAGAATGTGTGTTGATTGCCGCGCCATCAACAACATCACGGTAAAGTATTGTCATCCCATTCCTTGCTTAGATGACATGTTAGATGAGTTACATGGGTCTAGTGTCTTTCCCAAAAATGATTTGAAAAGTAGATATCACCAAATTAGAATGAAAGAAGGTGATGAGTGGAAAACTGTATTTAAGACAAAATATGGGATTGTATGAGTGGTTAGTAATGCCTTTCAGTTTAACTAACGCACCTAGTACTTTTATGAGACTTATGAACCATGTTTTGAGGACTTTTATTGGCAAATTTGTAGTTGTCTATTTTGATGATATCCTCATTTACAGCAAGAGTTTAGAAGACCATATATCTCACTTGAGGGATATTTTGGAAGTGCTTTAAAAGGAGCAATTATATGCTAACCTCAAAAAGTGCACTTTTTACACAGACAAACTTGTGTTTCTTGGTTTTATTGTTAGTGCACTGGGAATACAGGTTGATGAAGAGAAGATTCTTGCAATCCAAGAATGGCCTAGTCCAACTAATGTAAGTAATGTGCGGAATTTCCACGGACTAGCGAGCTTTTACAGGAGGTTTGTGAAGGATTTCAGTACAATTACAGTACCACTTACTGAAGTAATCGAGAAGAACGTGGGGTTTAGATGGGGAGAGCAACAAGAGGAGGCCTTTTAGACGCTTAAAAATAAGTTGACTCATGCACCATTACTTGCCTTACCTGATTTTTCTTAAACTTTTGAAATTGAGTGTGATGCTTCAGGAATAGGTATTAGAGCAGTGCTCATGTAGGAGAGAAGACCAATTGCATTCTTTAGCGAGAAGCTAAGTGGGGCAACCTTGAACTACCCTACTTATGACAAGGAGTTATATGCATTAGTTGAGCATTGGAGACTTGGCAACATTATCTTTGGCCAAAGGAGTTCGTGATCCACACTGATCATGAATCCTTGAAGTACTTGAAGGGACAACATAAGCTAAACAAAAGACATGCTCGTTGGGTAGAGTTTATCGAAACATTTTCCTATGTCATCTACTATAAGCAAGGTAAAGAAAATGTTATTGCTGATGCACTTTCTAGGAGGCATGCTCTTATCTCTACTCTTAGTTCCAGATTGCTTGGTTTTGAGCACATTAAAGAATTGTATGCTGCTAATTGAGATTTTTGTGAAGAGTATGTGCACTGTGAGAAGAGTGGTCATGGTAAATTTTATAAGCATGAAGGATTCTTACTTAGGGAGAATAAACTTTGCATTCCAAATTGTTCGTTAAGAGAATTATTAGTGAGGGAGTCTCATGGAGGAGGTTTAATGGGGCATTTTGGAGTAGCTAAAACCTTAGGGGTTTTGTAGGAACACTTCTATTGGCCTCACATGAAACGAGATGTTGAGAGGATTTGTGAGCGATGTGTCATTGTAAGTAAGCAAAATCTAGAGTCCAACCTCATGGGCTTTATACCCCACTTCCCATTCCTCATGAGCCTTGGGTAGATATTTCCATGGATTTTGTGTTAGGATTACCTAGGTCTAGGCATGGTAGAGACTCTATTTTTATAGTCGTGGATAGATTTTCTAAGATGGCACATTTCATTCCTTGCCACAAAACAGATGATGCTTGCAATATTGCTAATTTGTTCTTTAGGGAAGTTGTGAGATTGCATGGTATGCCTAGAACAATCGTATCGGATAGAGATGCTAAGTTCTTGAGCTACTTCTAGAAGACCCTGTGGGCTAAGTTAGGAACTAAGCTATTGTTTTCTACTACTTGTCATCCACAGATTGATGGTCAAACTGAGGTAGTAAATCGAACTTTATCTACCTTGTTAAGGGTAGTCATTAAAAAGAACTTTAAAAGTTGGGAGGATTATTTGCCGCATGTTGAATTTGCCTATAATCGCACAATGCATTCTGCTACTAAGTTTACACCTTTTGAAATTGTGTATGGTTTTAATCCACTAACTCCTTTGGATTTATCACCTCTGCCTATTTCTGAGTATGTTAATCTAGATGGTAAGAAGAAAGCAGAATTTGTTAAACAGATCCATGAGAAGGCAAGGCTAAACATTGAGCGAAGAATAGAGCAGTATGTGAAACAAGCTAACAAAGGTCGTCGACAAGTTGTCTTTGAACCTGGAGACTGGGTTTGGGTTCACATGCGCAAAGAGCGGTTTCCTATGCAGCGTTGATCTAAATTACTTCCTAAAGGCGATGGACCATTTCAAATTCTTGAGCGCATCAATGATAATGCATACAAGATAGATTTGTCAGGTGAGTATTAAGTAAGTGCTACTTTTAATGTTACTGATATGAGTCCTTTTGATGTAGGCGATGATTTGAGGACAAATCCTTTTCAAGAGGAGGGGAATGATGAGAGCCAAGCCAGAAGGAGGAATGTAGATCCTCTTGAAGTGCCACCTGGACCGATCACAAGAACTCGAGCAAAACGATTCAAGGAAGCACTTAACGGGTTGATAAAGGATGTCCAAGAAGCCGAAAAGGATTGGAGCAACCATGAGAATGAACTTGCATTTGTACAAGTCATTCAAGGAGATCAAATCATAGGAGGTCAAAGCTACCAGCCTTGACAACGCTAGCTTAAACACTGCCGGCCTTAAACCGGCATTGCCATTCGCGCGCGACAGAGGGACTACGCTGGCTTACTACGCCACCGGCCTATATACCCAGCGTACATCCTATGCTGGCTCCTACGCCGCCGGCTTTCATTTCCTGTTTGTTATTTTTCCACGACTTTATGATGTTATGTCATTTTGGGCTTTTATTATTACGAGTTGTAAACCCTAATATAAGCTGCTGGGGTTGAAAACAGAATATATAACACATATACAACATTGAATAACATATTTTGAGAGAATTCCTCTCTTGGTTCTCTAAAGAACTTCTCTTAGACTTATTGGATTTCTTCCATGGCGTTCATCCCGACTTATCAATCAGTCTTTCATCCCAATTGTGGCGTCAACAGAATATACCAAGGTTCTTACCTCACCTATAGGCAACGGGTCGCAGTTCCACTTGATTGTTTTGGCATCTTGGGTTGCAATTCCTAATGTATTGGTATTGGGTTTCGTTACACGTGGGCGTGGTTCGTATCATGTAGTTTGATGCCAAATTCCTTATGTAAGTTGTTCCAGAATCTACTCACAAATCTTATGTCTCTATCAGAAGTGATGGTCACTAGCACTTCATGCGGTTTGACTATTTCCTGTATGTATATCTGAGCTAGTTTCTCCAACTTGTATTATACTTTAATGGGTATAAAATGAGTAGACTTAGTCAATCTGTCCACTATAACCTAAACTATATCCTGTTTCTCCCTAGTGTTCAGGAGGGTTGTAACAAAGCCCATTGTCACATGCTCCCATTTCCACTATGGTATTGGAAGAGGTTGTAATTCTCTAACTGGTCTCTAATGTTCTATTCTAATCTACTGGCATGTGAGTCATTTGGCTACATACTTAGCTATTTCTCTTTTCATATTTCTCCACCAATAACAACTCTTTAAGTCCTTGTATATTTTTGTACTTCCAAGGTGTATTGTGCAGGCAAAGTAATATGCCTCTTTCATTATCTCTCCAATTCTGTATCCATGGGCACACATAGTTTCATTTTGTATTTTAAGGTCTCTTCTATATCTAAGTTGAATTCTAGAGCCTTTCCTTGTTCCATTCTACTCTTTATCTCTTGGATATCTTTATCGTCTATCTAACCAACTTTAATTCTATCCATTATAGTTGGCTATATCCTTAAGGTAGCCATTTTCGCTCCCACTTCTTGTGTTAAAATTTCTAGATCCAATTTGCACATGTCTTCTAATAACTCCTTTTGCAAAGTGATGATAGTGTCTACATTACCCTGTTTCTTTCTACTAAGGGCATCTACTATCATATTAGCTTTTCTTAGATGGTATTTGATAAGTTCACGTTATACTTATATTTTCTTCTGGATTTATATTAAATTTATTTCAATATTATAAGAAAATATAAAGAAATGGTATTTAATGGTGTTTACTGTGAAAATTCAGGTTTTGAGGGACTAAAAGTAAATTACAAGTTAATTCGAGAAGTTTTTCACAAAATTGAAGAAGCAAGTGAAGAATTGCATTGAAAGCCACCAGCCTACTACTACAGGCTACCGGCTTTAAGGCCGGCTTAAGAAAGAAACCATCATAGCGCATCAAAGCCGCCGGCCTTGAGCCGGCCTTGACGGCTTCTCGGATGTCCATGCGAAAATCTCTCCAAAATCTTATCTTGATTGATTTACTGACTCAATTCCTCATCAGATCAGCCTTATCCTCCTCCTCTTTGGATCTATAAATAGACCCTTTGTGTGAACCTTGAGGGGCATTCTTGTTTTGATCTTTTGAATCATTAGAATTCCCTTAGGAACTTTAGGATTTTATCTTCTCTTTAATTCTTTTACATTTCGTGTTATTCTAAATTTTAGTTTGAAGAAAGAATGTTATTGAAGTTTTCTTTCAATTGAAGAATTTTAGGGATCATTTTGGAAGATTGGGGTTTTGCAAACTCTTGAAGATTATAGCAATTGTTTCATTTATTTAATTTTCTTTTATGCCATTTATCAGTTTATTTTTATTATTTAATATAAATTCCATTGCACCTATTTACTTCAATTTTTTTTATGTAATCCACACCATAATGTTCTAAATCATCTTTGTAGGAAACATGATGAAGCCATAATTCAAACTAAAATGATCATTGTATTCATGTTATAGGACACATAGATATGTGGAATTTTCATATAAGAAGTCCTGCTATGAATTGTATTTTCAAAGTAAACGGTTATCTTCTCAAACATTACTATGAAGGGGAAAATGTTGATAGAGATGCCACAGCTATGGATTTAGGAGATTTGAGGACATAAACTGGAAAAGTCGGGCTAGCGACTATAAACTAAGAACTTCATGGGAGGTAGCCCATGCTCAATAAGTATATATACTAGTGTTTTAGTTTTGTTGATATAAAAAAAAATTAAGAAAAATAATAAAAAAAAGAGAGGAAAAAAAAATTCTAATTTAACGCTAGATAAGAGCCGCCGGCCTAAACTCCTGGTACAAATAAAGGACGGCGGAGTACAAGTACAGGGTGTCGGCCTTTCTCTGGTTTTTAGACATTGATCGGCCTTTCTCTCTCTCATTTGCTCACTTATTTTTCCCTCTTACTCACTTATTCTCTCACGATTGCTCTCCCTCTCTTTTGCACTTCTCCTCTCTCTTTGACCTATTTCGTCTTCACTCTCTCACTCACTCTCCTCTTGCATTCAAGAAACTCCAAGGATGATAGACATTTTGGAGGAAGTTTCTTGCTGATGAACAACTTGACACCAAGGAAGTACCAATTTTTCAATTTTTTTTGCATTGACATTCTTTTCCTTAATTTTATGTTATTATAGGAACAATGAGGACATTGTCCAATTTAAGTGTGGGGAAGGGATTATAAATGTAGAAGTATAATGATTATTTGCACACATCATGAGCTTACAATTCCCATGCTTTATTTATGTCCTTAAGTGTTTATCATCAATGAAATCTTGAAATTGACTTAGATTGGTGCCCCACTCACCAACTGTTGTGACTGGTTTACATAGTTAAAATTTAATAGTAAAATCTCTAGAGAACGAATTTACTTCATGGAAAAAATAAACAAGCAAGTTTACTTCATGGAAAAATTGGTTGGGATAAATTTCTTTGAGAATACCTTAACACCTAGTAAAAGAGGTAAAGGAATTCTTTGATGAGATCCATGATGAGAGTCAAGCTGGAAGAAGGAAAGTGGATCCTCTTGAAGTGCCGCCTGGACCGACCACAAGAAGTCGAGCGAAACGACTCAAGGAAGCACTTAACGGGTTGATAAAGGATGTCCATGAAGCCGGAAAGGATTGGGGTAATCATGAAGTTGGAACGGATTGGAACAACCATGGGAAGACCCTTGCTCTTATACAAGTCACAACGGACACGGGTTGAAGAGGGCGTGTACTTTCAAGGCACGACCGTGTATGGAGTCAAGCAAATCCACAGAAAGATACACGGCCAAAGCACACGGACGTGTATGGAGACAAGCAAATCTACAGAAAGATACACGATCAGAAGTACACGGTCAAAGTACACGGCCGTGTATGTTGCCAGAAGTTGTACAGAAAGGTACACGGCCGTGTATCCCCTGCCGGCCAGCTTGTTCTATTTTCGCGTTTTTACACCACTTATCTAAACTACGTCGTTTTGGACTTGTTTTACACGAATTGTAACCCTAGTATAAAAGCTCCTAGGGTTTAGAACAATAGAGAACATACATCTTTGAACATTAAACACTTTTGAGAGGCACCTCTCTTGGTTCTTCAAGAACTAAATCGAACTTATCGAATTGATTTCCATGGCGTTCATCCCGATTGTGACGTCTTCATTTTATACCAAGGTTCTTGTCTCGCTTATAGACAACGGGTCGCGGTTTCCACTTTAGGTGTTTGGGTGTCTTAGGCAACGAATTTCCGAACGTATTTGTATTGGGTTTCGTCACGGGTTGGCGTAGTTCGTATCAGTTTGGTATCAAAGCTTAGGTTTGTCAAAACATCAAGTTCGGTTGAGGAAGGTAATATCAAAAACCCTAACTCCAATCGTTCATATCAATTATCGTATTCAATTTCGTAGTATTGATTGTCTTTTGATAGTGTAATATCGCTTAGGAGATTGTTAAAAAAAAAAAGAGAGTAAAAATCACGAGAAAAAAAAAGAAGAGAAAAGAAAAGAAAAGAAAACGTGATCAAAAGCAAAACAGAGACAAAAAAAATATTCGGATAAATAAAATAGAGAAAAATTTACGAACCCTAGAGTTGTTTTGAATTCTACAGAAGGAAATTGGTGTAGTTCGGGTTAGTTCCAAGAGAATTGAGAAGAGGAAATTGGCGAGTTGATATCATCATTATTTGTGAGAATACACGAGTGACTGTGTGATATCGTCATTTGAGCGAAACACATAAGGGAATGTATCGTGAGGTTTAATTATATATATATTTGTGTTAGTACTAATCTTTTCTGCAGGGACTATGTCAAGACAACATTCTCCTGAAGGTGAGAGGGGAAGGTTTGATGCTAGGTTAGTAATTGAGGCATTGAGGGGAGAAATGAAGAGGATGTTCCAAGAAGGAATGGAACAAATTCATGAGATGGTAGAGCAAAGACTAGAGCAATCAACAAACGTATTGCAAGGGCGTAAGCGGGAGAGTCGTTCTAGGAGAGTACCGAGGGGCGGAGATGAAATGTCGGATGATGATTTTGATGAGCCTTCTATCGGGAGTTATACAGGATATAGTGGTCGGAATAGAGGAACTAGGGATTGGGAAGATAGAGGAGATAGGAATAGAGAGGATGATCAATTGAGTAGCATAAAGATGAAGATTCCTCCTTTCCAAGGGAAGAATGATCCCGAGGCGTACTTAAAGTGGGAGAAAAAGGTGGAGATGGTATTTGATTGTCACAACTATAGTGGGAGAAAGAAGGTAAAACTTGCTGCCATTGAATTTTCGGATTATGCTATAGTGTGGTGGGATCAACTAATGTTGAATAGGAGTAGGAGTGGCGAGCCACCTATTGAGTCTTGGGAAGAGATGAAAAGAGTGATGAAGAAGCAGTTTGTACCTGCGTATTACTATCGTGAATTGCACAACAAGTTGCAAACTCTTAGGCAGGGAAGCTGGAGTGTAGATGAGTATTTCAAGGAGATGGAAGTCACTATGATTAGGGCGAATGTAGAGGAGGATAAAGAGGCTACAATGGCTAGATTTCTTGTGGGGTTGAATAGAGAAATCCAAAATGTTGTTGAATTACAGCATTATGTAGAATTGGAGGATATGGTCCACATGGCTATAAAAGTTGAGAACCAGCACAAGAGGAGAGGTAGTAGTAATGCACGGTTGCAACAGGGTAATGGTTCATCCACTTGGAAGAATAATCAATGGAAGAAGGAAGAAAAGCCTTTACCCACCAAACCAAAAGGGGAGCTGAGGCAAGCGGGTTCTACTCCTGGTAATCAAGGTAACCCTGAATCTTCTACTTCTAGAAATCGTGACATTAGATGTTTTAAATGTCAAGGTAGAGGCCATAATGCTAGTCAATGTCCAAATAGGCGTGTGATGATTTTGCGTGATGATGGAGAGTATGAGACTGAGGGGGATAGTGAAGAAGAGGATATGCCTCCATTAGAGGATGCTAGTGATGATGAGGAGCCTGCAATGGGAAGGCTAGTGGCAGTAGTGAAGAGAGCTTTGAATGTGCAGGTGAAGGAAGAAGAGGAGGTGCAAAGGGAGAATATATTTCATACTAGATGTTATCTAGGAGATCACATTTGTAGTCTGATTATTGATGGGGGAAGTTGCACCAATGTAGTGAGTAATTTTATTGTTGAGAGGCTGGGGCTCAAAACTGTTAGACACCCTAGTCCATATAAATTGCAGTGGTTGAATGATAGTGGTGAGACTAAGGTGAGTAAGCAAGCCTTGATTGGTTTTCGCATTGGTAGATATGAGGATGAGGTGTTATGCGATGTAGTGCCAATGCAAGCATGTCATGTGTTGTTGGGGAGGCCATGGCAATTTGATAGGAAGGTTGTTCATGATGGCTTTTCTAACAAGTATATGCTTGTTCACCAAGGGAACAACTTTAATCTTAAACCGTTAACACCTAAGCAGGTGTATGAGGACCAGTTGCAGCTACAACAGTCATTTGCAAAACACAAGGTGAGTGAAAAGCAGAGTGAGAGTGAGAGAGCAAAAGACAATGAGAAGAAAAAGGAATATAAGAGTCAAGATCAAAAGGAAAAGGAGAGGAAGGCTGGAAAGAGTGTGAGAGGCTAGGTTGAAGGGGGATCAACTTTGGTGGTGAGTGAAAAGGAGAGGGCAGCCTTGCAAAAGGAGAGTTGTGTGGCAAGAGCGAGTGTAGTAAGGAGAGCGTTAGTGATGAGGCAACCTATGTTGTTGCTGGTTTTTAAAGAAACATGTTTGACTACTAACGAATTGTCTAACTCTTTGCCTAGTGTGGTTGTGTCTCTTGTGCAGGACTTTGAAGATGTCTTTCCTGAGGAGAATCCAAAGGGATTACCACCTGTTCGTGGTATTGAGCACCAGATTGACCTTGTACTCGGAGCATCGATTCCAAACAAGCCAGCTTATAGGAGCAATCCAAAGGAGACAAAGGAACTCCAAAGGCAAGTCGATGAACTAATGGAGAAGGGATACGTGAGAGAAAGCATGAGTCCATGTGCAGTGCCTGTGATCTTGGTGCCTAAGAAGGATGGGACATGGAGAATGTGTGTTGACTGCCGTGCCATCAACATCATCACGGTAAAGTATCGTCATCCCATTCCTCGCTTAGATGACATGTTAGATGAGTTGCATGGGTCTAGTGTCTTTTCTAAAATTGATCTGAAAAGTGGATATCACCAAATTAGAATGATAAAAGGTGATAAATGGAAAACTGCATGTAAGACAAAATATGGATTGTATGAGTGGTTAGTAATGCCTTTCGGTTTAACTAATGCACCTTGTACTTTTATGAGACTTATGAACCATGTTTTGAGGACTTTTATTGGAAAATTTGTGGTTGTCTATTTTGATGATATTCTTATTTACAGCAAAAGTTTGGAAGATCATATGTCACACTTGAGGGATGTTTTAGAAGTGCTTCGAAAGGAACAATTATATGCTAACCTCAAGAAGTGCACTTTTTGCATAGACAAACTTGTGTTCCTTGGTTTTGTTGTTAGTGCGCAGGGAATACAGGTTGATGAAGAAAAGGTTCGTGCGATCCAAGAATGGCCTAGTCCAACCAATGTAAGTAATGTGCGGAGTTTCCATGGACTAGCGAGCTTTTACAGGAGATTTGTGAAGGATTTCAGCACCATTGCAGCACCACTTACTGAGGTAATTAAAAAGAACGTGGGGTTCAGCTGGGGAGAGCAACAAGAGAAGGCCTTTCAGACGCTTAAAAATAAGTTGACTCAGGCACCGTTACTTGCTTTACCTAACTTTGCTAAAATGTTTGAAATTGAGTGTGATGCTTCAGGATTAGGTATTGGAGCAGTGCTTATGTAGGAAAGAAGATCGATTGTATTCTTTAGCGAGAAGCTAAGTGGGGCAACCTTGAATTACCCTACTTACGACAAGGAGCTATATGCATTGGTTCGAGCCCTGGAGACATGGTAACACTACCTTTAGCCAAAAGAGTTCATGATCCACACTGATCATGAATCTTTGAAGTATTTGAAGGGGCAACACAAGCTGAACAAAAGGCATGCTCGTTGGGTGGAGTTCATCGAAACATTTCCATATGTCATCCATTACAAGCAAGGTAAAGAGAATGTAGTTGCTGATGCACTTTCTAGAAGGTATACTCTTATCTCTACTCTTAGTTCTAGACTTCTTGGTTTTGAGCACATTAAGGAGTTATATGCTACTGATCGAGATTTTTGTGAGGAGTATGTGCAATGTGAGAAGAGTGGGAATGGAAAATTTTATAAACATGACGGATTCTTGTTTAGAGAGAGTAAACTGTGCATTCTAATTTGTTCTCTAAGAGAATTACTTGTGAGGGAGTCTCATGGAGGAGGTTTAATGGGACACTTTGGAGTAGCTAAAACATTAGGGGTATTGCAGGAACACTTCTATTCGCCTCACATGAAACGAGATGTTGAGAGGATTTGTGAGCGATGTGTCACATGTAAGCAAGCGAAATCTAGAGTCCAACCTCAAGGGCTTTACACCCCACTTCCCATTCCTCATGAGCCTTGGGTAGATATTTCTATGGATTTTATGTTAAGATTACCCAGGTCTAGACATGGTCGGGATTCTATTTTTGTAGTTGTTGATAGGTTTTCTAAAATGGCACATTTCATTCCTTGTCACAAAACAGATGATGCTTGTAATATTGCTAAGTTATTCTTTAGGGAAGTTGTGCGATTGCATGGTATGCCTAGAACAATTGTATCAGATAGGGATGCTAAGTTCTTAAGCTACTTTTGGAAGACTTTGTGGGCTAAGTTAGGAACTAAGTTATTGTTTTCTACTACTTGTCATCCACAGACTAACGGTCAAACTGAGGTAGTGAATCGAACTTTATTTACTTTGTTGAGGGCTGTAATTAAAAAGAATATTAAGAGTTGGGAGGATTGTTTGCCGCATGTTGAATATGCTTATAACCGTATAGTGCATTCTGCTACTAAATTTTCTCCTTTTGAAATTGTGTAAGGTTTTAATCCACTAACTCCTTTGGATTTATCACCTTTGCCTATTTCTGAGTATGTTAATTTAGATGGCAAGAAGAAGGCCGAATTTGTTCAACAGATCCATGAGAAGGCAAGGCTGAACATTGAACGACGAACAGAGCAGTATGTGAAACAAGCCAACAAGGGTCGTTGACAAGCTGTTTTTGAACCTGGAGATTGGGTTTGGGTTCACAGCGCAAAGAGCAGTTTCCCGTGCAACGTTGATCTAAACTACTTGCTAGAGGCGATGGACCATTTCAAGTTCTTGAGCGCATCAACGACAATGCATACAAGATAGATTTGCCTGGTGAGTATCAAGTAAGTTCCACATTTAATGTTACTGATATGAGTCCTTTTGATGTAGGTGACGATTTGAGGACAAATCCTTTTCAAGAGGAGGGGAATGATGAGATCCATGATGAGAGTCAAGTTGGAAGAAGGAATGTGGATCCTCTTGAAGTGCCGCTTGGACCGATCACAAGAAGTCGAGCGAAACGACTCAAGGAAGCACTTAACGGGTTGATAAAGGATGTCCATGAAGCCGGAAAGGATTGGGGCAATCATGAAGTTGGAACGGATTGGAACAACCATGGGAAGACCCTTTCTCTTATACAAGTCACACTGGATACGGGTTGAAGAGGGCGTGTACTTTCAAGGCATGGCCGTGTATGGAGTCAAGCAAATCCATAGAAAGATACACGGCCAAAGTACACGGGCGTGTATGGAGACAAGCAAATCTATAGAAAGATATACGACCAGAAGTAAACGGTCGTGTATGTGACCGAAATGTGCACAGAAAAGTACATGGTCAAAGTACACGGTCATGTACACGGCCGTGTATGTTGCCAGAAGTTGTACAGAAAGGTACACGGCTAAAGTACACGGCCGTGTACATGGCCGTGTATCCCCTGCCTGCCAGCTTGTTCTGTTTTCGCATTTTTATGCCACTTATCTAAACTACGTCGTTTTGGACTTGTTTTACACGAATTGTAACCCTAGTATAAAAGCTCTTAGGGTTTAGAACAATAGAGAACATACATCTTTGAACATTAAACACTTTTGAGAGGCACCTCTCTTGGTTCTTCAAGAACTAAATCGAACTTATCGGATTGATTTCCATGGCGTTCATCCCGACTTATCAATCGGTCTTTCATCCCGATTGTGGCATCTTCATTTTATACCAAGGTTCTTGTCTCGCTTATAGACAATGGGTCGCGGTTTCCACTTTAGGTGTTTGGGCGTCTTAGGCAACGAATTTCCGAACGTATTGGTATTGGGTTTCATCATGGGTTGGCGTGGTTCCTATCGTTCTTTTACTTAGTGATCCCTTATAAAAATAGTCTTATCTAATATTCATTTATTCAAAAAAAAAAAAAAGGCAATTGGAGCCTTTACTCCAATGACTCAGTTAAGTGAGTTAAGAGTATTCAATCTTAAATGTTAGTATGAGGAAGAGTTCGTAGGGGTCCCTTTAAAACCTGGTCACTTGGGTGATGAGCTCGGGATGTGCCGACTCAATGAACTCACAATAACGAGAAGGGTAGAAAGGAAAAATTTTAGTACTGTAATGAAAGCCAGGTTGACATGGGCGGGCTTTGGTCCCTCAGAAGAATGAAGTTTGACTCCACTGTCAATTAAGGCAAATTAAAAAGAAAATGTTGAATACAGGGCAATAAGTGAAATAAAGACTAAATTTAAGAGGGAGAAATTCTAGGAAAAAAATGGATACCATAGGCTTTCACTTTTTGTTATCTTGTTTAGAGAAGTAAAATTGAGGGAGATTATACTTGCTAATAACCAATGAAGTTTAAATGAATTTTTTTCTTTATGGACTAAGTATTTTTCTTTTGAAGGAGAATTCAATTGTTAAACACTAGGATTAAAAAATCTGTTTTATTTAGATTAACTACTAAATTTCAACTAGATATCCTAGTTACAAGTTTCAGTATGGTCAGAATAATGGGCACTAGAAGTTCATTGATATATTTCTCTTGTTCATTTCAATTATTTTGCTTGAGGACAAGCAAAAGTTCAAGTGTGGGGATGTTGATAAGATCACATTATACTTATATTTTCTTCTGTATTTATATTAAATTTATTTCAATATTATAAGAAAATATAAAGAAATGGTATTTTAATGGTGTTTATTGTGAAAATTTAGGTTTTGAGGACCTAAAAGTAAATTACAAGTTAATTGGAGAAGTTTTTCTCAAAATTGAAGAAACAAGTGAAGAATTGCATTGAAGGCCGCTGACCTACTATTGAAAGCCGCCGGCCTAAGAAAGAAACCATCATAGCACTTCAAAGTCGCTGGCCTTGAGCTGGCCTTGACTGTTTCTCGGATGTCCATGCAAAAATCTCTCTAAAATCTTATCTTGATTGATTTGTTGACTCAATTCCTCATCAGATCAGCCTTATCCTCTTCCTCTTTGGATCTATAAATAGACCCCTTGTGTGAACCTTGAGGGGCATTCTTGTTTTGATCTTTTGAATCATTAGAATTCCCTTGGGAACTTTAGGATTTTATCTTCTCTTTAATTCTTTTACATTTCATTTTATTCTAAATTTTAGTTTAAAGAAAGAATGTTACTGAAGTTTGCTATCAATTGAAGAATTTTAGGGGTCATTTCGGAAGATTGGAGTTTTACAAACTCTTGAAGATCATAGAAATTGTTTCATTTATTTAATTTTCTTTTACGCCATTTATCAGTTTATTTTTATTATTTAATATAAATTCCATTGCACCTATTTACTTCAATTGTTTTTATGCAATCCACACCATAATGTTCTAAATCATCTTTGTGGGAAACATGATGAAGCCATAATTCAGTATTGTATCTCTAGGTCGTATTCTTTGATTAGCTCCAACTATCTTCTTTGTCTCATATTCAGCTCTTTCTATGTAAATATGTACTTCAAGCTTTTGTGGTTAGTGAAGATTTTACACCTTTCCCCAAACAAGTAATGCCTCCATAGCTACAAAGTTTGTACCAAAGCTACCAACTCTAAATCATGAGTTGGGTAGTTTTTTTAATACAACTTCAATTGACGAGATGCATAAGCTATTACTTAACCACCTTATACTAGTACACACTCCAAAATTTAAACTAAGGTATCACTATACACTATAAACTCTTCTTCACTCTTGGGCAATGATAAGTTGCAAAATACCCTTATCTAGAGTAATGAAATTGTGCTTTATTGTTGAATTGTTAGATGATTTGTTGAAGAAAAGGATGCTTAATGGAATGAATGTTAATTTCAGGATCTTCTAGAGTATTTTGGAGCTAGGGGAAGGAGTTTTGAAGAGTCGGATCAAGTTTGGAAGGAATTGGATACATTACATGTGAAGAAAAGAATTTTGGAAAGTACACAAGCGAGATACACGCCCATGTACTTTGCTTGTGTATATTGAAGTGGATGTCTGGAAAGTACACGAGCAAAGTACATGCCCATGTACTTTGCTTGTGTATCTAAGTTTTGCTGCTGTTCAACGATGTTTCAAATACACGACCAATGTACACTCCCACGTACTTGCTTGTGTATATTCACATAAGGACACTTAGAAGCAAGCATGAGATACATGAATGAGATACACTACTCGTGTATCCGCTCGTGTATGTATCCAACCCGGGTATATGTATAAATAGACCTTTAGTTGCCCTAGAACAGAAGTTACGAATTTTGTACTTGCTCTGACTCTCATAACAGCAGGGGAAAGAAGATTCTGTCAATTCCAAAGGAGATTGAAGACCTACGAAGAAGAAGATTCTATCTTTAAGGGTTGTGACTATGAATTTTATTTATTCTTCCAGTAATTGTATTTCTTTTGTCCAATTTATGGAGGAGTAGACTCTAAATCTAGATTTTATTCGAAACTTCTCTGTCATGTGATGAAGATTTGGTTTTTAATGCGAAGTTGTTGGCTTTCTTATGATTAATTGCATGCCCTTCAATTGTTCCTTAGATTCATAGATCCGGAATATGAATTTATGCATGATATCATGTTAGTTAATTGAGAAATTGCTCTTATGATTAGATTTAATGAAATTAATGAGATTCGATTGTTTTTCTAGAGATAGGAAACAAGAGTCTTCTGTTTACATCGACTATGTTGATGCGAATTCATGTGCTTTATGCAATTCTAGGTTTCTATTAACTAAGGAGAGATCCTATTTGATAAACCTAGGATTGGATAGGTTAATATACTTGAGAAAGTAGTTAACTTGACTAGAGAATTCGATAGTATAAGAAGTCAATTACGCTAATCTTCATAAATCTAATGAATTACATGATAGAGAAGGAGTAGAATAAGATCTAGGTTGCTTTTGTTAATTAATAAATCTTCCGAACCATTGTTGTTAGTGAGTTATTAGTTTTAAGATTAGAGTAATTAAGTTTCAACCAACATATTTAAGCGGCGGTTAGATAATAGGAACGGAGTTAGTACTAGTAGTTGGTGTATCTCTGAGGGACGACCTTGTGCTTACTCGCTATATTACGCTACGATAGGTGCGCTTGCCTATTGCTTCATAGTAAGATTAAGAACAAGAATTCAATTTATTAAAACTACGATTGGCAATGATCAGGCAAAGTCAAAATTAGCACTAACACGAGTTTCTCTTTGAGCATTTGAAAGCTAACTTCACATCTGTCATCCCATTAAAATCTCATGTCCTTCTTCGTCAATCTGGTGAGAGGAGTTGCTATTTTGGAAAAGCCTTCTACAAATCTCCTGTAGTAGCTTGCTAGAACTAGGAAACTTCTTACCTCTATAACTGTCTTCGGTCTATACCAATCCACTATTGCTCTTACCTTTTTTAGGTCTACAAATATTCCATTTGTATTAACCACATGACCGAAGAAGACTACTTGTTTTAGCTAAAGTTCACATTTATTGAATTTAGTATACAACTTTTCTTCTTATAACATGCCCAATACCAGTCTTAAGTGCTCTTCATACTCTTTAGTGCTTTTAGAGTATATCAGGATATCATCTATAAAAACAATTACAAATTTATCTAGAAAATCCCTAAATACTTTGTTCATTAAATCCATGAATGCAGCCGGTGCATTCGTTAGTCCAAAGGGCATCACTAGAAATTCGTAGTGCCTATATCTAGTTCGGAATGTCGTTTTCTAGATGTCTTCTTCTTTAATTCTTAGTTGATGGTAGCTTAATCTCAAGTTTACTTTAGAGAACAGTCGGGCTCCCTGCAACTAGTCAAACAGGTTATCTATCTTGGGAAGAGGATTTTTTTTCTTGATTATGACCTTATTTAACTCTCTATAGTCAATATAGAGTCTCATGTTTCCATCTTTCTTCTTTACAAATAAGACTAGTGATGTGCTTAAAACCAAGATTAAGCACATAAAAAAATAACCCAAATATCAACCACAAAAGACAAGATCAAATTCAGCTCACAAGAGAGACAATTTGCGTGAACCCTAATTGATGGATGATGAATCAGATGATAAAATCAAGGAGATGAAATCCACAAAGATGATAATCTTCAATTGAATCAATTAAAATTCCAAGAGAATCCCAATCAACAATATACAAATTCAAACTGTGATCCTCCTCACAACAAAGAAATTCTACGCCACAAGTATAATGACAAATTAATGGTATTAACAAGTGCTAAAAACCAATCAATTATGTAATGATAATTTGATTACAAATGCAATCAAATTCTATCTAAGAAGACTTCAATCCAACCTTAGATATGACTCACTAGAAATAAAAAGAAACACAACAATAAGAAATTGATATAACTCACAATTTCCCCTTGTTGCACTCGCCACAATTCTAATTCTTAGGATTGAAATTGATAAGAAAAAATGAACTAGGAGGAAACCTAATTCCCTTACGTAAAGTGTATGTTCAAACCTGAAAAATAGTCTATCCCAAACCCTACTTTAAGCAAGTATTTATACTTGCTCCCTTTAGGGTTAGAAAATATACAAAATTATAGCTATGCCACTTTTAGGGTGGCCGGTCCTAAATGAAAATTACAATCAAAATGAAAGTGTCCCAAAAGAAAATACAACATAAAATAGTCCATAGAATAATTACAAAGTACAAAATATTATAAATCTTCATGAGCCAATACTTCGAAATGGAAACAATCACAGTGGGCCTTTAAATGCAAATTTGATGATGCCCCATGGCCATCAACTAATGTAAGACATGTTGGCATCCCATGGAGAATTATTATTGTACTTGTAAGATTATTTCTCAAATACATATTAGATAAAAAGAAATGAAGTAAAATATGATCGATTTGGATCATCATCCAAATCTAGTTTTGAAAGCATCTACGATGCTGGAAAATTTCCCATCAACTAGTGCACTCTAATGAGAGATACTGGGTCTTATAAAACACTTATCTCATAGTTCCTGTGACTGTTTCCTTAGTTCTTCTAATTCCACTGGTGCCATCCTATAAGTTGGTTTTGATATGGGTACCATGCCCTATACCAAGTTAATGTTGAATTCTATCTTCCTAACTAGGCGTAAATCAGGAAGGTTTTTTGGAAACACTTCGAGAAACTCCCGTACTATAGGTACCACTTCCATCTTGGTTTCTTTATAGGCTTCAACAGATATACTTACCTGATGAGAGCCATGATGGGAGCCAAGCTAGAAGGTGGAATGTGGATCCTCTTGAAGTGCCACCTGGACCGATCACAAGAACTCGAGCGAAATGATTCAAGGAAGCACTTAACGGGTTGATAAAGGATGTCCAAGAAGCCGGAAAGGATTGGAGCAACCATGAGAATGAACTTGCATTTGTACAAGTCATTCAAGGAGATCAAAGCTACCGGTTTTGACAACGCTGGCTTCAACGCTACCGGCTTTGAACCAGCTGATAAGATCACATTATACTTATATTTTCTTTTGGACTTATATTAAATTTATTTCAATATTATAAGAAAATATAAAGAAATGATATTTAATGGTGCTTATTGTGAAAATTCAGGTTTTGAGGACCTAAAAGTAAATTACAAGTTAATTGGAGGAGTTTTTCACAAAATTGAAGAAGCGAGCGGAGGATTGCACGGAACGCCACCGACTTTAGGCCGGCCTTGAGTTGGCCTATATTAAACCGGCCTCAAAAAGCATTAAAGCCGCCGGTCTTAAAGCCGGCCTACATTCAAGGTCGCCGGCCTTAAGCCGGCCTTCATTACTCCCCGGATATCCATTGCAAAAATCTCTTCAAAATCGTATCTTAATTATTTTGCTGACTCAACTCCTCATCAGATCAGGCTTATCCTCCTCCTCTTTAGATCTATAAATAGGCCCCTTGTGTGAACCTTGGAAGCATCCCCTTTTGTTTAGCATATTTTGTTTGGCATCCCCTTTTGTTTTAGAATCCTTTTGTTTTGATTCTTTGTTTAGCATCCTTTGTCTTTCTTTGAAATCATTAGAATTCCCTTAGGAACTTTAGGATTTTATATTTTCTTTAATTCCTTTACATTTCATGTTATTCCAAATTTTAGTTTGAAGAAAGAAAGTTATTTTGTTGAAGTTTTCTTTCAATTGAAGAATTCGAGGAATCGTTTTGGAAGATTGAAGTTCTTGAAGATTATAGCTATTGTTTCATTTACTTTATTTTCTTTTATGACATTTATTAGTTTATTCTTGTTGTTTAATATGAATTCCATTGCACCTATTTATTTCAATTGTTTTTATGCAATTCATACTATAATGTTCTAAATCATCCTTGTGGGAAACATGATGAAGCCATAATTCAAACTAAAATGATCATTGTATTCATGTTATAGGACATATAGATATGCGGAATTTTCATATAAGAAGTCCTACTATGAATTGTATTTTGTAATTGAAATCAATGCATAGAAATGTAAATGACTCGAAAGAGAAATTTAGGTTTTATCAGGAATTCCTAAGTAAGATTTAATAATGCATGTGGAAGCATCGTTATTGAATCTTATTAGAAATTGACCTAAGTGTTTCATGCAATATTTTTATTAAATTTTTCACTAAGGGATTAGGAGAAATTATTTTAAAGATATTAGGCAATCATATAATTGGGAAATTTATGATTGTGAATTAGAATCCTCGTTTGATTTTAATTAGCGGGAGCTGTTAAATTAAATTGGGGTAACATTACTTTAAAACTTGATAAAGGATTAAGGTTTTGTTAATTTCTTGTGAAAATCCATATAGCTATGAGTTATTATAACATGAAGGCAATATGATTAGTAGAATTAGGGTGGATTCTATTTCCCACCATCAATTTATCATTTTTCAAACATAATCCTCTTTTTGAGCATTTAGCATAATTCATTCAATTCTCATCAAACATCATTGCCTAAATAATAGTAGAAACTGATAAAGGTCTATTACTTAATCAATCTTCGTGGTTCGACACTCTTCTCTCACTATATTACTTGATCTGATCCAGTACACTTGCTGGTATTTATTCACGCTCATTTTATATCTCTTTTTGCGTGGATCACCAGGATTGCAATTAGAGCACGATAGAGGGACTACGCCGCCGACCTATATACCCGGCGTACATCCTACGTCGGCTACTACGCCACCGGTGTACATTGCCTATTTGTTATTTTTCCGCAACTTTATTATGTTATGTCATTTTGGGCTTTTGTTTTATGAGCTGTAAACCCTATTAAATGCTGTTAGGGTTGGAAAAACACAGATAGAACATTCATACAACATTGAATAACACAATTTGAGGGACTTCCTCTCTTGGTTCTCCAAAGAACTTCTCTTAAACTTATCGGATTTCTTCCGTGGCGTTTAACCAGACTTATCAATCGGTCTTTCATCCTGATTGTGGCATCAATAGAACATACTAAGGTTCTTGCCTCGTCTATAGGCAACGGGTCGCGGTTCCACTTTGATTGTTTGACATCATAGGTTGCAATTCCAAACGTATTGGTATTGGGTTTCGTCACACGTGGGCGTGGTTCGTATCAGTTTGGTATCAGAGCCTAGGTTTGTTAAACATCAGTTCGATTTGAGAAAGGTAACATCAAAACCCTAACTCCAATCGTTCATATCAATTGTTCATATCAAGTTTCATATTACCATCGCTTCATACTCAAGTCCATAGTGTTAATTGTCTCTTGAGTAGTGTAATTTCATTCTAGCAATCTTGTCACAAAAAAAAAAAGAACAAAAACAAAAACAAAAAAAGAGAAGAATGAAAACAAAGAACGAAAATAAAGACAACAAAAAAAGAAAGAAAATGGAAAATTCAAGCCCCTAAAGTTCTTGAATTCTACGGAAGGAATTGGTGTAGTTTGGATTAGTTCCAAGAGAATTGAGAAGAGGGATTGGTGAGTTGATATCATCTTTGCATGTGAGAATACACGAGTGAATGTGGAATATCATTCTTTGAGTGAAACACGTGAGGGAGTGAATCGTGAGGTTTAATCCTATACATATTTGTGTTAGTACTAACCTTTTATTGTAGGAACTATGTCACGGCACAATTCTCCTGAAGGTAAGAGGGGGAGGTTTGATGCTAGGTTAGTGATTGAGGCATTGAGGAGTGAGATGAAGAGGATGTTTCAGGAGGGAATGGAATAAATTCATGAGACGGTGGAGCAAAAACTAGAGCAATCTAAAAACGTCTTTCAAGGACGTAAGAGGGAGAGTTGTTCTAAGAGAGGACAAAAGGGTGGAGATGAAAATTCTAATGATGAGTTTCCATGGACTAGTGAGCTTTTACTTGGTTTTTAGGCACATCACTAACAAACCATAGTTAGCAAGTATTTATACATGCTCCTACTAGGGTAGAATCACATGAAAATTATAACTAAACCAATTAGGTGGTTGGTTCTAAACACACATCACATGTAAATCAAGAAGTCCTAAAAATGAATAAAAAGTGACCAGTTCAATAATAAAAATACAAGTACAAAAGATGGTTTTCAAAGAGCCGGTTCTTTAAGTCAATTGAGTTCATTATGGACCGTTAGATGTGAGTCTGATGATGTTCCTAATTTGATCAATAGTGTAGGTTATTTAGCATCCCGTAAAGACTGATCATTGTACTTGCTATAGTGTAAATAAAACATTATTAGATAAAGAAATGAACACATGTGGACAATTTGGATCATATATCCAAATCAGGTTCCCCAACTGCTGGGACAGTAGGGTAGATTCCCATCATCTACTCGGGCCTCTAAAAGATTTGTCCTCAAATCTAGGGGGTCATTTCTTAGACTGAACCTTGATGCCTTTGTAAACCTTTTTGCTTGACTGTTAGAAGAAACAGAAGTAATCCTGATTTATTCTTGGAAAGATTACACCTCTAATGGAGACATAGGCATCAATACTATCTATGACCCTCCCTTTCGAAACATGTAAGTGTTTTTGAATTCATCATGTAACACCTTTCTATCAAACATCTAAGGTCTACCCAATAGCAAATGAAAGACACACTTGAGAATCACATCACAAATGATCTCATCATGATATTTCTTTCCTACACTAACTGGAACCTTTGCCCTTTGTGTAACATGCATAATATCACGATTATCTAACCAATGCAAATTTTAAAGGCTAAGATGTGGACTAGTGGTTAGTTGTAATTTATCTACTAATGCAACGGATATGATATTAGTGCAACAACCACTATCAATGATTAGTATGCAAAGGTTACCTCGGATCTTGCAAGATACATGGAATATGTTCTCCCTTTATTTATCCCTAAAATTTGGAGATATAGTCAAAACCCTATGCATCACATTAATAGGTAAATATTATTCGCCTGTTTTATCCTCATGTGTCTCAGTGTTCTGATCATCATAGTACTCTTGCAATGCAATAGACAGGTCTGTAAGCTCGATAGATTCTTTTTCATCCTCTTCTTCTTCTTCAGTACCTTGCATGATTGACATGATTCTCTTATTAGGACATTCTGCAGCCATATGTCCAAATCCCATGCATTTAAAGCATTTAATCTAGTGCATTTTCCCACTAGTTGATCCCAGTACAGTCTGCCTAACATCAGGTCCAATTACCTCTTTGCCCTTCCCAGAAATCATCTTCCCTCTATCTGTGCTAAGGGTAACTTTGTCTACTACCCTGATAGGTTCACTTGCTCCCTTTAGTCCACCCAACTGACCATCAGCCCCTATAGGCCTAATAATAGTACTGAGCCTGCTACTAGTATCCTAGAATGAATTAGATCGCCTCTGCCTTTCCACTTTCATGGTTAACTGTATAGCCTCATCAAATGTACTATATCTTTGAAGCTCAACTACACAGGCTATCTCATATTTCAACCTAGATACAAAACGTGCTAGGGTTTGCCTAAGAGGCTCTACTGATCCACATATGATCATTAAAGTTTCAAATTCCTGCACATAATCATCCAATGTCTTGCCTCTTTATCTCAAGGTCTATAGACGCATAAACATTTCCTACCTATAATGCTCAGGAATGAACCTCTTTCTTAAAACCCTTTTCATATCTCTCTAGGTAAGAATTTCAACCTCTCCATCCCTCCGCCTACTGATCACCAAATATTTCCACCACAAAGTGGCATACCCTATGAACTTAATAGCAGCAAGTCAAACTCTGGTGTTATCATCTATCTCATAACATTAAAAAAGGCCCTGAAACTTATCCTCTCAGTCCATATAGTCATTTGTTGTACCCCTACTATTAAATGAAAGCATCCATAGCTTCATATATTCTAGGACCCTAGGTGGCCTGAAATCTTTGTTTAGGTAAGGATTGACTCCAAAGTTATCATCCCTCTCCTCCCTGATGTGCCTAAAACCAAGATTAAGCACATACAAAAACCAATTTGAAAGACAAACAATGTCAATCAAACTAGTCTCAATCACATGAACAATGGCGTCAATTTCCAATGAATGTAACCAATTCTTCAATTAGGATGTGTTCAATCTTAAATCTAAATAAGATATAGCTTTGATACCAAATTATGATGTGCCTAAAACCAAGATTAAGAACATGCCAATGAACCAAACAAACAACTTCAATTCACAAGATCAAACTGGTTCATAGGGCACTAAAATTGCATGAATCATAGATGAATTAGGTGAACCGATTGCTATAATTCATGAAATGAATATCACAATGATGTTTTCCCTAGTGAAGATCATAAAATATATTAACAAACACATGAATATTTCACAAGTTCAATAAGAACAAATCCAAAATCAACCTTTCCAATAAGAGCCAATTCACGCCACAAGATGGAGTAAAATTTGATGGTGTTAACAAATGCTAAGATCCAATCAATTAAGTAATGATAATTTGATTACAAATGCAATCAAATATGACCAAGAAAATTCTAATTCAACCCTAGATATTACACATTAGAGAAGAAAAGAAATCACAACAAAATGAAATTGATATTACTTACAATTTCAAGTGTTGTAATCGCCACAATTTCAACTCTTAGGATTGAAATTGATAAGAGTCTAATGACAATTAGGAAGAGCCCTAATCCTCACAAAAATGTGTATGTTCAAATCTAAAAAATGGCCTCCTCAAACCCTACTTTAAGCAAGTATTTATACTTGCTCCCTTTAGGGTTAGAAAATGCACAAAATTACTACTATGCCACTTTTAGGGTGGCTGGCCCTAAATGAAAAATTACAATCAAAATGAAAGTGTCCCAAAAGTAAATACAACATAAAATAGTCTAAATAACAATTACAAAATAAAATAAAATAGTCTTGATCATGCGAGCTCTACTATAGGATTCGTCGGCCTAGCTCATTGCCATTTTAGGTCGGTCTATGGATAACCCACAAGCTGAGTTTGAGTGAGTTTGTCCATCGCCCTATAAAATATGATAAGTGTGCCTGTTGGAATATATAATACATGAATAAGATAAAAAAGGATAGTAAACGAATAATTCTAAGGTCGATTTGCTCAAAATGGGGCCACATCGCTAAGATTCGAAATCCTTTAGATCTTGCCCTAATGATAGGTTTTGTTGGATTTTGATTCCTATCATCTCCTTGGGCCTAAAAAAGATTTGTCCTTAAATCTGGCAGATTAAATGCAATAGAGACTTATTTTGTCCTAGCAATCCATCTGAAGAAGTATCTCTGCAGAATCCCAATATCTGAAATACTACATGTGGTGATTGTTTTCTCTCTTCCATTTCTAGGATGTATCTCATTTGCAACATAAATAATGCTCCATTATCCACTAAAGTCGCCCCTGTATCAACCCATTCCACTAAAACCATTTTCTCCTTTTCTAACTCATCTATATTTCGCTGATCCTCATGGTCTTCTAATGTTTGGCCCAATTGCTCATTGCCATCTAAAACCTTTGAAGGTGAACACAACTGTCTCTGAAGAGTCTGGCTCTCTGATGATAGACTCATCTGACTCTGACCCTCAGAATGCTCTAATGGTTTACTCAGCTGCTCATGAGCCTCTAGTATCTTTGAAGGTGAACACAACTGACCCTAAACAGTTTGGTCCTTTAGTAGTCTACTCATCTGACTATGATCATCAGGATCCTGTAAAGGTTGGCACATCTATATCTAACAAATTTTGTGCTCCAAAGGTTGGTTCAACTGCTCATGGTCTACTGACGGTTTACTGATTTGTTGCTGAACCCTTTGAACCTATGAAGGTGACATCGGATTCAGAATAATTCATTTTCCCTCCTTCTGGAATACATAAGTATTCCTGAAGCCATCATGTAGGACCCTCTTATCATATAACCAAGGCCTACAAAGCAATATATAGGATGCACACATAGGCAAAATATCACACTCAATCTCATCAAAGTATTTATCCCCTACAATGAATAGAACCCTAGCTCTTTGGGTCACATGCAAACTCTCCTGATCATTAAGCCAATGCAATGTATACGGTTCAGGATGTGGAGTAGTAGCAATTTTTAGTTTTAATACTAACGATGTTGCTACCACATAGTTACAACAACCACCATCAACTGTAAGGACACATAAATTTCCTTGTACCTTACAAGAAGTATGGAACAAGTTTTCCCTTTGTTCTTCATCCTTAGTAGAAAATGTAGTCAATGTTCGATGCAATACATTAGTATAATGAACATCTCACTAGACATGATTGTGTTCTAACCCAACAACACAATAATTATCCTCACACTTCCATGTCTAAGTACACAACCAAGCTACAACTGAAGTACACTCAACTACTTTCAAGTAGATAGAATTAAATTCAACTACAAGTGTTTAAGTAACTAGTCAATTACCTTCATACTTTAATGACTTGTTTGAATTTCAAATTTTACTACTCAAAACCTTCCTTTCTTGTTAAGGTTTCACACTATAATAAATCAAAAATTGCAGCACCTTAACACAAGCACAAATGCACAACTCCACCATCACAAAACTCCCTTGCTTACGGTTCCACCACCAATCATGCCACTAGCAACAATTCTCTAATTAACACACATAAACCACGCTAAAAATACACACACACCCTTCACTAACTTTACAAAAATACAACACCACAGACATACACTCCTCTTCAAGCCACAGTGCACTTTCACCACTTCCACACAAATATCAAACTGCAACTTCAACAACAAAGGCAACTCAAATTTCAAATTCAAAATGAGTTCAATGATCCATGCAAAAAGAGATATAAAATGAGCGTGAATAAATACCGGCAAGTGTACCAGATCGGATCAAGTAATATAGTGAGAGAAGAGTGTCGAACTACGAAGATTGATTAAGTAATAGACCTATATCAATTTCTACTATTATTTAGGTAATGATATTTGATGAGAATCGAATGAATTATACTAAATGCTTAAAAAGAGAATTGTGTTTGAAAAAGGATGAATTGATGGTGGGAAATTAGAATCCACCCTAATTCTACTAATCATATTGCCTTCATGTTATAATAACTCATAACTATATGGATTTTCACAAGAAATTGACAAAACCTTAATCCCTTTTCAAGTTTTAAAGTAACATTACCCCAATTTAATTTAATAGCTCCCGCTAATTAAAATCAATGGAGGATTCTAATTCACAATCATAAATTTCCCAATTATATGATTGCCTAATATCTTTAAAATAATTTCTCCTAATCCCTTAGTGAAAAATTTAATAAAAATATTGCATGAAACACTTAGGTTAATTTCTAATAAAATTCAATAACGCTGCTTCCGCAGGAATTATTAAATCTTACTTAGGAATTCCTGATAAAATCTAAATTTCTCTTTCGAGTCATTTACATTCCTATGCCTTGATTTCAATTACAAAATACAATTCATAGCAGGACTTATATGAAAATTCCGTATATCTATATGTCTTATAACATGAATGCAATGATCATTTTAGTTTGAATTATGGCTTCATCATGTTTCCCACAAGGATGATTTAGAACATTATGGTATGGATTGCATAAAAACAATTGATGTAAATAAATGCAATGGAATTCATATTGAATAATAAAATAAACTGATAATTGGTATAGAAGATAATTAAATAAATGAAACAATTGATATAATCTTCAAGAGTTTGTAAAACTTCAATCTTTCGAATTGATTCCTAAACTTCTTCAATTGAAAGCAAACTTCAATAACATTCTTTCTTCAAACTAAAATTTAGAATAACATGAAATGTAAGAGAATCTAAAAGGAGGATAAAACCTAAAGTCCCTAAGGGAATTCTAATGATTCTAAAGATCAAAAAAACAAAGGATGCTCAAAACAAAGGATCAAAACAAGGATGCTAAAACAAATGATGCTAAAACAAAGGATGATCTCAAGGTTCACACAAGGGGCCTATTTATAGATCCAAAGAGGAGGAGGATAAGGTTGATCTGATGAGGAATTGAGTCAGCAAATTAATTAAGATACGATTTTGGAGAGATTTTCGCAATGGATATCTGAGGACCAATGTAGGCCGGCTCAGGGCCGGCGGCTTTGATGCCTTATGAGACCGGTTTAATGTAGGCCGGCTAAAGGCCGGCCTTAGGTCGGCGGCCTTCAATGTAATCCTCCGCTCACTTCTTCAATTTTGTGAAAAACTCCTCCAATTAACTTGTAATTTACTTTTGGGTCCTCAAAACCTGAATTTTCACAATAAACACTATTAAATATAATTTCTTAATATTTTCTTATAATATTGAAATAAATTTAATATAAATCCAAAAGAAAATATAAGTATAATGTGATCTTATCATTCAATAATTGCAATATTCCACAAATTGATAAAAATTAAAATCCGACAAGACCTGTCTTAGGGCAAGAACCAAAGGTTTTCGAATCTTGGCGATGAGGGCCCATTTTGAGCGAATCGACCCTGGAATTATTCATTTACTAACCTCTTGTATCTTATTCATGTATTATATATTTCAACAGGCACACTTATCAGGCTTTACAGGGCGATGGACAAACTCATTAAAACTCAGCTTGTGGGTTATCCATGGACCGACCTAAATCGGTGATGAGCTAGGACGATGAATCCTATAGAAGAGCTAGCATCTTGAAGACTAATTTTTATATATTTTTTATTTACTTATACTATTTATGTTGTAATCATTTTGGGATACTTTCATTTTGATTGTAATTTTCATTTAGGACCGGCTACCCTAAAAGTGGCATAGTTGTAATTTTGTGCATTTTCTAACCTTAAAGGGAGTATGTATAAATACTTGCTTAAAGTAGGGTTCGAGGAGGCCATTTTTCAAATTTGAGTATACACTTTTTTGTGAGGATTTGGGTTCTCCGAATTTTCATTAGACTCTTATCAATTTTAATCTCAAGAGTTGAAATTGTAGCGAGTGCAACACTTGAAATTGTGAGTAATATCAATTTCATGTTGTTGTGATTCTTTTCTTCTCTAGTGTGTAATATCTAGGGTTGAATTGAGATAATTCTTGGTCAGATTTTCATCATAATCATTTCAAATTTTTGTGCTTAATTGAGTTACTTTTGCACTTGAATTCGGTTTATCCATTGTGTATGCTTCTTGAACCGTGACTAGCATTTGGTGGAAAGGGGTTCTTGGAGTTGAAGATTTGTTGATCTTGTGTATTATTCACGTGAATTTACATGTGATTGGTGTTATGTTGGAAGAAATTATCCTTGTGGAATTGTAATTGCATCATTAAGTATTTAGATCTCATTACATCTTCACTAGGGTTCACACAAGTTTACCCTTTTGAACCGGTTGTTGATTTAAGAGTTGAAGTGTTCCTTTGGTTCATTTGATTGTGCTTAGACCTTGGTTTTAGGCACATCATAATTTAGTATCAGAGCTTCATCATACTTGGATTCATTCTTGGTCACGTCCTTATTGTGGGAATTGGTTTATAAATATAGAGGAATTGTGCAATTGTTGAACTAGTTTGATTCATATTGTCTAATTGTCTTTCAAATTGATTTTGCATGTGCTTAATCTTGGTTTTAGGCACATCACAAATGGTAAGAGGCTTTTTCAAAATCAAATGATACATAATTAACTATGGCTTAATGTATATTTGAGATTTCACAATGACCTCTTAATGTACACTTTCAATTCTGATTTCAAATTTGAAAATAATAATTGTGATTCCTCCAATTTCCGAAAATGCACACACTACACAATTGAAACACCACTCTTCCCCTTCACGGTTTGCTATCCATGCACTACACTCTCACACTTTAGCCTCAATGTGCAGCACCTTTCTCCACACAACTCCCACAAATTCACACCACTTTACAACACCTCAAGTGCAACATACTCACACCGCCACTTACACAATGCACACACGATGTATTAAATTCAAACAATAACAACAACAATACTCATGGTGCAACACCTTCTTCCCACCACATGCAACACAAACTTCATCAATTCACTACTCCTTCTCAAAGCAAATTTAAGGATAACATGTTGCAAATTCTTCACTTCAAATACAAATCTAATCTGCAACTTACACAAAAGGCAGTAATTTAAATTTGAAAATCAAACCACTTCACTACTTGCAACCCTTCCACATTTGGTAAGAAGTAATTTTCAAATTCAAACAAACACACATTAATGCTTGTTTGAAAATCAAATAACTTCCATTCTTCCACACTACTCAAATCTGGAAATTGCAAATGCTCTCCTAAATTCTGAATTCAAGCAATGTAAGAATCATAATTCTCTTCATATACAATTGTATTCCCGAAATTGCATTAAAAAAATGCACTATCTTTCCCCTCCCTTCACGATGAAGTTCACAACAAAGAGGCTTCAACAAAGTACTCAAACATCACTCAACAAGTAGCAAATTTAACTTCCCAAACAAGACAATCACGCTACTTCAGAAATCACAACAACAATTTCAATTTACCCCCAATTTTGGAATTGAATATGTAAGAACATGAACCCTAAATTTCTGAAATTCAAAATTGCAAATCCCTCCTCTTAAACCTCAAGCTCTGACACCAAAAGATGATGTGCCCAAAACTAAGATTAAGCACATACAAAAACCAATTTGAAAGACAAACAAACAATGTCAATCAAACTAGTCTCAATCACATGAACAATGGCGTCAATTTGCAATGAATGTAACCAATTCCTCAATTAAGATGTGTTCAATCTTAAATCTAAATATGATATAGCTCTGATACCAAATTATGATGTGCCTGAAACTAAGATTAAGCACATGCTAATGAACTAAAGAAACAACTTCAATTCACAAGATCAAACCGGTTCATAGGGCACCAAAATTGCGTGAATCCTAGATGAATTAGGTGAACCGATTGCTATAATTCATGAAATGAATACCACAATGATGTTTTCCCTAATGAAGATCATAAAATATACTGAAAAACACATGAATAATTCATAAGAACAAATCCAAAATCAACCTTTCCAACAAGAGCAAATTCACGCCACAAGATGGAGTAAATTTGATGGTGTTAACAAATGCTCAGATCCAATCAATTAAGTAATAATAATTTGATTACAAATGCAATCAAATATGACCAAGAAACTTCCAATTCAACCCTAGATATTACACATTAGAGAAGAAAAGAAATCACAACAAAATAAAATTGATATTACTCACAATTTAAAGTGTTGCAATCGCCACAATTTCAACTATTGGGATTGAAATTGATAAGAGTCTAATGACAATTAGGAAGAGCCCTAATCCTTAGGAAAATGTGTATGTTTGATAGAGCCATTTTATACTCAATCTTTATAGTATGAATTGTGTTAATTTGTTATTGATTTTATAGAAATCATAAGGAAATGGTACTTAATTTTATTATGGTGATAAATCAGGTTAAATGGAGTCAAGAGTGCTAATTCAAGTAAATTAGAGAAGTCATCTACAATTTGAATCAAAGGCAAGGATTTACACCGCCGGAGGAAAGTACATGGGCGTGTAGTTGAAGTACACGACTGTGTACTTAGTCTTGAAGCCATAGGAAAATACACGATTGAAGTACACGACCGTGTATCTATTTTGAAGAATCCACGGGAAAATACACGGTTGAAGTACACGACCGTGTATCTGTCTAGAAGGAGGCACGGTTTGTAATACGGCCATGGTGCAAGCCGTGCTATACACTGCACAAGAAGGTGGAAATGTAGACTATCAACAGAGAGAGACACGACTCATGATTTGGCCGTGGTGGAAGCCGTGGTTGAAGACGTGGTGGAAGTTGAAATGGAAGACGTGCCAAGGATGAGAAATTGTGGAACATCAACCAGAGGATGATACGGCTTGAGATCTAGCCATGGTATAAGTCATGGCACACACTGATCACGGATGAAGAATTGTAGATTACCCACAGAGGAAGGCATGGCTTGACCCATGACCGTGTTGTAGGGCGTGCCAGGCGGACGATTATTTACTTCTCGAGATTTACTTGAAAAAGGAAAGATATTTTCGTATCTTGCTAGCTAAAGATCCTCTACCATTCCTTTAACAATATAAATAGAACTAACCCTAGAGGGTTATAATAATCTTGGATCATCTTGGAGACAAGAAGGAAGGAAGGAGGTAGAGCAAGGAAACCGAGAACAGAGGCTTATCATGTTTTTACTTTTAATTTTCGTTTTGATGATGAACATGTGTAGCCCAGCAAATTTTCTAGCCAAAGGGTCATAGAAATTTGATTCTCCACGAATTGTGAGATCTAATTGATTTGTCTTTAATCTATTCTTTGTTTTTGGATATTCATATATCTTCTGGACGTTTTGTCATTATTATCTTTGTTGATTGGTATGAATTAGAGCTCTTCTACTCAATTAGCAAGTTAATATATTGTCAACTAGCACGTCAAATCCGTAATTGTTTGATAGTTCTAGTTTTGGTGACATAATAACATGTTTGATTATAAAATAGATGATCAAATTCATGTTATGGAGATGTATGATCTTGTTTAAATAGGTTATCTTATAATCTACTGGCATGAATTGGTGGTCTCTCTTGTTTTTAATGCTATTGATAGATTAAATCCTAAGAGCTTGTTTTAGGGTTGTCTAATCGATAAGAGAAATAGTCAAAGAGCTTGTTTTGATTCTCGAGGAAGTAAGGAGAGATAGGTTATTAGAGCTTGTTAATAACCATAATCAGTTTATCTAGAAATAAGAATAGAAAAGATTTGCATCGATGATCAATTCCTCGAATTAAACTATCTTGATTCCTTTGGCCAGGCTTTTATCAATATTCGATTTTATTATCTTGTTTCAATATTATTTTGATTCACAAACAAAACCCCCCATTTTTCTTTTCCTCTTTATTCTCTTTGAATAGAAATATATTTAACCAATCCCTGTGGATACGACCCTACTCACTACTATACGCAAATCATATCATTGTCTAGGAGTAGGTTTTATTTTTGTTGGATTTGACACCCATCAAATTTTGGCACCGCTGCTGGGGATTGGTGTCAAATTTATTTCTATTCTTGTATGACTCGCTCTTCTCATACAGGTGCACTCACTTATAATCCGGAGATTGAGAAGACTCTTAAGAGGCTGCGAAGAGAAGCTAGATCACCCCCTGGACTGAACTTGGCATCGGATTTGTCTGATTCATCATTTGATTCTGAAAAAGAAGAGGATATGGCAAATCCCGGGAGAACATTAAGAGAATTGGCTGCACCGGATGTGAATCAACAACCACTTTGTATTCACTATCCCGAACTAGCTGTTGAATTCGAGTTGAAATCTGGGTTGATACATCTGCTACCCACCTTTCATGGTCTTGAGAATGAAGATCCTCACAAACATTTGAAAGAGTTTCATATAGTGTGTTCTAGTATGAGGCCACAAGGAATAACCGACGATCAAATCAAGTTACGTGCTTTTCCATTCTCTTTAAGTACTAAAGCTAAAGATTGGTTGTTTTATTTGCCTCCAAGTTTTATAACCACTTGGACAGATATGGTGAGGCTTTTCTTAGACAAATTTTTCCCTGCGTCTAGAGCTGCTGGTATAAGAAGAGAGATTTGTGGTATCAAACAGAGGGACACCGAGACTCTTCATGAGTATTGGGAAAGGTTCAAGCAACTTTGTGCAAGCTGTCCACAACATGGGATATCTGAACAACTTCTCATCTAATACTTCTATGAAGGCCTGCTCCCGATGGAGAGGAAGGTGATGGATGCTGCTAGTGGAGGCGCCATAGTGAATAAAACCCCTGGTCAAGCTAGGGAATTGATCTCCATTATGGCTGCTAATTCGCAAAAATTTGGGTATAGGCATGATACATCTTCAAGGAAGGTAAATGAGGTAAGTGTTTCCAACCTTGAACATCAAATTTCTAACCTAACCTCCCTTGTGCAGCAGATAGCTCTTGGAAATACACAGCAGGTGAAGGCTTGTGGAATTTGTGCTGCCTCTAATCATCCTACTGACATGTGCCCCACATTGCAAGATGACAATCATGAGCATGTCAATGCAGTAGGAGGATTCCCAGGACAACCGCAGAGGAAATATAATCCCTATTCGAATACTTACAATCCTGGATGGAGGGATCATCCTAACTTCCGATATGGTAATAACCCACAACATTTCCAATAATTCCAGCCTAAGCCATCAAACCAAGTACTCCAAGCTCCTTCCACTTCAAGTACGTCTCTTGAGGAAATTGTTAAATCTCTTGCTGTTAATACAAAACAATTTCAGGAGGAAACAAAGCAAAGCATTCAAAACTTGGAGAATCAGGTAAGCCAACTTGCTTCTGCTGTAAACAGGTTAGAAACTCAAGGTAAGTTACCTTCTCAAACTATTACAAATCCGAAGCAAAGCGTTAATGCAATTACCTTAAGAAGTGGAACAGAATTGCAGGGATCAAATAAGAAAAGACACCCATCTAATCTTGAGGAAGAGACTAAGAAAGAAATTTCAACTCCGAGCCAGCAGGACAACCAGATTAGAGGGTCTCTAGTAGAGCCATCAAAGGTCATGTTGACACCACCTCCTTTCCCTTCCAGATTAGCGAAATCCAAGCATGAAGCAGAAGAAAAAGAGACTCTGGAAACTTTTCGAAAAGTTGAGGTAAATATTCCTTTGCTTGATGCCATTAAGCAAATACCTCGCTATGCTAAATTTCTCAAAGAATTGTGCACTAACAAAAGGAAGCTGAAAGGTAATGAAAAGATTAGTGTGAGTGAGAATGTTTCAGCTATTTTTCAGAAGAAGCTTCCTCCTAAATGCAAGGATCTAGGTATGTTTACTATTCCTTGCAAAATAGGTAATCTTGGAATCACTAAAGCCATGTGTGATCTAAGAGCTTCGATCAATGTCATGCCTTTGTCTGTTTATCAACGTTTGAATGTTGGTCCCTTGAAGGAAACAGATGTTATTGTTCAACTTGCAGACAGGTCCAATGTTTATCCTGAGGGAGTTCTAAAGGATGTTTTAGTTCAAGTTAATGGGTTGGTTTTTCCTGCTGATTTTTATGTGCTTGACATGGAAGATAATGATTCCCATAATTCATCACTGATATTATTAGGGCGACCATTCCTTAAGACATCTAAGACGAAAATTGATGTAAATGATGGTACCCTCACTATGGAATTTGATGGTGAAATGATTAAATTTAACATTTATGATGCCATGAAACATCCTAGCAATATCTCTCCTGTTTTTGTAGCGAATGTTATTGACCCATCACCACAGGCACCAAAGCTGGCATCAAAACCCTTACCCGAACATCTATCCAGGAATGTCTAGCCAAAGACGTTAAAGAAAGGCGCTTCATGGGAGGTAACCCATGTCAAAAAAAAAAAAATTTCAATTTTAGTTTTGTTTTGATTTTTTTCTGATTAGCTGCAGCAAGGATACATATCATCAGATGACACTCTCTAGTGCCTAAGGGGAGAACTCCAATTACTCTACACTTCATACCAGGGAAGTACCAGTATTCCTTTTCTCTTATTCTCTAATGTTCCTTATGTTGATTCCTCTTTAATTGTGTTGAATTAGGAACAGTGAGGACACTGTTCAAGCTAAGTGTGGGGGAGAGGATAATAAAATATAGAGAATTGAGAATTGACTCATACATTGAATGTTTGTCCTTAAGCAATTTTAAGCCAAATTTTTTTCAAAATTATCATGAAATCTGGAGATTGTACTAAATGTTGTAATAAGCATCTACAAAATGTGAAATTGACTTGTTCAAATGCTTTACTCACCTACTGTTGTGATTAGAATACTTGGTTAAAATTAAGTAGTGAAATCTTTAAGAAACAAATTTACCTTGTATTTAGCTTTAGAATTGGAAGTCTAAGAATAAGTTGAGTCCCTAAGTGAAAAATAAACAAGTTTACTTCTAGGTTATATTAGCAACTGTATACTCTTTGAAGTTGTTGAATATATATATATATATATATATATATATATGAAGCATAGCCATTACTCCAATAATTCAAATAATTGAGTTAAGTGTATTCAAACTTGAATGTTAGAGTGAGGAAGAGTCCGTAAGGTTATCTCAAAACCTGGTCACTTGAGTGACGAGCTCGGGATGTGACGACTCAATGAACTCACTATAACGATAAGGGCGAAAAAAGGCAAAAGTTCATGAAAAGAAGCGGGCAAAAACCCGTCAAAATAGATGCTTGATTAAATCAAAAGAACAATGAATGTAAACATTCATTGAATTAAACAAGACTTATAATAAAAAGGAAGAAAATCTATGAAAAGAGTTGATACTATATGCTTTTACTTTATGTAGCAAGGATTATATACTTGATAATATCCAATGAAGTTTAATTGGGTGTTTTTCCTTAGTGGATTAAGTATTTACTTTTGGAATAAAAATTCTTTTGCTAAACATGAGGATTAAAGTTTGTTTTGTTTAGATTAGCTATTAAATTTTATCCATGGTAATTTGATCACATGAAACCAGTTTGGTTGAAGTAGTAGACATTAAAATTACAAGTCATGAATTACAAATGAATAGATACTTGGAATGATGAAAAGAAAGTTCGTATAATCTATGACGGATTTCTCAATTGATTTGATTCAATTTGCTTGAGGACAAGCAAGAGTTTAAGTGTGGGGGAATTTGATAGAGCCATTTTATACTCAATCTTTATAGTATGAATTGTGTTAATTTATTATTGATTTTACAGAAATCATAAAGAAATGGTACTTAATTTTATTATGGTGATAAATCAGGTTAAATGGAGTCAAGAGTGCTAATTCAAGTAAATTAGAGAAGTCATCTACAATTTGAATCAAAGGTAAGGATTTACACTGTCAGAGGAAAGTACATGGGCGTATAGTTGAAGTACACGGCCGTGTACTTAGTTTTGAAGCCACAGGAAAATACACGGTTGAAGTACACGACCGTGTATCTGTCTAGAAGGAGGCACGGTTTGTAATACGGCCATGGTGCAAGCCGTGCTATACACTGCACAAGAAGGTGGAAATGTGGACTATCAACAGAGAGAGACACGGTTCGTGATTTGGCCGTGGTGGAAGCCGTGGTTGAAGAGGTGGTGGAAGTTGAAATGGAAGACGTGCCAAGGATGAGAAATTGTGGAACATCAACCAGAGGATAACACGGCTTGAGATCTGGCCGTGGTATAAGCCATGGCACATACTGATCATGGATGAAGAATTGTAGATTACCTACAGAGGAAGGCACGGCTTGACCTACGGCCGTGTTGTAGGGCGTGCCAGGCTGACGATTATTTACTTCTCGAGATTTACTTGAAAAAGGAAAAATATTTTCATATCTTGCTAGCTAAAGATCCTCTGCCATTCCTTTAACAATATAAATAGAACTAACCCTAGAGGGTTATAATAATCTTGGATCATCTTGGAGACAAGAAGGAAGGAAGGAGGCAGAGCAAGGAAACTGAGAACAGAGGCTTATCATGTTTTTACTTTTAATTTTCGTTTTGATGATGAACATGTGTAGCCTAGCAGATTTTCTAGCCAAAGGGTCATAGAAATTTGATTCTCCACGAATTGTGAGATCTAATTGATTTGTCTTTAATCTATTCTTTGTTTTTGGATATTCATATATCCTCTGATCGTTTTTTCATTATTATCTTTGTTGATTGGTATGAATTAGAGCTCTTCTACTCAATTAGCAAGTTAATATATTGTCAACTAGCACGTCAAATCTGTAATTGTTTGATAGTTCTAGTCTTGGTGACACAATAACATGTTTGATTATAAAATAGATGATCGAATTCATGTTATGGAGATGTATGATCTTGTTTAAATAGGTTATCTTATAATCTATTGGCATGAATTGGTGGTCTCTCTTGTTTTTAATGCTATTGATAGATTAAATCCTAAGAGCTTGTTTTAGGGTTGTCTAATCGATAAGAGAAATAGTCAAAGAGCTTGTTTTGATTATCATGGAAGTAAGGAGAGATAGGTTGTTAGAGCTTGTTAATAACCATAACCAGTTTATCTAGAAATAAGAATAGAAAACATTTGCATCGATGATCAATTCCTCGAATTAAACTATCTTGATTCCTTTGGCTAGGCTTTTATCAATATTCGATTTTATTATCTTGTTTCAATATTATTTTGATTCACAAACAAAACCCCCCATTTTTCTTTTACTCTTTATTCTCTTTGAATAGAAATATATTTAACCAATCCCTATGGATACGACCCTACTCACTACTATACGCAAATCATATCCTTGTCTAGGAGTAGGTTTTATTTTTGTTAGATTCGACACCCATCATTGTTCAAATCTGAAAAATGGCCTCCTCAAACGCTACTTTAAGCAAGTATTTATACTTGCTCCCTTTAGGGTTAGAAAATGCACAAAATTACTATTATGCCACTTTTAGGGTGGCCGGCCCTAAATGAAAATTACAATCAAAACGAAAGTATCCCAAAAGTAAATACAACATAAAATAGTCCATATAAAAATTACAAAATAAAAGAGAATAGTCATCATCATGCGAGCTCTTTCATAGGATTCGTTAGCTGATAAGATCACATTATAGTTATATTTTCTTTTGGATTTATATTAAATTTATTTCAATATTATAAGAAAATATAAAGAAATGATATTTAATGGTGTTTATTGTGAAAATTCAGGTTTTGAGGACCCAAAAGTAAATTACAAGTTAATTGCAGGAGTTTTTCACAAAATTGAAGAAGCGAGTGGAAGATTGCATTGAAGGCCGCCGGCCTTAGGCCGGCCTACTACCAAAGGCTGCCGGCCTACATTAAACCAGCCTCATAAGACATCAAAGCCGCCGGCCTTGAGCCGGCCTACATTGCTCCTCGGATATCCATTGCGAAAATCTCTCCAAAATCGTATCTTAATTAATTTGCTGACTCAATTCCTCATCGGATCAACCTTATCCTCCTCCTCTTTGGATCTATAAATAGACCCCTTGTGTGAACCTTGAGATCATCCTTTGTTTTAGCATCCTTGTTTTGTTCCTTTGTTTTTAGCATCCTTTGTTTTTTGATCTTTAGAATCATTAGAATTCCCTTAGGGACTTTAGGTTTTATCCTCCTTTTAGATTCTCTTACATTTCATGTTATTCTAAATTTTAGTTTGAAGAAAGAATGTTATTTAAGTTTGCTTTCAATTGAAGAAGTTTAGGAATCAATTCGGAAGATTGAAGTTTTACAAACTCTTGAAGATTATAGCAATTGTTTCATTTATTTAATTTTCTTCTATACCAATTATCAGTTTATTTTATTATTCAATATGAATTCCATTGCATTTATTTACTTCAATTGTTTTTATGCAATCCATACCATAATGTTCTAAATCATCCTTGTGGGAAACATGATGAAGCCATAATTCAAACTAAAATGATCATTGTATTCATGTTATAAGACATATAGATATACGGAATTTTCGTATAAGTCCTGCTATGAATTGTATTTTGTAATTAAAATCAAGGCATAGGAATGTAAATGACTCGAAAGAGAAATTTAGATTTTATCAGGAATTCCTAAGTAAGATTTAATAATTCATGCGGAAGCAGCATTATTGAATTTTATTAGAAATTGACCTATGTGTTTCATGCAATATTTTTATTAAATTTTTCACTAAGGGATTAGGAGAAATTATTTTAAAGATATTAGGCAATCATATAATTGGGAAATTTATGATTGTAAATTAGAATCCTCCATTGATTTTAATTAGTGGGAGCTATTAAATTAAATTGGGGTAATGTTACTTTAAAACTTGAAAAGGGATTAAGGTTTTGTCAATTTCTTGTGAAAATCCATATAGTTATGAGTTATTATAACATGAAGGCAATATGATTAGTAGAATTAGGGTGGATTCTAATTTCCCACCATCAATTCATCCTTTTTTCAAACACAATTCTCTTTTTAAGCATTTAGTATAATTCATTCGATTCTCATCAAATATCATTGCCTAAATAATAGTAGAAATTGATATAGGTCTATTACTTAATCAATCTTCATGGTTCGACACTCTTCTCTCACTATATTACTTGATCCGATCCGATACACTTGTCGGTATTTATTCACGCTCATTTTATACTCTTTTTGCGTGGATCAAGTTTTTAGCGTCGTTGCCGGGGATTGATTAATATTAGACCATCTTCAAATTCTATTGTTAATTTAGGCGCACTTATTTTGTTATTTATTTATTTTTTTTGTGACCGTTTCCAGTTCTCCTTGAAGGTTTTTTATACGCAAGAGTAGAAGTGCTGAACTTCTACCAATTACTCTTGAGATAGAACACACCTTGCAGCAACTTAGAAGAGAGTAAAGAAAAAGGAAAGAGGTTGACATGGCAGAAGACAACCATACTTTCAAAGTAAACGGTTATCTTCTCAAACATTACTATGAAGGGGAAAATGTTGATAGAGATGCCACGGCTGTGGATTTAGGAGATTTAAGGACATGAATTGGAAAAGTCGAGCTAGCGACTATAAACTAAGCACTTCATGGGAGGCAGCCCACGCTCACTAAATATATACACTAGTGTTTTAGTTTCGTTGATGTAAAAAAAAAAAAATAAATAAGAAAAAAAAAATTTCTAATTCAAGGCCGAATATGACCCGTCGGCTTTCAGCCAGCCTAAAACTCTCGATACAAATAAAGGCCGACTCAAAAGGGCAGCGGAGTACAGGTACAAGGTGTCGGCCTTTGTCTGGTTTTTAGACATTGGTTGACCCTTTTCTCTCTCTAATTTGCTCACTTATTTTTCTCTCTTACTCACTTATTCTCTCAAGATTACTCTCCCTCTCTTTTACACTTCTCCTCTCTCTTTGACCTAATTTCTCTTCACTCTCACTCTCCTCTTGCATTCAAGACACTCCAGGGATGATAGACATTTTGGGAGGAATTTTCTTGTTGATGAACAATTTTACACCAGGGAAGTACTAGTGTTTCAATTTTCGCATTGACATTCTTTTCCTTAATTTTGTGCTATTATAGTAACAATGAGGACATTGTCCAATTTAAGTGTGGGGAAGGAATTATAAATTTAGAAGTATAATGATTGATTGCACACATCATGAGCTTACAATTCCCATGCTTTATTTATGTTCTTAAGTGTTTATCATCAATGAAATCTTGAAATTGACTTAGATTGGTGCCCTACTCGCTAACTATTGTGACTAGTTTACATAGTTAAAATTTAATAGTAAAATCTCTAGAGAACGGGTTTACCCTATGTTTAGCCTTTGAACTTGAGATTGAGTCCTTAAGTTGAAATAAACAAGCAACTTTACTTCAAGGAAAAATTGGTTGGGATAAATTTCCCTTGAAATTTCTTTGAGAATACCTTAACACCTAGTGAAAGAGGTAAAGGAAATATTATACTTAATGATCCCTTATAAAAATAGTCTTAACTAATATTCATTTATGCAAAAAAAAAAAAAAAAGCCTTTACTCCAATGACTCAGGAAAGTGAGTTAAGAGTATCTAATCTTAAATGTTAGTGTGAGGAAGAGTTCGTAGGGGTCCCTTTAAAACCTGGTCACTTAGGCGATGAGCCCAAGATGTGCCGACTCAATGAACTCACAATAACGAGAAGACGAGAAGGGCGGAAAGGCTAAAAAAAAAAAAAATATTTAGTACCTTAATGAAAGCTAGGTTGGCATGGGCGAGCTTTAGTCCCTTAGAAGAGTGAAGTCTCACTCCGCTGTCAATTAAGGAAAATAAAAAAAAAATTGTGAATATAGGACAATAAGTGAAATAAAGACTAATTTAAAAAGGGAGAAATTCTAGGAAAAAAATGGATACCATATGCTTTTACTTTTTGTTATGTTGTTTAAAGAAGTAAAATTCAGGGAGATTATACTAGCTAATAACCAATGAAGTTTAAATGAATGTTTTTCCTTATGGACTAAGTATTTTTCTTTTGATTGTTAAACACTGTGATTAAAAATCTATTTTATTTAGATTAACTACTAAATTTAAACTAGATATACTAGTTACAAGTTTCAGTATGGTCAGAACAATGGGCACCAGAAGTTCAATGACGGATTTCTCTTGGTTTAATTCAATTATTTTGCTTGGGGACAAGCAAAAGTTCAAGTGTGGGGATGTTGATAAGATCACATTATACTTATATTTTCTTTTGGATTTATATTAAATTTATTTCAATATTATAAGAAAATATAAAGAAATGATATTTAATGGTGTTTATTGTGAAAATTCAGGTTTTGAGGACCCAAAAGTAAATTACAAGTTAATTGGAGGATTTTTTCACAAAATTAAAGAAGCGAGTAGAGGATTGCATTGAAGGTCGCCGGCCTACTACCAAAGGTTGCTGGCCTTGAGCCGGCCTACATTAAACTGGTCACATAAGACATCAAAGCCGCCGGTCTTGAGCCGGCCTACATTGCTCCTCGGATATCCATTGTGAAAATCTCTCCAAAATCGTATCTAAATTAATTTGCTGACTCAATTCCTCATCAGATCAACCTTATCCTCCTCCTCTTTGGATCTATAAAAAAACCCCTTGTGTGAACCTTGAGATCATCCTTTGTTTTAGAATCATTTGTTTTAGCATCCATGTTTTGATCCTTTGTTTTTTGATCTTTACAATCATTAGAATTCCCTTAGGGACTTTAGGTTTTATCCTCCTTTTAGATTCTCTTACATTTCATGTTATTCTAAATTTTAGTTTGAAGAAAGAATGTTATTGAAGTTTGCTTTCAATTGAAGAAGTTTAGGAATCAATTCGGAGGATTGAAGTTTTACAAACTCTTGAAGATTATAGCAATTGTTTCATTTATTTAATTTTCTTCTATACCAATTATCAGTTTATTTTATTATTCAATATGAATTCCATTGCATTTATTTACTTTAATTGTTTTTATGCAATCCATATGATACGAACCACGCCAACCCGTGACGAAACCCAATACCAATACGTTCGGAATTCGTTGCCTAAGACGCCCAAACACCTAAAGTGGAAACCGTGACCCGTTGTCTATAAGTGAGACAAGAACCTTGGTATAATGTGAAGACGCCACAATCGGGGATGAAAGATCGATTGATAAGTCGAGATGAACGCCACGGAAATTAATCCGATAAGTTCTAGTTAGTTCAAGAAGAACCAAGAGAGGTGCCTCTCAAAAGTGTTTAATGTTCAAAGATGTAAATTCTTAGTTGTTCTAAACCATATGAGCTTTTATACTAGGGTTACAATTCGTGAAAAACAAATCCAAAACGACGTAGCTTAGATAAGTTGCGTAAAAACACGAAAACAAAACAAGCTGACCGGCAGGGGATACACGGCTGTGTACACGACCGTGTACTTTGGCCGTGTACTTTTCTATGCACATTTCGGTTACATACACGACCGTGTACTTCTGGTCGCGTACCTTCCTGTGGATTTGCTTGACTCCATACACGGCCGTGCCTTTTAGCCATGTATCTAGCCGTGTATGATTCTGTGCAATCTTGGAATTCCTACACGGCCGTGCCTTGAACATATACGCCCTTTTCAACCCGTGTCCGGTGTGACTTGTATAAAAGCAAGGGTCTTCCCATGGTTGTTCCAATACGTTCCAACTTCATGATTGCTCCAATCCTTTCCGGCTTCATGGACAACCTTTATCAACCCGTTAAGTGCTTCCTTGAATCGTTTCGCTTGATTTCTTGTGATCGGTCCAGGCAGCACTTCAAGAGGATCCACATTTCTTCTTCCGGCTTGGCTCTCATCATGGATCTCATCATTCCCCTCCTCTTGAAAAGGATTTGTCCTCAAATCATTGCCTGCATCAAATGGACTCAGATCAATAACATAAAATGTGACACTTACTGGATACTCACCTGGTATATTTTTCTTGTTGGCATTATCATTGATTTTCTCAAGCATTGGAAATGGACCATCTCCCCTAGGGTTCAACTTGGATGTCCTCTGCAATGGAAAACTCTCCTTGTGAAAATTCACCCAAACCCAATCTCCAGGCTGAAAAATCTTGGGTCTCCTACCCTTGTTCACCCTTGAAGCGACCTTGGCATTTTTTTTTTCAATCCTACTCTTTACCTGTGCATGTAGCTTTCTCACGAAATCTGCCTTAGAATCAGCATCAAAACTCACAAACTTGTTAGGTGGCAATGGCAATAAATAAATAGGAACCAATGGGTTAAAACCGTACACAATCTCAAATGGTGAACAATGAGTAGTGCTATATAAAGCCTTGTTATATGCAAACTCCACAAATGGTAGACAATCCTTCTAAGTCCTAATGTTCTTCTCTATGATTGCCCCTAACAATTGAATTAAAGTCCTGCTAACCACATCAATTTGCCCATCAATTTGTGGGTGACAGATAGTTGAAAACATCCGTTCAGTTCCCAACTTTTCCCACAATACTCTCCAAAAATGACTCAAAAATTTTTCATCTCGATCACTAACAATGCTTCTAGGTATACCATGCGGACGCACTACCTTTCTAAAGAACAAATCAACAATGTGTATAGCATCATCAGTTTTATGACAAGGAATGAAATAAATCGTTTAAAAATCCTATCCACAACCACAAAATTAGAATCTCGACCCTACCTAGGCCTAGATAATCCTAACACAAAATCTATGGAAATGTTTATCCAAGGCTCACGAGGAATGACACTATACTCATATAACCAATCTAAGAAGTCATCTAAACAAGGAATGGGATGACGATACTTTACCGTGATGTTGTTGATGGCGCGGCAGTCAACAAACATTCTCCATGTCCCATCCTTCTTAGGCACCAAAATCATAGGCACTGCACATGGACTCATGCTTTCTCTCACGTACCCCTTCTCCATTAATTCATCGACCTGCTTTTGGAGTTCCTTTGTCTCCTCTGGATTGCTCCTATAAGCTGGCTTGTTTGGAATCGATGCTCCGAGTACAAGGTCAATCTGGTGCTCAATACCACGAATAGGTGGTAATCCCTTTGGAATCTCCTCAGGGAAGACATCTTCAAAGTCCTGCACAAGAGACACAACCACACCAGGCAAAGAGTTAGATAGATCGTTAGTAGTCAAACATGTTTCTTTAAAAACCAGAAACAACATAGGTTGCCTCATCACTAACGCTCTCCTTACTACACTCGCTCTTGCCACACAACTCTCCTTTTGCAAGGCTGCCCTTTCCTTTTCACTCACCACCAAAGTTGATCCCCCTTCAACTTGGCCTTTTACACTCTTTCCAGCCTTCCTCTCCTTTTCCTTTTGATCTTGACATTTGTATTCCTTTTTCTTCTCATTGTCTTTTGCTCTCTCACTCTCACTCTGCTTTTCACTCACCTTGTGTTTTGCAAACGACTGTTGTAGCTGCAACTGGTCCTCATACACTTGTTTGGGTGTTAACGGTTTAAGATTAAAGCTCTTCCCTTAGTGAACAAGCGTATACTTGTTAGAAAAGCCATCATGAACAACCTACCTATCAAATTGCCATGGCCTCCCCAACAACACATGACATGCTTGCATTGGCACTACATCACATAACACCTCATCCTCATACCTTCCAACGCGAAAACCAATCAAGGCTTGCTTACTCACCTTAGTCTCACCACTATCATTCAACCACTGCAATTTATATGGACTAGGGTGTCTAATAGTTTTGAGCCCCAGCCTCTCAACAATAAAATTACTCACTACATTGGTGCAACTCCCTCCATCAATGATCAAATTACAAATGTGATCTCCTAGATAACATCTAGTATGAAATATATTCTCTCTTTGTGCCTCTTCTTCTTCTTTCACCTGCACATTCAAAGCTCACTTCACTACTACCACTAGCCTTCCCATTGCAGGCTCCTCATCATCACTAGCATCCTCTAATGGAGGCATATCATTTTCTTTACTATCCCCCTTAGTCTCATACTCTCCATCATCACGCAAAATCATCACACGCCTATTTGGACATTGACTAGCAATATGGCCTCTACCGTGGCATTTAAAACATCTAATGTCACGATTTCTAGAAGTAGAAGAATCAGGGTTACCTTGGTTACCAGGAGTACAACCCGTTTGCCTCAGCTCCCCTTTTGGTTTGGTGGGTAAAGGCTTTTCTTCTTTCTTCCATTAGTTGGTCTTCCAAGTGGATGAACCATTACCCTGTGGAAACCGTGCATTACTACTACCTTTCCTCTTGTGCTGGTTCTCAACCTTTATAGCCATGTGAACCATATCTTCCAATTCTACATAATGCTGCAATTCAACCACATTTTGGATTTCTCTATTCAACCCCACAAGAAACCTAGCCATTGTAGCCTCTCTATCCTCCTCTACATTCACCCTAATCATAGTGACTTCCATCTCCTTGAAATACTCATCTACACTTCGGCTTCCCTGCCTCAGAGTTTGCAACTTGTTGTGCAATTCACCATAGTAATACGTAGGCACAAACCGCTTCTTCATCACTCTTTTCATCTCTTCCCAAGACTCAATAGGTGGCTCGCCACTCCTTCTTCTATTCAACATTAATTGATCCCACCACACTATAGCATAATCCGAAAACTCAATGGTAGCAAGTTTTACTTTCTTTCTCCCACTATAGTTGTGACAATCAAACACCATCTCCACCTTTTTCTCCCACTCTAAGTATGCCTCGGGATCATTCTTCCCTTGGAAAGGAGGAATCTTCATCTTTATGCTACTTAATTGATCATCCTCTCTATTCCTATCTCCTTTATCTTCACAATCTCTAGTTCCTCTATTCTGACCACTATAACTTCTATAACTCCTAACAGAAGGCTCATCAAAGTCATCATCCGACATTTCATCTCCACCCCTCGGTACTCTCCTAGAATGACTCTCCCTCTTACACCCTTGGAATACGTTTGTGGATTGCTCTAGTCTTTGCTCTACCGTCTCATGAATTTGTTCCATTCCTTCTTGGAACATCCTCTTCATTTCACCCCTCAACGCCTCAATTATTAACCTAGCATCAAACCTTCCCCTCTCACCTTCCGGAGAATGTTGCCTCGACATAGTTCCTGTAGAAAAGATTAGTACTAACACAAATATATATAAAAATAAACCTCACGATACACTCCCTTACATGTTTCGCTCAAATGATGATATCACACAGTCACTCGTGTATTCTCACAAACAACGATGATATCAACTCTCCAATTCCTCCTCAATTCTCTTGGAACTAACCCGAACTACACCAATTCCCTTCTGTAGAATTCAAAAAAACTCTAGGGTTCGTAAATTTTCCTCTATTTTTCTATTTGATTTTTTTTTTGTCTTGGTTGTTGCTCTTGATCACGTTTTTCTTTTCTTTTCTTTTCTCTTCTTTTTTTTTGTTGTGATTTTTACTCTTTTTTTTTTTTTTTAACAATCGCCTAGTCGATATTACACTATCAAAAGACAATCAATACTACGAAATTGAATACGATAATTGATATGAACGATTGGAGTTAGGGTTTTTGATATTACCTTCCTCAACCGAACTTGATGTTTTGACAAACCTAAGCTCTGATACCAAACCGATACGAACCACGCCAACCCGTGACGAAACCCAATACCAATACGTTCGGAATTCGTTGCCTAAGATGCCCAAACACCTAAAGTGGAAACCGTGACCCGTTGTCTATAAGCGAGACAAAAACCTTGGTATAATGTGAAGACGCCACAATCGGGGATGAAAGACCGATTGATAAGTCGGGATGAACGCTACGGAAATTAATCCGATAAGTTCTAGTTAGTTCTTGAAGAACCAAGAGAGGTGCCTCTCAAAAGTGTTTAATGTTCAAAGATGTAAATTCTTAGTTGTTGTAAACCCTAGGAGCTTTTATACTAAGGTTACAATTCATGAAAAACAAGTCCAAAACGACATAGCTTAGATAAGTTGTGTAAAAACACGAAAATAGAACAAGCTGGTCGGCAGGGGATACACGGCCGTGTACTTTTCTGTGTACATTCTGGTCACATACACGACCGTGTACTTCTGGTCGTGTACCTTCCTGTGGATTTGCTTGACTCCATACACGGTCGTGCCTTTTAGCCGTGTATCTAGCCATGTATGATTCTGTGCAATCTTGGAATTCCTACACGACCGTGCCTTGAACATACACGCCCTCTTTAACCCGTGTCCGATGTGACTTGTATAAAAGCAAGGGTCTTCCCATGGTTGTTCCAATACGTTCCAACTTCATGATTACTCTAATCCTTTCCAGCTTCATGGACGACCTTTATCAACCAGTTAACTGCTTCCTTGAATCGTTTCGCTTGATTTCTTGTGATCGGTCCAGGTGGCACTTTAAGAGGATCCACATTTCTTCTTCTGGCTTGGCTCTCATCATGGATCTCATCACCATACCATAATGTTCTACATCATCCTTGTGGGAAACATGATGAAGCCATAATTCAAACTAAAATGATCATTGTATTCATGTTATAAGACATATAGATATACGGAATTTTCATATAAGTCCTACTATGAATTGTATTTTGTAATTAAAATCAAGGCATAGGAATGTAAATGACTCAAAAGAGAAATTTAGATTTTATCAGGAATTCCTAAGTAAGATTTAATAATTCATGCGGAAGCAGCGTTATTAAATTTTATTAAAAATTGACCTAAGTGTTTCATGCAATATTTTTATTAAATTTTTCACTAAAGGATTAGGAGAAATTATTTTAAGGATATTAGGCAATCATATAATTGGGAAATTTATGATTGTGAATTAGAATCCTCCATTGATTTTAATTAGCGAGAGCTATTAAATTAAATTGGGGTAATGTTACTTTAAAACTTGAAAAGAGATTAAGGTTTTGTCAATTTCTTGTAAAAATCCATATAGTTATGAGTTATTATAACATGAAGGCAATATGATTAGTAGAATTAGGGTGGATTCTATTTTCCCACCATCAATTCATCCTTTTTTCAAACACAATTCTCTTTTTAAGCATTTAGTATAATTCATTCGATTCTCATGAAATATCATTGCCTAAATAATAGTAGAAATTGATATAGGTCTATTACTTAATCAATCTTTGTGGTTCGACACTCTTCTCTCACTATATTACTTAATCCGATCCGGTACACTCGTTGGTATTTATTTACACTCATTTTATATCTCTTTTTGCGTGGATCATTAACCCAACTCACCGCCGGTTCAGGTCGGTCCATGGATAACCCACAAGTTGAGTCTGAGTGAGTTTGTCCATCGCCCTATAAAATATAATAAGTGTGCCTGTTGGAATATATAATACATGAATAAGATAAAAGAGGTTAGTAAATGAATAATTCCACAGTCAATTTGCTCAAAATGGGCTCCCATTGCCAAAATTCGAAATCCTTTAGTTCTTGCCCTAATGATAGGTCTTATTGGATTTTGATTCCTATCACTCCCTATAGGGATGATGATCTCCTTCCATTCTCATCCCCATGTTTCCTCCTCCTACTGCTCCCTCTCTTTGAATGTTTTGAGGAGTTACTCTTAGTGGTGCCTAGGGATTTGCCATTGGTGGTTATGGCATTGTCATCCTGTCTATCCATGTTGCTAGTGTAACAACAATGGTAGTGTGGTCCAGAAGCTATTCATCTAAAGTTCTCCTACCTGTATTACGATGACCCTGCCCTCCACCAACTTGGCTATTGGCCTCAATGCCAATGCCCCCATTCACATTGTCATTTGGCATGCTTGTAGATATAATTTGCTGAAGTATAATCTCAAACAATTGCAGCATACTCTCTTCACAACACTACATCACAATAACACATTTAGACAACAACACACACACACTTGCACACCCACAGTGCAACAAGTCACTAATGCAACAAGTACTTCTCTACACTTCAATTATAGTAAAATAAATGAAGTAACAATTAAATACTTCTACGTAGTTATGATATTGAATTCAACTAAGCAAGTGTTTAAGTAATGAAACTCAATAACTTTCACACTTAAATGCTTCTTTTTTTTTAATTTCAAACATCACTACTTAATTTCCTTTCTTAGCTACAGCACATACACACACTTTAGTCCCCACGAACAACACCTTACACCACATAACTCCACAAATTCACACCACTACACACACCACAAACATACACGGTGCAATCACTTCAACCACCACTACACACACACAACACTTCACGGTGCAAATTTGATAGGAGTCAAAATCCGACAAGACCTATCATTAGGGCAAAAACTAAAGGATTTCAAATCTTGGCAATGAGGGCCCATTTTGAGCAAATTGGCCATGGAATTATTCCTTTAGTAACCTCTTTTATCTTATTCATGTATTATATATTCCAACAGGCACACTTATCATATTTTATAGGGCGATGGACAAACTCACTTAGATTCGACTTGTGGGTTATCCATGGACCAACCTGAATTGGTGATGAGTTGGGCCAATGAATCTTATGGAAGGGCTCGCATGATGAAGACTATTTTCTTTTATTTTGTAATTGTTATTTGGATTATTTTATGTTGTATTTTCTTTTGGGACACTTTCACTTTTTATTGTAATTGTCATTTAGGATCAGCCACCTTAAAAGTAGCATAGTTGTAATTTTGTTCATTTTCTAACCCTAAAGGGAGCAAGTATAAATACTTGATTAAAGTAGGGTTTGAGGAGGCCAATTTTTCATAATAGAACTTCACTTTTACGTGAGAGGGCTAGGGCTTATTCCTAATTCAATTATTCTTATCAATTTCAAATCTCAATTTGAGGTTATGGTGAGTGGTTTCAAGGTTAATTTGTGAGTAATATCAAATTTACTTTGTTGCAATTTCCTTTTCTCTCTAGTGAGTAATATCTAGGGTTAAATTGGTTTTTTATTGACCGAATTTGATTGCATTTGTAATCAAATTCTTGTTGCTTAATTGATTGGTTTTAACCTTCAATTTAGCGTCTTCTTAGAACCGTAGATCATTTTATTGGGAAAGTGAAACACGGAATTGGATCTTATTGTGCTTGGGCTTGCTACTCCTAGGGTTAGAAAGTGGTCAAAATTACAAGTTTACCACTTTTAAGGTGGCTAGTCCTAAATGAAAATTACCAGGAAATAAAAGTGTCCCAAAACCAAATACAACCAAAATAGTTCATAAAAGAAGAAATATATAAAAGAAATGGTTTTCAAGATGCCGGTCTTCTATAGGATCCATCGACCCAACTCATTGCCGGTTCAGGTCGGTCCATGGATAACCCATAAGCTGAGTTTGAGGGAGTTTGTCCATTGCCCTATAAAATATGATAAGTTTGCCTGTTGGAAAACACAATACAAAAATAATAGAAAAGAGGTTAATATATAAATAATTCCGGGGTCGATCTGCTCAAAATGGGCCCTCATCGCCAAGATTTGAAATCCTTTAGTTCTTGCCCTAATGATAGGTCTTGTCGGATTTTTATTCCTATCAGCAACTTTAGTGGATAATGGAGCATTATTTATGTTACAGGTGAGATACATCCTAAAAATGGAGGAGATAAAACAATTACTACCTATAGTATTTCAGATATTGGGATTCTGCAAAGATACTTCTTTAGATGGATTGCTAGGAGAAAACAAAGTCTCTATTGCATTTGATTTGCTAGATTTGAGGACAAATCTTTTTGCGGCCCAAGGAGATGATAAGAATCAAAATATGATAAGACCTATCATTAAGGCAAAAATTAAAGGATTTCGAATCTTAGCGATGAGGGCCCATTTTGAGCAAATCGACCTTGGAATTATTCATTTACTAACCTCTTTTATCTTATTCATGTATTATATATTCCATCATGAACACTTATCATATTTTATAGGGTGATGGACAAACTCACTCAGACTCAACTTGTGGGTTATCCTTGGACCGACTTAAACTGGCGATGAGTTAGGCCGATGAATCCTATGGAAGAGCTCGCATGATGAAGACTGTTTGCTTTTATTTTGTAACTGTTATTTGGACTATTTTATGTTGTATTTTCTTTCGGGATACTTTCATTTTTTATTGTAATTGTCATTTAGGACCGGCCACCTTAAAAGTGGCATAGTTGTAATTTTGTGCATTTTCTAACCCTAAAGGAAGCAAGTATAAATACTTGCGTAAAGTAAGGTTTGAGGAGGTTAATTTTTTAGAATAGAACTTCACTTTTACGTGAGAGGGTTAGGGCTTATTCCTAATTCAATTACTCTTATCAATTTCAAATCCCAATTTAAGGTTGTGGCGAGTGGCCTCAAGGTTAATTTATGAGTAATATCGAATTTACTTTGTTGCAATTTCCTTTTCTCTCTAGTGAGTAATATCTAAGGTTGAATTGGTTGTTTGTTGACTGAATTTGATTGCATTTGTAATCAAATTCTTGTTGCTTAATTGATTGGTTTTAGCCTTAGTTTTAACCTTCAATTTAGCATTTTCTTAGAACCGTGGATCATTTTGTTGGGAAAGTGAATTACGGAATTGGATCTTATTTTTCTTGTGTGTAATTCATGAGGAATTCTTGTGATTGTTGTTATATTGGAGAAGATTATCATTTTTGGATTGTTAATTGTAGCTTTGAGCACTCGGATTTGATTAAATCTCCATTAAGGTTCACATAATTCATGATCCTATTGAACCAATTTGATCTTGTGAATTGAAGTTGTTTCTTTGATTCATTTGCATGTGTTTAGACCTTGGTTTTAGGTAGATCATAATTTGGTATCAGAGCTATAATTCTTGGATATGCAATCTTCATACATGTTCATAGTTATGGATTTGGAATTAAAAAAATTGACAATTTATGCAATTTGGAGGACTAGTTTGATTTCATTGTGTAATTGGTCTTTCAATTGGGTTTTGTGTGCTTGGGCTTGGTTTTGAGCACATCAAAATTACCCTTCACTCAATATTCACAACACAACTCTAACAAGTCAATACATTCCGTTACACCGCAACCCATACACATACAACATGGCAACAATTCAAATGACACTCCTTAATGTAACTTTCCCACAAATGGTAAGAATCAATTTCAAATTCAAATGAAATGTATTCAATACCACTCAATAACTACTTCAAGTTAATGGAATGTGTTTGAATTCAAATGATTTCCTTTTTTTTCCATGCTAACTCAAATATGAAATTATAAGTGGCACTCTTCTATTCCAAAAATACACAAGGAACACATAACACACACCACAAGTTATTCAAATTATGGAATTCCAATGGTGGAATTTCTAATTCAAACAACTTTCCTTCTTCCACACACAAGGAGCTCACGGCTAAGATATTGATCACTAAAGATCAAATTAGAATTTCTACTCCTAAGTTCACAACAAGAAGTAATCTACGGCATAATTTACACACAACGACTTCAACTCCTCTTCAATCAACAACAAGTATGAAATGGAAGAATAAGAACCCTAGTTACCAAATTCAACAATCATAAAAATCCCTTCTCAAAACCGTGCTCTGATACCAAAAAAATATGATGTGCCTTAATCCCAAAGCACATGAACACAACCAATTGAAGAATTCAATCAAACCAAGTTCTTAAAATGGCGTGATGAACAATTACCAAGTAAACCCTAATTTTATAAATAACTTTCTCCGATACCAAAAAGATGTTGTGCTTCAATTTCAAATGCAAATTACACAATGCCAATCAAAGAATCAATCAAACAAGTCCACAAGATGCACGACTCCAACAAGCACTTAAACCCTAAAGTTCAAGTGACATCCACACAATTGACAATCACTTGTAATTCCAAAATAACACAAATAAACAACACAATAGAGTCTAATTTCCAACTAAAATGGCATGAACCTTAGATTAGATATAGAACCCTAAATTGCGTGTAATAAGAACTCAACAAGAACAAATCCAATTCGCACTAGCTATGACACATTAGTATAAAATTGGAATCAACATAAGAGATTTGATGTTACTCACAATTCCTCAAGCCTCCACTCGCCACAAGCCTAGAAGAAGTTGATAAGAGTCTTATGAAAATAAAGAAAAACCTTATCTTTCACGTGAAAATGGTAGCCCAAAATACAATGTTCAAAAGTCCCCAAAAAACCCTAGTTAGCATGTATTTATACTTGCTCCTATTAAGGTAAAATCACATGAAAATTACAACTAAGCCACTTAGGTGGCCGGTTCTAAACACACATTACAAGTAAATAAAAACGTCCTAAAAATAAATAAAAAGTAATTGGTTCAATAATAAAAATATAAGTATAAAAGATGGTCTTCAAAGAGTCGATTCTTCAATTCAATTAAGTTCATTGCGGACCATTGGATGTGAGTCTAATGATATTCCCAATTTTATCAACAGTGTAGGTTATTTGGCATCCCATAAAGACTGATCACTATACCTGCTATAGTGCAAATCAAACATTATTGATAAAGAAATGAACACATGTAGAGTTTGGATCATATATCCAAATCAGGTTCCTTGATTGTTGGGACTGCAGGGTAAATTCCCATCACCTATGTTTTTGAGCTGTAAAGGTGTAATACACTTGATGAGGCTATACAATTGGCCTTGAAAGTGGAGAGGTAGAGGTGATTTAATCCTTTTCGAGCTACTAGTAACAGGTATGGTACTACTACTAAACCTATTAGACTAGATGGTTAGTAGGTGGACAAAAGGGAATAGGAGAACATGCTAAAGTTGTAGACAAAATTATCTCTAGCATTGATAAAGAGAAAAATGTTTCTGGGAAAGGTAAAGAGGTAGTTAGATCTGATTTTAAGCAGGTAGCAACAAGATCAACTAGTGAGAAGATGCGCTTGATTAAATGTTTCAAATGCATGGGTTTCGGACATATGGCTACTGATGTGCCTAATTCCACTTAAGCACAATCAAAAGAATCAAGGAAAAACACCTTAATTCACAATTCACAAACCGGTTCAATTGAGGGTGATTTCACGTAAAGATTTGATGGAAAAATGATGATCAAATGATATAATTGTAATCTCTAATGATAATTTAACCAAATAACCACAATAAGGCTTGAGAATCACGTGGAAATCAGATCAAAGAAAGCAATAAAACCATGAAATCCACTTCCCCTTTCAATATCCAATTCACGGTTCAAAATGATAAGCAATTGTTGATGGAGAATCACAAGTATGATAATTACTCAAAATAAACACACTAATTTGAATTGATACCAATTCAAATCTGACCAAGAATGTTGTAATCCAACCCTAGATATTACACACTAGAGAAGAAAAAGAAAACACAACAAGTAGGAATTGATATGACTCACAATTTCCAATTGTTGCACTCGCCACAATTTCAACTTCTTGGGATTGAAATTGATAAGAGAATTTGGAATTAGGAAAACCCTAAGCCCTCTCACGAAATGTGAAGTGTTTTTTCTGCAAAATTAGCCTCCTCAAACCCTCTCTTAAGCAAGTATTTATACTTGCTACTCCTAGGGTTAAAAAGTGCTCAAAATTACAAGTTTGCCACTTTTAAGGTGGCTAGCCCTAAATGAAAATTACATGGAAATAAAAGTGTCCTAGAACCAAAATACAACTAAAATAGTTCATAAAAGAAGAAATATATAAAGTAAATGGTCTTCATGACGCCGGTCTTCTATAGGATCCATCGGCTCAGCTCATCGTCGGTTCAGGTCGGTCTATGGATAACCCACAAGCTGAGTTTGAGAGAGTTTGTCCATTGCCCTATAGAATATGATAAGTGTAACTGTTGGAATATATAATACATGAATAAGAGAAAAGAAGTTAGATAACAAATAATTCCGGGGTCGATTTGCTCAAAATGGGTCCCCATCGCCAAGATTCGAAATCCTTTAATTCTTGCCCTAATGATAAGTCTTGTCGAATTTTGATTCCTATCATCTCCTCGGGCCTCAAAAAGATTTGTCCTCAAATCTGGCAGATCAAATGCAGTAGAGACTTTGTTTCCTCTTAGCAAGTCACCTGAAGAAATATCTTTGCAGAATCCCAATATCTGAAATACTACAGGTGGTGATTGTTTTCTTTCCACCATTTCTAAGATGTATCTCTTCTGCAACACAAATAATGACCCATTAATTACTGAGGTTTCCCCTAACTCAACCCATTTCACTGAGATTGTATCCTCCTTTTCTAACTCATCTGTATGTCGCTGATCTTCATGGTCTTCTAATGGTTGGCCCAACTGCTCATTGTCCTCTAAGACCTCTGAAGGTGAACACAACTGTCTCTGTACATTTTGGTTCTCTGGTGGTCTACTCGTCTGATTATGATCATCAAGATCCTCTGAAGGTTTGATCATGTGGCTATGATCCTCACGAACCTGTGATGGTTGTTTTATTTGTCTTTGCATCTCCTGGACCTCTGATGGTGACATAGGGTTCAATACTATACGTTTACCATCCTTTTTAAACATATAAGTATTTCTATACCCATCATGTAATACCATCTTGTCATACAACCATGGTCTACCAAGTAATATATGGGATGCACAAAGAGGAAGAATATCACATTCAAGCTCATCATAGTACGTGTCCCCTATACTGAAGGGTACCCTAGCCCTTTGGGTTACATAATGACCATCTTGATCATTCAACCAATGTAATGTATAGGGTTTGGGATGTGGAATAGTTTCAAGTTTTAACTTCGATACTAATGATGCAGCTACAACATTAGTACAACTACCGCCATCAATAATAATTGCACATAAGTTTCCTTGTACCCTACAAGAAGTATGGAACAAGTTTTCTCTTTATCCCTCATTAATGGTTTGAAAGGAAGTCAAGTCCCGATGCAATATGTTAGTAGAAAAATAAAACTCACTTGACATTTTTGCTTACTAATTTCAACAACCTCAATACACTTCGCCACACCACGGCAACACACCTTTACACGCCCCTACACACCTACGGTGCTCACAATCAACCAATACAAGAAATGCTTATTGTTACTTCAAGTAAAGTCAAGTGAAATAATTGAAGCACAATGAAATAATTCTTGGTACTTCAATTAAAGTTAAATAAATGAAGTACACACACAATTACTTTCAAGTAGATAGAATTAAATTCAACTATTAGTGTTTAAGTAATTAGTTCAATTACTTTCACACTTTAATGACTTGTTTGAATTTTAAATTCCACTACTCAACCTTCCTTTTCTTGCCTTGATTTCACACTTCAAATAACCAAAATGTGCAGCACCTTACACTACACAAAACTCCACAAATTTGCACCACCATACACACCTCAATCACGATGCAACCAATTCACTACAACACTACTACACGTTGTAACTTTTTTTTTTTTTAAACACTCTTACATACGATACTTCAACGTGTACACGTCCTTGCCACTACACAACTCCCATTCACACCATAAACCACAAGCAATGGCAGCAACAAAATTCAAATTTGAAATCACTCCATTAAATGCAACCCTCTCCACAAATGGTAAAAAAACAATTCAAATTCAAATAACACTTATTCAATGCTACCCAATGAATTGCTCTCAAACTTAAAGAAGGTATTTAAATTTCAAATGGATGCTTATCCTTCCACACACTTCAAATCTGGAATTTTCAAATGCTCCAATTCCGAATTGCAAAGGATTCACAACACTAATTGCAAGCCTTCCTCAATTGGTAACAATGAATTCAAATTCAAATAGCAATCATTAACTCCCATAACTTAATTGCATATGTTTTGAATTCAAATAATTCCTTACTAATCAATACTCAATGTAATATGCAAATTGTACTCCTCCAATTCAGAATTACACAATGGAAATCAAAACAACAAACTACACAACCTCCTCACGCCACAAGCTAGTCACGGCAAGAATTGGTAAGTTTTTTCAAGTTCCAAAAGTTGTTGAATTAAACAACACTTTATGCTTCTGCCCTTCCACGAAATTTAGTGATCATAAAATGATACAACAACCTTCCCAATCCAACTCCAACAATCAGCAAATTAAATCCCAAGCCAAAGTAATTTCACAATCTCAAAACAACAACAACAACACAATTGCGGTTTCCACTAAATCAATCCTAATGGATGATTAACTCCACGAAATCAAATGAAACCAATTCCCTTCTCTCAACATGAGCTCTGATACCAAAAGATGATGTGCTCAAAACCACTTTGAAACACATACAAAACCAATTTGAAAGACAATCAAACAATGTCAATCAAACTAGTCTCAATAGCATGAACAATGGCGTCAATTTCCAATGAATGTAACCAACTCTTCCAATGGGGATGTGATAAATCTTAAGTATCCAAATTAGATTGCTCTGATACCAAAAAGATGATGTGCCTAATCACACTTTAAAGCACATTCAAAAGACTTAAGAAAAGATATCTCAAGTCTAGGCAAAATCGGATCCCAAAAATGGCACTTTTCTAGTGAACCCTAATGTTGAAATGATGAAATTCAACCTACTAATGATATAATCTGAATACCACAATGGAAATGGCTTCTAATAACACTTCTAATATCATATAATCCACGAAAATCAAGCCTCAATTTGACAAAGAAAACCGTGAAGGAAGATCCCTTTTCTAAATGGTGAAATTCACGCTAGCAAAGAAATCCTTAATGATAAATTGAATCAACTTGATAATTCTTTCAAATAATCAAATGAATTCGTGTACAATAAGATGTAAATCTGACCAAGAACTATCTCTAATCAACCCTAGATACAACACACTAGAGAGGAAAAGAAATCAGAACAAGTAGGAATTGATATGACTCACAAATTCCAATTGTTGCACTCGCCACAATTTCAAGTCTTGGAATTGAAATTGATAAGAGTTGGAACCAAGGTATGAACCCTAATTCACACGTGAAAAGAGAGTGTATGTTCTGCAAAAATAAGCTCCCCTAAACCCTCTCTTAAGCAAGTATTTATACTTGCTACTTCTAGGGTTAAAAAGTGTTCAAAATTATAAGTTTGCCACTTTTAAGGTGGCTAGCCCTAAATGAAAATTACATGGAAATAAAAGTGTCCCAAAACCAAAATACAACCAAAATAGTTCATAAAAGAATAAATATATAAAAGAAATGGTCTTCAAGATGCCGGTCTTCTATAGGATCCATCGGCCCAGCTCATCGCCGGTTCAGGTCGGTCCATGGATAACCCATAAGCTGAGTCTGAGGGAGTTTGTCCATTGCCCTATAGAATATGATAAGTGTGCCTGTTGGAATACACAATACAACAATAATAGAAAAGAGGTTAATATATAAATAATTCCGGGGTCAATCTGCTCAAAATGGGCCCTCAACGCCAAGATTTGAAATCCTTCAGTTCTTGCCCTAATGATAGGTCTTGTTGGATTTTTTATTCCTATCAGCTACACAGTGCCCCAATAAAAGGGTGATGATTGTTATAGAGGGCAGCGAAGAAGATGATGAGGAAGAAGTTGTCAAACCGATATATTTATCCCTAGCTCTATAGGAATATTATGATGATCAAAACGCTGAGACACATGAGGACAAAAAGGGTAAAAATTACTTACCTATTAATGTGTTATGTAAGGTTATGACCATATCTCCAAATGTTAGGGATATACAGAACGAGAACCTGTTCCATATACCTTGTCGAATTTGAGGTAACCTATGTGTTCTTTTCATTAATGGTGGTAGTTGCACTAATGTCATATCTGCTAAATTAGTAAATAATTTACAACTTGCAACTAGCCTACATCTATACCCTTATAAATTGCATTGGTTGGATGATTGAGGTAACTTGCATGTTACACAGAGGGTAAAGGTTCCATTCAGTATAAGAGATAGATATAGGGATGAGATTATCTGTGATGTGCTTTTTTATGTATGCCTTTCATATATTGCTGAGTAGACTGTGGTTATTTGATAGGAAAGTGCTACATGACGGGTTTAGAAACACTTACATGTTTCAAAAGGATGGTACACGAATTGTCTTGACTCCTATGTCTCCATCTGAGGTTCATTCTTTCCAGGAATAGATTAGAAACACTAGTGGCTCTACAAGACCTCCAGCTAATAAGCAAACACAAATACTAGGTGTTAGTCCAAGAGAAGACCCCTTAGTTTTGAGGGTAAATCTTTTAGAGGCCTAACTAGATGATAGGAATAAACTCTATGGTTCTAACAGTAGGGAAAAAAAATTTAATACATGAGCCCAAATATCCACATGTTGTCAAATTTATCTAATAAAACTTTATCTTTACATTATAGCAGGTACATTTATTGGTTTTACAGGATGGCAAATAAAATGCACTAAAGATCAAATTAGGGACATTCTTAGACTTACATCTATAGGTCCACAATGTGTTCTATTGAAGTGAAGAATTGGCCATTTGAAGACTTATTTGTACTTATATTTTTATGTTTTAGAACTGGTCATTTAGAGTGGCTTATTTGTAATTTGTTTTATCATTTTTACCCTAATTGTAGCAAGTATAAATACTTGCTAAGTAGGGTTTAGAGGGAGCTTTTTGAAACTTAAGAAAAATACACCTTTTACTGTGAGGAGAGTCCTTACATGCAAAACTTACTCTTATCAATTTCACTTGTCAAATTGTGGCGAGATTAACTTGAGGAGATTGTGAGTAATATCAATCATTCTCTAGTTACTACCAATTTGTTTTCTAGTGCATCATATCTAGATATAAATTGGTTGTGTTACTTGTTGTCTTTCACTTGAATTAGGGTTCCTATTTTTCATATTTGATTCAAGTCTATTTGAGTGAAATTCCATTCGTTTGTATTGTTATCTTTTGCTTATTTATACCATTACATTGTTCCTCATCAGAATTTAGCACCATTGCCATTTGAATCCACATGAATTAGGGTTCAAAGGAATGTTGTTGATCACGCCATTGTGGAATTGATTTAGTGATCATGCATTTGTATTGATGTGTATGCTATTGGAATTGTAAGGCACATCACACATTTTCATGAAGGAACTGGATGAAGCGATTCAACTCTACCTCATATTCTTCAGCTGTTCAATCCTTTGTTTATAGTTGTAATATTCATTCTCCATCGTATTCCTAGAGTTACTGGGGATGTATCTTTAATAAAACAACTCCTTAAATACAGCCCAGTTCATGCATTCCCCTAAACATCTAGGAACCGAGGCCCACCATTTTGCTGCAGCTCCCTTCAGCATGAATGTAGCATAATTTACCTTCCTATCTTCTAGTATCTAGAAGGCAGCAAATGTCTTCTCAATTTCTTGTACCCAATCCTCAGCCTTGAGAGGGTCATCCACTCTAGGGTCAAACCTTTTAGCCACTCTAATAAACCTATGAAAGTGATGGGTTCATTAGCATTCCTATGCTGCGGGACATTAGGGGCTTAGGAAGTGCCCTAGTCCTTACGAAAAGTGTATGTTCAAATTTGAAAAAAATGGCCTCCTCAAACCCTACTTTAAGCAAGTATTTATACTTGCTCCCTTTAGGGTTAGAAAATACACAATTACAACTATGCCACTTTTAGGGTAGCCGATCCTAAATGAAAATTACAATAAAAATAAAAGTGTCCCAAAAGAAAATACAACATAAAATAGTCCATAGAATAATTAAAAAGTACAAAATATTATAAATCTTCATGAGCCAAGGCTTCGAAATGGAAACAGTCGCAGCGGACCTTTGAATGCAAATCTAATGATGTTCTGTGGCCATGAACTAATGTAGGACATGTTGGCATCCCATGGAGAATTATTATTGTACTTGTAAGATTATTTCTCAAATACATATTAGATAAAAAGAAATGAAGTAAAATATGAGTGATTTAGATCATCATCCAAATCTAATTCTGAAAGCATAGATGGTGCCAGAAAATTTCCCATCATCTCCTCGAACTTTTGAAAGATTCGCCCTCAAATCTAGAGGATCATTTTTGGAATTGAACCCTGATATCTCTATTGGCTTGCTCTCTCTGCTTTTAGATGTAATGGAAGTAGTTTTGATCTACTACTGAAACTGATGTACCTTAGATGGAGTCATAGGTGACAATACTATGCGAGACCCGCCCATACTAAACATGTAGGTGTTCCTAAATCCATCATGTAACACTTGCTGATCAAACAACCAGGGTCTACCCAACAGCAAATGGAATGCATGCATAGGAATTACATCACATAGGGTCTCATCGCGATATTTTTGCTTAACTGATACGAACCATGCCCACGTGTGACGAAACCCAATACCAATAGGTTCAGAATTGCAACCCAAGATGCCAAACAATCAAAGTGGAACCGCAACCCGTTGCCTATAGACGAGGCATGAACCTTGGTATGTTCTGTTGACGCCACAATCGGGATGAAAGACCGATTGATAAGTCTAGTTGAGTGCCATAAAAGAAATCTGATAAGTTCAAGAGAAGTTCTTTAGAGAACCAAGAGAGGAATTCTCTCAAAATGTGTTATTCAATGTTGTATGAATGTTCTATCCTCTGTTTTCCAACCCTAGTAGCTTATATTAGGGTTTACAACTCGTAATAACAAAAGCCCAAAAATGACATAACATCATAAAGTCGTGGAAAAATAAAAAACAGGCAATGGAAGCTGACGGCGTAGGAGGCAGCTTAGTAGCCAACGTAGGATGTACGCCGGGTATATAGGCCGGCGGCGAAGTCCCTCTGTCGCGCGCTAATGGCAACGCCAGTTCAAGGCCGGCAGCATTTAAGCCAGCGTTGTCAAGGCCGGCAGCTTTGATCTCCTTGAATGACTTGTACAAATGCAAGGTCATTCTCATGGTTACTCTACTCTTTTCTGACTTCTTGGATCTCCTTTATCAGCCTATTCAGTGCTTCCTTGAATCATTTCGCTCGAGTTCTTGTGATCGGTCCAGGTGGCACTTCAAGAGGATCCACATTCCACCTTCTAGCTTGGCTCCCATCATGGCTCTCATCATTCCTCTCCTCTTGAAAAGGATTTGTCCTCAAATCGTCGCCTACATCAAAAGGACTCAGATCAGTAACATTAAAAGTAGCACTTACTTGATACTCACCTGGCAAATCTATCTTATAGGCATTATCATTGATGCGCTCAAGAATTTGAAATGGTCCGTCGCCTTTACGAAGTAATTTAGATCGACGCTGCACAGGAAACCGCTCTTTGTGCATGTGAACCCAAACCCAGTCTCCAGGTTCAAAGACAGCTTGTCGACGACCCTTATTGGCTTATTTCACATACTGCTCTATTCTTCGCTCAATGTTTAGCCTTACCTTCTCATGAATCTGTTTAACAAATTCTGCTTTCTTCTTACCATCTAGATTAACATACTCAGAAATAGGCAAAGGTGATAAATCCAAATGAGTTAGTGAATTAAAACCATACACAATTTCAAAAGGAGTAAACTTAGTAGCAGAATGCATTGTGCGATTATAGGCAAATTCAACATGTGGCAAATAATCCTCCTAACTTTTAATGTTCTTTTTAATGACTGCCCTTAACAAAGTAGATAAAGTTCGATTTACTACCTCAGTTTGACCATTAGTCTGTGGATGACAAGTAGTAGAAAACAATAGCTTAGTTCCTAACTTAGCCTACAGGGTCTTCCAGAAGTAGCTCAAGAACTTAGCATCTCGATCTGATACGATTGTTCTAGGCATACCATGCAATCTCACAACTTCCCTAAAGAACAAATTAGCAATATTGCAAGCATCATCTATTTTGTGGCAAGGAATGAAATGTGCCATCTTAGAAAACCTATCCACGACTACAAAAATACAGTCTCGACCATAACTAAACCTGGGTAATCCTAACACAAAATCCATGGAAATATCTACCTAAGGCTCTTGAGGAATGGGAAGTGTGGTATAAAGTTCATGAGGTTGGACTCTAGATTTTGCTTGCTTACAAGTGACACATTGCTCACAAATCCTCTCAATATCTCGTTTCATGTGAGGCCAATAGAAGTGTTCCTGCAAAACCCCTAAGGTTTTAGCTACTCCAAAACGCCCCATTAAACCTCTTCCATGAGACTCCCTCACTAATAATTCTCTTAAAGAACAATTTGGAATGCAAAGTTTATTCTCCTTAAACAAGAATCCTTCATGCTTATAAAATTTACCATGACCACTCTTCTCACAGTGCACATACTCTTCACAAAAATCTCGATCAGCAGCATACAATTCTTTAATATGCTCAAAACCAAGCATTCCAGAACTAAGAGTAGAGATAAGAGCATACCTTCTATAAAAGTGCATCAGCAACAACATTTTCTTTACCTTGCTTATAGTGGATGACATAGGGAAATGTTTCGATAAACTCCACCCAACGAACATGTCTTTTGTTTAGCTTACGTTGTCCCTTCAAGTACTTCAAGGATTCATGATTAGTGTGGATCACGAACTCTTTTGGCTAAAAATAGCATTGCCAAGTCTCCAGCGCTCGAACCAATGTATATAACTCCTTGTCATAAGTAGGGTAATTCAAGGTTACCCCACTTAGCTTCTCACTAAAGAATGCAATTGTTCTCCTCTCATGCATTAGAACTGCTCCAATACCTATTCCTGAAGCATCACACTCAATTTCAAAAGTTTTAGAGAAATCAGGTAAAGCAAGTAATGGCACATGAGTCAGCTTATTTTTAAGCGTCTGAAAGGCCTTCTCTTGTTGCTCTCCCCATCTGAACCCCACGTTCTTCTTGATTACTTTAGTAAGTGGTGCTACAATGGTACTGAAATCCTTCACAAACCTCCTGTAAAAGCTCGCTAGTCCATGGAAACTCCGCACATTACTTACATTAGTTAGACTAGGCCATTCTTGGATCGCACGAATCTTCTCTTCATCAACCTGTATTCCCTGTGCACTAACAATAAAACCAAGAAACACAAATTTGTCTACGCAAAAAGTGCACTTTTTGAGGTTAGCATACAATTGCTCCTTTCGAAGCACTTCCAAAACATCCCTTAAGTGAGATATATGGTCCTCCAAACTCTTGATGTAAATGAGGATATCACCAAAATAGACAACCATAAATTTGCCAATAAAAGTCCTCAAAACATGGTTCATAAGTCTCATGAAAGTATTAGGTGCGTTAGTTAAACCGAAAGGCATTACTAACCACTCATATAATCCATATTTTATCTTAAATGCGGTTTTCCATTCATCACCTTCTTTCATTCTAATTTGGTGATATCCGCTTTTCAAATCAATTTTGGAAAAGACACTAGACCCATGTAACTCATCTAACATGTCATCTAAGCGAGGAATGGGATGACGATACTTTACCGTGATGTTGTTGATAGCGCGGCAATCAACACACATTCTCTATGACCCATCCTTCTTATGCACCAAAATCATAGGCATTGCACATGCGCTCATGCTTTCTCTCACGTACCCCTTCTCCATTAATTCATTGACCTGCCTTTGGAGTTCCTTTGTCTCCTCTAGATTGCCCCTATAAGTTGGTTTGTTTAGAATAGATGCTCTGGGTATAAGGTCAATCTGGTGCTCAATACCACGAATAGGTGGTAACCCCTTTGGAATCTCCTCAGGGAAGACATCTTCAAAGTCCTGCACAATAGACACAACCACACTAGGCAAAGAGTTAAAAAGTTCATTAGTATTCAAACAAGTTTCCTTAAAGACTAGCAACAACATGGGTTACTTCATCACTAACGCTCTCCTCACTATACTCGCTCTTGCCACACAACTCTCCTTTTGCAAGGCTGCACTCTCCTTTTCACTCACCACCAAAGTTGATCCCCCCTCAACTTGGCCTCTTACACTCTTTCCAGCCTTTCTCTCTTTTTCCTTTTGATATTGACTTTTGTGTTCTTTTTCTTTTTCTATGTCGTTTACTCTCTCACTCCCTCTGTTTTTCACTCACCTTGTATTTTGTAAAAGATTGCTTGATACGAACTACGCCAACCCGTAACGAAACCCAATACCAAAACGTTCAGAATTCGTTGCCTAAGACGCCCAAACACCTAAAGTGGAAACCACGACTCGTTGTCTATAAGCGCGACAAGAACCTTGGTATAAAATGAAGACGCCACAATCGGGATGAAAGACCGATTGATAAGTCGGGATGAACGCCACGGCAATTAATCCAATAAGTTCGATTTAGTTCTTGAAGAACCAAGAGAGGTGCCTCTCAAAAGTGTTTAATGTTCAAAGATGTAAATTTTAAGTTGTTCTAAACCATAGGAGTTTTTATACTAGGGTTACAATTCGTGAAAAACAAGTCCAAAACGACGTAGCTTAGATAAGTTGCGTAAAAACACGAAAACAGAACAAGCTAGCCGGCAGGGGATATCCGGCCGTGTACACGACCGTGTACTTTGGCCGTGTACTTTTCTGTGCACATTCCGGTCACATACACGACCGTGTACTTCTGGTCGTGTATCTTTCTGTAGATTTGCTTGTCTCCATACACGGGCGTGCCTTTTAGCCGTGTGTCTAGCCGTGTATGATTCTGTGCAATCTTGGAATTCCTACACGGTCATGCCTTGAAAGTACACGCCCTCTTCAACCCGTGTCCGGTGTGACTTGTATAAGAGCAAGGGTCTTCCCATGGTTTTTCCAATCCGTTCCAACTTCATGATTGCTCCATTCCTTTCCGGCTTCATGGACATCCTTTATCAACCCGTTAAGTGCTTCCTTGAGTTGTTTTGCTCGACTTCTTGTGATCGGTCCAAGCGGCACTTCAAGAGGATCCACATTCCTTCTTCCGGCTTGACTCTCATCATGGATCTCATCACAAGGTCAATCTGGTGCTCAATACCACGAATAGGTGGTAATCCCTTTGGAATCTCTTCAGGGAAGACATCTTTAAAGTCCTGCACAAGAGACACAACCACACTAGGCAAAGATTTAGATAAGTCGTTAGTAGTCAAACATGTTTCCTTAAAAGCCAGCAACAACATAGGTTGCTTCATCACTAACGCTCTCCTCACTACACTCGCTCTTGCCACACAACTCTCCTTTTGCAAGGCTACCCTCTCCTTTTCACTCACCACCAAGGTTGATTCCCCTTCAACTTGGCCTCTCACACTCTTTCCAGCCTTCCTCTCCTTTTCCTTTTGATCTTGACTCTTATATTCCTTTTTCTTCTCATTGTCTTTTGCTCTCTCACTCTCACTCTGCTTTTCACTCACCTTATGTTTTGCAAAAGACTGTTGTAGCTGCAACTGGTCCTCATACACTTGTTTGGGCGTTAACGGTTTAAGATTAAAGCTTTTCCCTTGGTGAACAAGCGTATACTTGTTAGAAAAGCCATCATGAACAACCTTCCTATCAAATTGACATGGCCTCCTCAACAACACATGACATGCTTGCATTGGCACTACATCACATAACACCTCATCCTTATACCTTCCAATGCGAAAACCAATAAAGGCTTGCTTACTCACCTTAGTCTCACCACTATCATTTAACCACTGCAATTTATATGGACTAGGGTGTCTAACAGTTTTGAGCCCCAGCCTCTCAACAATAAAATTACTCACTACATTGGTGCAACTCCCTCCATCAATGATCAAACAACAAATGTGATCTCCTAGATAACATCTAGTATGAAATATATTCTCTCTTTGCACCTCTTCTTCTCTTCACCTGCACATTCAAAGCTCGCTTCACTACTGCCACTAGCCTTCCCATTGTAGGCTCCTCATCATCACTAGCATCCTCTAATGGAGGCATATCATCTTCTTCACTATCCCCCTCAGTCTCATACTCCCCATCGTCACGCAAAATCATCACACGCCTATTTAGACATTGACTAGCAATATGGCATCTACCTTGACATTTAAAACATCTAATGTCACGATTTCTAGAAGTAGAAGAATCAAGGTTACCTTGGTTACCAGGAGTAGAACCCGCTTGCCTCAGCTCCCCTTTTGGTTTGGTAGGTAAAGGCTTTTCTTCCTTCTTCCATTGATTAGTCTTCCAAGTGGATGAACCATTACCCTGTTGAAATCATGCATTACTACTACCTCACCTCTTGTGCTAGTTCTCAACCTTTATAGCCATGTGAACCATATCCTCCAATTCTACATAATGCTGCAATTCAACCACATTTTGGATTTCTCTATTCAACCCCGTAAGAAACCTAGCCATTGTAGCCTCTCTATCCTCCTCTACATTTGCCCTAATCATAGTGACTTCCATCTCCTTGAAATACTCATCTACACTTCGGCTTCCCTGCCTTAGAGTTTGCAACTTGTTGTTCAATTCACAATAGTAATACACAGGCACAAATTGCTTCTTTATCACTCTTTTCATCTCTTCCCAAGACTCAATAGGTGGCTCGCCGCTCCTTCTCCTATTCAACATTAATTGATCCCACCACACTATAGCATAATCCGAAAACTCAATGGTAGCAAGTTTTACTTTCTTTCTCCCACTATAGTTGTGACAATCAAACACCATCTCCACCTTTTTCTCCCACTCTAAGTATGCCTCGGGATCATTCTTCCCTTGGAAAGGAGGAATCTTCATCTTTATGCTACTTAATTGATCATCCTCTCTATTCCTATCTCCTTTATCTTCACAATCTCTAGTTCCTCTATTCTGACCACTATAACCTCTATAACTCCCAACAGAAGGCTCATCAAAGTCATCATCCGACATTTCATCTCCACCCCTCGGTACTCTCCTAGAACGACTCTCCCTCTTACACCCTTGGAATACGTTTGTGGATTGCTCTAGTCTTTGCTCTACCGTCTCATGAATTTGTTCCATTCCTTCTTGGAACATCCTCTTCATTTCTCCCCTCAATGCCTCAATTACTAACCTAGCATCAAACCTTCCCCTCTCACCTTCAGGAGAATGTTGTCTAGACATAGTTCCTGCAGAAAAGATTAGTACTAACATAAATATATATATGATTAAACCTCACGATACACTCCCTTACGTGTTTCGCTCAAATGATGATATCACACAGTCACTCGTGTATTATCACAAACAACGATGATATCAACTCGCCAATTTCCTCGTCTCAATTCTCTTGGAACTAACCCAAACTACACCAGTTTCCTTCCGTAGAATTCAAAACAACTCTAAGGTTCGTAAATTTTCCTCTATTTTTCTATCCGATTTTTTTTTTGTCTTGGTTGTTGCTCTTGATCACGTTTGTCTTTTCTTTTCTTTTCTCTTCTTTTTTTTTGTCGTGATTTTTACTCTCTTTTTTTTAACATTCGCCTACTCGATATTACACTATCAAAAGACAATCAATACTACGAAATTGAATACGATAATTGATATGAACGATTGGAGTTAAGGTTTTTTATATTACCTTCCTCAACCGAACTTGATGTTTTGACAAACCTATGCTCTGATACCAAACTAATACGAACCACGGCAACCCGTGACGAAACCCAATTCCAATACGTTCGGAATTCGTTGCCTAAGACGCCCAAACACCTAAAGTGGAAACCGCAACCCGTTGTCTATAAGCGAGACAAGAACCTTGGTATAAAATGAAGACGCCACAATTAGGATGAAAGACCGATTAATAAGTCGGGATGAACGCCACGGAAATTAATCCGATAAGTTCGATTTAGTTCTTGAAGAACCAGGAGAGGTGCCTCTCAAAAGTGTTTAATGTTCAAAGATGTAAATTCTAAGTTGTTCTAAACCATAGGAGTTTTTATACTAGGGTTACAATTCGTGAAAAACAAGTCCAAAACGACGTAGCTTAGATAAGTTGCATAAAAACACGAAAACAGAACAAGCTGGACGGCAGGGGATACACAGCCGTGTACACGACCGTGTACTTTGGCCGTGTACTTTTCTGTGCACATTCCAGTCACATACACGAGCGTATACTTCTGGTCGTGTATCTTTCTGCGGAATTGCTTGTCTCCATACACGGCCATGCCTTTTAGCCGTGTGTCTAGCCGTGTATAATTCTGTGCAATCTTGGAATTCTTACATGGTCGTGCCTTGAAAGTACACGCCCTCTTCAACCCGTGTCTGGTGTGACTTGTTTAAGAGCAAGGGTCTTCCCATGGTTGTTCCAATCCTTTCCAACTTCATGATTGCTCCAATCCTTTCCGGCTTCATGGACATCCTTTATCAACCCGTTAAGTGCTTCCTTGAGTCGTTTCGCTCGACTTCTTGTGATTGGTCCAAGCAGCACTTCAAGAGGGTCCACATTCCTTCTTCCGGCTTGACTCTCATCATGGATCTCATCATTGCTGTAGCTGCAACTGATCCTCATACACCTGTTTAGGTGTTAAGGGTTTAAGATTATAGCTTTTGCCATAGTGAACAAGTGTGTACATGTTAGAAAAGCCATCATGAACAACCTTCCTGTCAAACTGCCATGGCCTCCCCAACAACACATGATACGCCTGCATCGACACTACATTGCATAACACCTCATCCTCATACCTACCGATGCGAAAAGCAATCAAAGCTTGCTTACTCACCTTAGTCTCTCCACTATCATTCAGCCACAACAATTTACATTTGGGTTAGGGTGTTTAGTAGTCTTGAGTCCCAAACTCTCAACAATAAAAGTACTCACCACATTAATGCAACTCCCCCTATCAATGATCAAACTGCAAATATGATCACCTAGATAACATCTAGTATGAAAGATATTCTCTGGTTGCACCTCCTCTTCTTCCTTCACCTGCACATTCAAAGATCGCTTCACTACTGCCACTAACTTCCTTGCTGCAGGCTCCTCGTCATCACTAGCGTCCTCCAATGGAGGCATATCATCATCTTCACTATCCCCCTCAGTCTCATACTCACCATCATCACGTAGAATCATAATACGTCTATTCAGACATTGACTAGCAATATGACCTCTGCCTTGGCATTTAAAACATTTGATGTCATGATTTCTAGGAGTAGAAGAATCAGGTTTACCTTGAGTACCAGGAGTAGAACCCACTTGCTTTTGCTCTCCTTTTAGCTTGGTGGGAAAAGACTTTTCTTCCTTCTTCCATTGGTTAGTCTTCCAGGTAGATGAACCAGCACCCTGTTGAAACCGTGCAATACTACTACCTTTCCTCCTATGTTGGTTCTCAACCTTTATAGCCATGTGAACCATATCTTCCAATTCCACATAATGCTTTAATTCTACTACATTTTGTATCTCTCTATTCAACCCCGCAAGAAATCTAGCCATGGTAGCCTCTCTATCCTCCTCAACATTTGCTCTAATCATAGTAATCTCCATCTCCTTGAAATACTCATCCACACTTCGGCTCCCCTGCTTAAGAGTTTGCAATTTGTTGTGCAACTCACGATAGTAATAAGCAGGAACAAACCGCTTCTTCATCACCCTCTTCATCTCTTCCCAAGACTTAATAGGTGGTTCGCCATTCCTTCTTCTATTCAACATCAGTTGATCCCACCACACTATGGCATAATCTAAAAACTCAATGGCAGCAAGCTTCACTTTCTTTCCCCTACTCTAAGTATGCCTCGAGATCATTTTTCCCTTGGAAAGGAGGAATCTTCATCTTTATACTACTCAATTGATTATCCTCTCTATACCTATCTCCTCTATCTTTCCAATCCCTAGTTCCTCTATTCCTACCACCATAACCTCTATAACTCTTGATAGATGGTTCATTAAATTCATCATCAGAAATTTCATCTCTACCCCTTTGTCCTCTCTTAGAACAACTCTCCCTCTTACGCCCTTGAAAGATGCTTTTAGATTGCTCTAGTTTTTGCTCCATCGTCTCATGAATTTGTTCCATTCCCTCCTGAAACATCCTCTTCATCTCATTCCTCAACGCCTCAATCACTAACCTACCATCAAACCTCCCCCTCTTACCTTTAGGAGAATGTTGCCATGACATAGTTCCTGTAATAAAGGTTAGTACTAACACACATATATAGGACTAAGCCTCACGATTCACTCCCTTACGTATTTCACTCAAAAGATGATATCCCATAATCACTCGTGTATTCTCACAAGCAAGGATGATATCAACTCACCAATCCCTCTTCTCAATTCTCTTGGAACTAACTCAAACTACACTAATCCCTTCCGTAGAATTCAAGAACAACTCTAGGGGCTGGAATTTTCCTCTTTTTCTTTCCTTTTTGTTGCCTTTGTTTCCGTTCTTTCTTCACGTTTGTTTTTTTTTTTTTTTGTCGTGAATTTTTTTTTTTGTAACAAGATTAATAGGATGCTCTACACTACTCAAGAAAAAAATAACACTATGGACTTGAGTACGAAGCTATAACAACACGAAACTTGATATGAACAATTGATATGAACGATTGGAGTTAAGGTTTTGATGTTACCTTCCTCAAACCGAACTGATGTTTAACAAACCTAGGCTTTGATACCAAACTGATACAAACCACACTTATGTGTGACGAAACCGATTACCAATTCGTTCGGAATTGCAACCCAAGATTCCAAACAATCAAAGTGGAACCACGACCCGTTGCCTATAAACGAGGCAAGAACCTTACTATGTTCTGTTGACGTCACAATCGAGATGAAAGATCGATTGATAAGTCTGGTTGAATGCTACGGAAGAAATCCGATAAGTTCAAGAGAAGTTCTTTAGAGAACCAAGAGAGGAATTCTCTCAAAAATGTGTTATTCAATGTTGTATGAATGTTCTATCCTCTATTTTTCAACCCTAGCAACTTATATTAGGGTTTATAACTTGTAATAACAAAAGCCCAAAACTACATAACATCATAAAGTCGTAGAAAAATAACAAACAGGCAATGAAAGCCGGCGGCGTAGAAGGCGGCATAGTAGCCGGCGTAGGATGTACGCCGGGTATATAGGCTGGTGGGGTAATAAGCCGGCGTAGTCCCTCTGTCGCGTGCTAATGGCAACGCCGGTTCAAGGTCGGCAGCATTTAAGTCAACGTTCTCAAGGTCGGTAGCTTTGATCTTCAATGCTTTGATCTCCTTAAATGACTTATACAAATGCAAGGTCATTCTCATGGTTGCTCCACTCTTTTTCGGCTTCTTGGATCTCCTTTATCAGCCTGTTCAGTGCTTCCTTGAATCGTTTTGCTCAAGTTCTTGTGATCGGCCCAGGTGGCACTTCAAGTGGATCCACATTCCATCTTCTAGCTTGGCTCCCATCATGGCTCTCATCATTAACACTCACAGGCACCTTCACCCTTAGCGTAACATACATACTGCCTCGATTATCCAACCAATGCAAGTTATAAGGGCTAGGATGTAGGCTAGTGCAGCAGATATAACATTCGCGCAACTACCACTATCAATGATGAGTACACGAAGGTTACCTCTGATCTTGTAAGAGGTGTGAAATATGTTCTCTCTCTGAATATCTCTAGCATCAAGAGATATGGTTAGAGCCTTACATAACACGTTAATAGGTAGATATTGTTCACTAGTACCCTCCTCATGTGTTTCTGTAGTCTAGTCATCATAATACTCCTATAGTGCTATTGGTAAATCTGTAGCTTCAGTCTATTCCTCGGCAACCTTAACATCTTTCCCAACACCCTCCATAACAGTCATCACCCTCTTATTTGGACATTGTGCTGCCATAAGCCCAAATCCTATGCATTTAAAGCATTTGATCTAGTGTGCTTTTCTACTAGTAGATCCGGGAATAGTCTGCCTCACATCTGGTACTATTACCTCTTTGCCCTTGCTAGTGGGTATATTTTCTCTTCTAGTGTTTGGGGTAGTTTTGTCCACTGCTCTCACTGTGTCACTTACTGATCATTGCCAATTGTAGTTTTAACATTTATAATGTCTGTTCTTAGTTTTAACTATGTTACAATAGGCAAGTATACCTACCGTGGACGTAATATAGTGTTAAGTATAAGGTCATCCCATAGAGAGAAGATTACTAATTACTAATACTAGCTCTTTCCCTATTATCTAACCGCCAAATTAAGATGAAGTGTATTAAAGACTAAAAATAGTTAACAATCTAAAATTTTAACTAAAACTACTTCAACAACACAAGATTTAATTCGATAACAAAGCAACTTAGATCTCATTATATACCTATATTGTCACACGAATCATTAGAAACTAAGGATTAATGTTTCTGAGTTCTTAAGCTGTTAAGTTCCAAGAGGCAAGATAATTACTTCCTCAAGTATATTAACTTATCTAATCCTAGATTTATCAATTAGGATCTCTCCTTAATCAATAGCAATCTAGAATCGCATGAAGCCTATGAACCCTAATTGAGTATGTACAACAAAAGATTTTCGATTTTCTATCTCTTGAAACACGAGCAAATCTCATCAAAAAACATAGGTCTGATCATAAAAGCGATTTCTCAATCAACTCAAATGATATTAAGCATAAAATCATATTATGGATATATGAATCTAAGATAAATATGAAGCACATGTAATGGAACAAAAGAACATCAATAAAACTTCAATTAAATCATATCTTCATCATATGACAAAACAGTTCAAATGAGATCTTAGTCTACGGTTTACTCTTCCATAGATCGAATAATGATAGAACAAATACCTGAAGAGAAACTAGAGTCCATGATTACAACCCGAATAGAGTGAATCTTGAATGCCTTGCTCAAATCTCCTTGGATTGTTGAGTAGAAAACTAAGGAAAAAGATATGAAAATGAAGTCTAAACCCTAGCTCTATCGTTCCCTCCTTTCCTCATATGTATCCATATATATATGTCTGTCCTAGGGTTAGAAGAGAGAGAAAATAAAATGTTAGAGAAAATAGGTCTTGACTCCATACACCCCTCACCATGCCCCATGCCAAAGGGGCATGGTAGTCTCGGGTCATTCTTTTAAAGCTGGCACGCCCCCATATTAGGGGCTTGGTGGCTTTGTCTTCCACTTCTAGTCCCATACGCTCCCTGCTACGCCCCGTGGCAAGGGGCGTGGTAGCTTCTGTCTTGATTTCTATTCCATACGCCCCTGATATGGGGTGTGGTGGTGGTTTAATTCATATGCCCCTGATATAAGGGCGTGGTAGGCAGGGGAGATGTTCTTCTTCCTTTCTCTTTGTTATTTTCTTCTCAATTTCTTTCAGTGATCTTCATTACACCTGAAAGCAACATATTCCTTGATTAAGCATCAATTTTGAATGATTTTTTGATAAATTATCAACTTGAAAGAGCTTAAAATCTTCCTAGATTTTGGGGTTTAATGGCGATTATCAAATTCCCCCACACTTGAATCTTTGCTTGTCCCCAAGTAAAGCAATTTTAAAGATCCTAAATTCAAAATGGGGACTTTAGATTTCAAAACACAGTAAGCTAGAATATCAACATTCATCAATGATCATGTTTAACATCTAATAGAACTCCTCAATTGAATCAATGTAGTCCTTACCTTGTCCTGCAATATTGAACTAGAGATACTTTAATCAAACTTTTAAAATTAATCAAAATAAAGTAAGCTTCTACCTCTATCTTTTAATAACAGCTTCCAAATCAAAAATCAAACTCAAGGTCAAACAAAAATAAAATGAGACTTGGCTCACTTCAATTAGCCACTTCAGAGTACATAGCCTCCTAATCCATCTCTCTAAGCAAACTACTCCATCATAAAAGTATTTTGCATCCGAGATTCTCCTGGATTCCTCTTCATTCAATAGACCTTCCTAAAAGTTTCATTTATTTATTTAGGATCCCGAAACCCATGTAGCAAGCTTTCAGCCGATAATCCTGGATTCGTCACCCAAGTTATCAGACATTATCCCTTCAAATGAAGGCGTCCCTATGGACTTAATCACTCAAGTTTCAAGAATTCCTTTTTTTTTTTTTTCGGGAGTAATTTCCTCGGTTGGCCGATCCTAGGCCGGACGACCTTAGGTCAGCAGGTTTTAAAGGGACCTCATCGAACCTCCATTACTCTAACTAATTTGTTTAGCTAGTATCGGGGTCAGCCTTCGCTCTTCTGAGGGACTAAAGCCCGCCCATACTAATTAAGATATCTTATTTTGAATTAAACTTTTCTTAAAAGGTCTCTTAAGAAAGATCACCAAGAGAATTACTTCATTTGCCCTTTTATAATGGATTGATTAGCTGTCAAGACTTTTGATGAAACAATATACTTCCTAGTAACATAGAAATCATGCCAATTAACATTTTTCTAAGGACCTTAGTTCAATTCCTAACTTTGAATTCCACTTTCAAATGACAAGTAAACTTGCTTCACAAAGATTTTTATTCTATAATTTTGATTAAGTATGAAAAAATTCAGTGCAAAAACAGGAGTGAATTGCACTACATTCTTTTTGAGGGGTTCAATCATTGAATGCTAAAACACTCCTCAAATGTAGCTAAAATTCTAGCAACATAGAAAATGTAGGGGGAATTTTGACAAAAAATTAGATAATTGCTAACTCTATATCGATAATCGCACATAAACACCTAGTTCTCCTTTTTCCCTTTGTTCATAATATTTAATACCCCTCTCCCACACTTAAGTTAGACATTGTCCTCAATGTCGATACTTACAATAAAATCAGACAAGGAAAGAGCATTAAATAGAGAAAAAGGTAATAAAAAGAACTAGTGCTCCCCTGAATTCGATGTTGCTATTCATCAAGTGCTTGATCAAAACCATATGTTGTGTAGTAACTCCAGTATTCAAGAGTTGTGTGAATCTGATAGTTGTTGCAATACAAGAATCTGGACAACTATATAAAGAAGAAAACTAAAAAGAAGTTAGCCTACAATAGAAATTAAAAAGAAGGAAAAATAAGAAAAAGTAAAGCATGAGTCTTTAAATTAAGATAATACAAACTGAATTCTCTCCCCTGTCATCATAAAAATAATCCAAAGGTAACAAAGTTCAAAAACAGAAGATCTGGAAGGGAGAGGATCAATCATCCTCTTCATTGTCATCAAATTCTTCTTCCGCTTCTGACCCCGTAGCCCCTTCTGAAGCATAAGCGTGAATCTCTCGGTCTATCTCATCATCATCCTCTTCCTCCTAGATTGCCTTGGATATCTCTCCCCTTTGGACTTCCTCCTAGACTGCCTCCCGAGCTACTTCCTTTGGGGCCTCTCCATCATCGCTAGATGATGAAGAAGAAGAAGTGATGCAATCTGGAAGCTTCACCTTTAGTTTCTTTGCAAATGCTTCGGCTATAGAGCCGATATAGCGTTTGAGACTTTTGTTCTTCTTTTTGAGCTTCTTGACATCCTTAGTGAGCTCTTCCAATTTCTTTGTATTTTCATCTTTCGCATCATCTCCAAAAGAGTCACCTCTTTCTTTTATCTTTGGAATATCCCATTGTTGGAGGGCCACATTAGTCATAGGATAGGATTCTCCTATTTCATCTCTAAGAGCTTCTTTAGGGAATTCATTTATGTTTTTCAAAATTCAGGTAATATATGCGCCATAGAAGCAGCCTTTCTTGGATAGTTGAGCTTGATGGCGTATTGCAAAGGCTAACACTATTGCTACATTTACCCTCTCACCCCTTGTCATGCTCCACATTAGATATAAATCCAATTGGCTGACCACTCCAACACTGTTTATCTTACCGTTCGGTGATTGGACCAGTAGAGAATGTAAAATCCTGTGGCTTATCTGCTTAAGATGTGATCCCCTTGACAGTAAAGGATCATAAGGACTTTTTCTAGCGATTGATGACCAAAACTGATTGTATGACAGTGTGCACACCAGCCATCTAGTCGGGAGGCTCTTGAATTCATCCGTTTGAATGTATTCTGGAGAGTGCAACCCAGTGTATTCACAAAATTTGGTCATACTCATCGAATGATGTTTCCTGAATGCTGAAAAGGAAATCTCATTGTCCAAACTAAATAGGCGATCTGGCTTACTGATCCGGAAGGTGGCCAAGAATTCCAAAGTAACTCCCCTATATACCTTCTCAACAATTGAAAGAAGATTGGCCCAGGCAGGATCAATTAATAGCCTCTCGAATTGTCGAGTTAATCCATAATCATGGATCACTCCCCAATTCAAGCAGGCATTTGGTGTAATACACTTCATGGCCTCTAAAGATTTGTATCTCTTTACTTTATCCCCGCTAAGTCCTTAGGGAATTCTCCCACCACTACTACTACCTGGACCTTCAATTCTGGCCCTTTTCTTCTACTTCTATTGTTGTTTCTTTGGTGCCATCTGCAATTGAACAGTGGATAAGCATGAATGATGTGCTCAAAACTAAGTTAAGCATATACAAAAACCAATTTGAAAGATAAACAAACAATGTCAATCAAACTAGTCTCAATCAATCACATGAACAATGGTATTAAATCTCAATGTTTATAACTAATTCTTCCAATGAGGATGTGATCAATCTTAAGTATCTAAATTAGTTGCTCTGATACCAAAAGATGATGTGCTCAAAACCACTTTGAAGCACAATCAAATGACTCAAGAAAAACAATTCTCAAGTCTCATACAAACCGGTCTAATTTAGCTAGGAAATTATGTGACCCTAATGGAACTTTGATGAAATCCAATGGTTCAAAGATTCAATTAACTTCCACTAATGATCAATTTCACTAATCAACAATAAGAACAAGAGAATTACATGTGAAATGGATGAAAAAGACAAGCACAAAAACCGTGATCTCAAATCCTTCCAACAAGTCCAATTCACGCCAATCACTAAAGAGCATTCAATATCAATGAATAATCAACCTTACAAGATGATTATCCACGAATTACAATCACTAATAAGTCCAAGAAAGATTCAAATCTACCCTAGATATGACTCACTAGAGAAGAAATGAACATACAACAAAAATGAATCGATATGACTCACAATTCTCCTTTGTCGCACTCGTCACAATTCCAATTCTTGGGTTGAAATTAATAAGAGGTTTGAACTAAAGATGAACCTTAATTCCACACGTGAAAGTGCTAGGTTATTTTTGAAAAATATGGCCTCTTCAAACCCTCTTCTAAGCAAGTATTTATACTTGCTATTCCTAGGGGTAGAAAGTGGTCAAAATTACAAGTTTGCCACTTTTAAGGTGGTTAGTCCTAAATGAAAATTGCAAGGAAATAAAAGTGTTCCAAAATGATTACAATATAAATAGCCCATGCAAATGAAAAATATATAAAAGAAATTGGTCTTCAAGATGCTGGTGTTCTATAGGATTCATTGGCCCAGCTTATCGCCGGTTTAGGTCGATCCATGGATATCCCACAAGCTGAGTTTGAGGGAGTTTGTCCATTGCCCTATAAAATATGATAAGTGTGCCTGTTGGAAAACACAATACAAGAATAATAGAAAAGAGGTTAATTTACAAATAATTCCATGGTCGATCTGCTCAAAATGGACCCTTATCGCCAAAATTCGAGTTACTTTAGTTCTTGCCCTAATGATAAATCTTGCCGGATTTTGATTCTTATCATCTCCTCGGGCTTCAAAAAGATTTTTCCTCAAATCTGGAAGATCAAATGCAATAGAGATTTTGTTTTCTCCTAGCAATCCATCTGAAGAAGTATCTCTACAGAATCCCAATATCTAAAATGCTACAAGTGGTGATTGTTTTATCTCCTCCATTTCCAGGATGTATCTCATCTGCAACATAAATAATGACCCATTATCCATTGAGGTGTCCCCTATCTCAACCCATTTCACTGATATTGTTTCCTCCTTTTCTAACTCATCTGTATGTCACCGATCCTCATGGTCTTTTAGTGGTTGGCCCAACTGCTCATTGCCTTTTGAGACCCTTGAAAGTGAACACAACTGTCTCTGAACATTCTGGCCCTCTAATGATAGACTCATCTGACTCTGATCCTCAGAATACTCCAATGCTTTACTCAACTGCTCATAAACCTCTAATATCTCTGAAGGAGAACATAAATGACCTTGAACAGTTTGGTTCCCTGGTAGTCTGCTCCTAGTAACCTGGAATGAATAGGATTGCCTCTGTCTTTCCACTTATAAGGCTAACTATATAGCCTCATCAAGTGTACTATATCTCTGAAGCTCAACTACACAAGCTATCTCATACTTCAACCTAGATATAAAATGTGCTAGGGTTTGTTCAAGAGGTTCAATTGATCCACATTTGATCACTAGTGTCTCAAACTCCTATACATAGTCATCCACCGTTTTACCCCCCTGTCTCAGTGTCTGGAGACGCATAAATAACTCATGCTTGTAGTGTTCTGGTACAAACCTCTTCCTCAAAACTCATTTCATGTCTCTCTAAGTGTGTATTTCAGTCTCTCCATCCCTTCGCCTACTGATAACCATATTTTTCCACCATAAAGCGGCATACCCTGTGAACTCTACAACTGTAAGACGTACCCTGGAGTCATCATCAATCTCATAACACTCGAAAAGACCCTCAACTTGGTCTTCCCAGTCTAGGTAATCATCGGCGGAACCCCTACCATCAAATGAAGGCATCTGTAGCTTCACATACTCTAGTCCTCGAGGTGGTCTAAATTCCCTGTCTAGGTATGGATTAACCCCAAAATTATCATCTCTGTCTTCCCTAAGAGCATGATAATCTCCTTCTACTCTTCTCCTTATATTTCCTCTAACTTCCTCTTCTCTCTGGACATTTTAAGGAGCTACTTTAGGTGGTGCCTAAAGGTTTACCATAGGTGGTAGTGGTAATGTCATCCTATCAATCCTTGTTGCTAATGTAGCAACAATTGTGGTAAGGTCCTGAAGTTGCTCATCTAAATTTCTTTCACTTGTATTTCAATGACCTGGTCTACCACCCACTTGGCTATTAGCCTCATTGCCAATGCCCCCATTCACACTATCATTTGACATGTTTGTGGATGTGATTTATTTGAAGTACAAATGTAACCTCAAATAATTGTAGCACACTCCCTTCACCTCACCACGTCACAATAACAAGTTTGGATAACAACACACACACTTGTACACCCACGGTGTAATGAGAGCCATGATGGGAGCCAAGCCAGAAGATGGAATGTGGATCCTCTTGAAGTGCCACCTGGACCGATCACAAGAACTCGAGTGAAACGATTCAAGGAAGCACTTAATGGGTTGATAAAGAATGTCCATGAAGCCGGAAAGGATTGGAGCAACCATGAAACCGGAAAGGATTGGAGCAACCATGAGAATGCACTTGCTCTTGTACAAGTCATAACGGATACGGGTTGAAGGGGGCGTGTCTTTACAAGGCACGATCGTGTAGTGAGTTTGGAGGCTCCACAGAAACATACACGGCCGTATACACGGTTCAAACGCACGGCCGTATATGGTGTCAAGAATATCCACAGAAACATAAATGGCCAAAAGGGCACGACCGTGTATACCCTCTATGCCGGCTACTACGCCGGCACCTACGCCGCTGGCCTTTATTCCCTGTTTTGTTATTTCTCCACAACTTTATGATGTTATGTCATTTTGGGCTTTTGTTTACGAATTTTGAACCCTATTAATAGCTGCTAGGGTTGGAAAATAGAGGACAACAAAGATATACAAGTTTGAATAACACATTTGAGAGAATTCCGCTCTTGGTTCTTTAAAGAACTTCTCTTGAACTTATCGGATTTTCTTCCGTGGCGTTCATCCCGACTTATTAATCGGTCTTTCATCCCGATTGTGGCGTCCACATAATATACCAAGGTTCTTGCCTCACTTATAGGCAATGGTTGCAGTTCCACTTGATTGTTTTCGGCATCTTAGGTAGCAATTCCGAACGTATTGGTATTGGCTTTCGTCATACGTGGGCGTAGTTCGTATCAGTTTGGTGTCAGAGCCTAGTTTTGTTAAAACATCAGTTCGGTTTGAGGAAGGTAACATCAAAACCCTAACTCCAATCGTTCATATCAATTGTTCATATCAAGTTCATAGTGTTAATTGTCTATTGAAAGTGTAGTGCCTCCTATTCATTGTTGTTACCAAAAAAAAAAATCACGACAAAAAAAAAAAACGAGATCAAGAGCAAAAAAAAAGGCAACAAAAAGGAAAGAAAAAGAGGAAAATTTCGAGCCCCTAGAGTTGTTTTGAATTCTACAGAAGGGATTGGTGTAGTTTAGGTTAATTCCAAGAGAATTGAGAAGAGGAATTGGTGAGTTGATATCATCATTGCTTGTGAGAATACACGAGTGACTATGTGATATCATCCTTTGAGTGAAACACGTAAGGGAGTGTATTGTGAGGCTTAATCATATATATATTTGTGTTAGTACTAACCTTTTTTTGTAGGAACTATATCGAGGCAACATTCTCCTGAAGGTGAGAGGGGAAGGTTTGATGCTAGGTTAGTGATTGAGGCGTTGAGGAGTGAGATGAAGAGGATGTTTCAGGAGGGCATGGAACAAATTCATGAGACGGTGGAGCAAAAACTAGAACAATCTAAAAACGTCTTCCAAGGGCGTAAGAGAGAGAGTTGTTCTAAGAGAGTACAAAGGGGTGGAGATGAAATGTCTGATGATGAATTTAATGAACCTTCTGTCGGGAGTTATAGAGGACTTGGTGGTAGGAATAGAGGAACTAGGGATTGGGAAGATAGAGGAGATAGGAATAGAGAGGATAATAAATTGAGTAGTATAAAGATGAAGATTCCTCCATTCCAATGGAAGAATGATCTCGAGGCATACTTAGAGTGGTAGAAGAAGGTAGAGATGGTATTTGATTGTCATAATTATAGTGGGAGAAAGAAAGTGAAGCTTGCTACCATTGAATTTTCGGATTATGCCATAGTGTGGTGGGATCAACTGATGTTGAATAGAAGAAGGAATGGCGAACCACCTATTGATTCTTGGGAAGAGATGAAGAGGGTGATGAAGAAGCGGTTTGTGCCTGCGTATTACTATCATGAATTACACAACATATTGCAAACTCTTAAGTAGGGAAGCCGAATTGTGGATGAGTATTTCAAGGAGATGGAGGTTACTATGATTAGGGCGAATGTAGAGGAGGATAGAGAGGCTACCATGGCTAGGTTTCTTACTGGATTGAATAGAGAAATTCAAAATGTCGTAGAATTGCAGCATTATGTAGAATTGGAAGATATGGTTCATATGGCTATAAAGGTTGAGAACCAACATAGGAGGAAAGGTAGTAGTACTGCACGGTTTCAACAGGGTGCTGGTTCATCCACCTGGAAGACTAACTAATGGAAGAAGGAAGAAAAGCCTTTACCCACCAAAACAAAAGGAGAGCAGAGGCAAGCGGGTTCTACTCCTGGTAACCAAGGTAAACCTGATTCTTCTACTCCTAGAAATCGTGACATTAGATGTTTTAAATGCCAAGGCAGAGGCCATATTGCTTGTCAATGTCCGAATAGGCGTGTTATGATTCTGCGTGATGATTGTGAGTATGAGACTGAGGGGGATAGTGAAGAGGATGATATGTCTCCATTAGAGGACGCTAGTGATGACGAGGAGCCTACTGTAGGGAAGTTAGTGGCCGTAGTGAAGCGAGCTTTGAATGTGCAGGTGAAGGAAGAAGAGGAGGTGCAATGAGAGAATCTCTTTCATACTAAATGTTATCTAGGTGATCATATTTGCAGTTTGATCATTGATGGAGGGAGTTGCACTAATGTGGTGAGTACATTCATTGTCGAGAGGCTGGGACTCAAGACTACTAAACACCCTAGTCCATATAAATTGCAGTGGCGAGACTAAGGTGAGTAAGCAAGCCTTGATTGCTTTTCGCATCGGTAGGTATGAGGATGAGATGTTATGCATGTTGTTGCGGAGGCCATGGCAGTTTGGTAGGAAGGTTGTTCATGATGGCATTTCTAACAAGTAAACGCTTGTTCACTAGGGGAAAAGCTTTAATCTTAAACCCTTAACACCTAAATAGGTGTATGAGGATCAGTTGCAGCTACAATAGTCTTTTTCAAAATATAAGGTGAGTGAAAAACAAAGGGAGAGTGAGAGAGCAAAAGATAGCGAGAAAGAAAAGGAATACAAAAGTCGATATCAAAAGGAAAAAGAGAGGAAGGTTGGAAAGAGCGTGAGAGACCAAGTTGACGGGGGAACAACTTTAGTGGTGAGTGAAAAGGAGAGTGCAGCCTTGCAAAAGGAGAGTTGTGTGGCAAGAGCGAGTGTAGTGAGGAGGGCGTTAGTGATGAAGCAACCTATGTTGTTGCTGGTTTTTAAAGAAACTTGTTTGAATACTAACGAACTTTTTAACTCTTTGCCTAGTCTGGTTGTGTCTATTGTGTAGGACTTTGAAGATGTCTTCCCTGAAGAGATTCCAAAGGGTTTACCACCTATTCGTGGTATTGAGCACCAGATTGACCTTGTACCCGGAGCATCTATTCTAAACAAACCAGCTTATAGGAGCAATCCAGAGGAGACAAAGGAACTCCAAAGGCAGGTCAATGAACTAATGGAGAAGGGGTACGTGAGAGAAAGCATAAGCCCATGTGCAGTGCCTGTGATTTTGGTGCCTAAGAAGGATGGGTGATGGAGAATGTGTGTTGACTGCCGTGCCATCAACAACATCACGATAAAGTATCGTCATCTCATTCCTCACTTAGATGACATGTTAGATGAATTACATAGGTCTAGTGTCTTTTCCAAAATTGATCTGAAAATCGGATATCACTAAATTAGAATGAAAGAAGGTGATGAATGGAAAACCCCATTTAAGACAAAATATGGATTGTATGAGTGGTTAGTAATGCCTTTGGGTTTAACTAATGCACCTAGTACTTTTATGAGACTTATGAACCATGTTTTGAGGACTTTCATTGGCAAATTTGTGGTTGTCTATTTTGATGATATCCTCATTTACAGCAAGAGTTTGGAAGACCATATATCTCACTTGAGGGATGTTTTAGAAGTGCTTCGAAAGGAGCAATTATATGCTAACCTCAAAAAGTGCACTTTTTGCAAAGACAAACTTGTGTTTCTTGGTTTTATTGTTAGTGCATAGGGAATATAGGTTGATGAAGAAAAGATTTGTGTGATCCAAGAATGGCCTAGTCCAACTAATGTAAGTAATGTACGGAGTTTCCATGGACTAGCGAGCTTTTACAGGAGGTTTGTGTAGGATTTCAGCACCACTTACTTAGGTAATCAAGAAGAACGTGGGGTTTAGATGGGGAGAGCAACATGAGAAGGCCTTTCAGATGCTTAAAAATAAGCTGACTCAGGCGCCATTACTTGCTTTACCTAAGTGTGATGCTTTGGGATTACGTATTGGAGCAGTGCTCATGCAAGAGAGAAGACTAATTGCATTCTTTAGTGAGAAGCTAAGTGGGGCAACCTTAAACTACCCTACTTAAGACAAGGAGTTATATGCATTGGTTTGAACACTGGAGACTTGGTAGCACTATCTTTGGCCAAAAGTGTTCGTGATCCACACTGATCATGAATCCTTAAAGTACTTGAAGGGACAACATAAGCTAAACAAAAGGCATGCTCGTTGGGTGGTGTTCATCGAAACATTTTCCTATGTCATCCACTACAAGCAAGGTAAAGAGAATGTCGTTGCTGAAGCAGTTTCTAGAAGGTATGCTCTTATGTCTACCCTTAGTTTTAGACTGCTTGGTTTTGAGCACATTATGGAATTGTAAGCTGCTGATCGAGATTTTTGTGAAGAGTATGTACATTGTGAGAAGAGTGGTCATGGTAAATTTATAAACATGAAGGATTCTTATTTAGGGAAAGTAAACTATGCATTCCAAATTGTTCTTTAAGAGAATTATTAGTGAGGGAGTCTCATGGAGGAGGTTTAATGGGGCATTTTGGAGTAGCTAAAACCTTTGGGGAATTGCAGGAATACTTCTATTGGCCTCACATGAAACGAGATGTTGAGAGGATTTGTGAGTGATGTGTCACGTGTAAGCAAGCAAAATCTAGAGTCCAACCTCATGGGCTTTATACCCCACTTCCCATTCCTCATGAGCCACGGGTAGATATTTCCATGGATTTTGTGTTAGGATTACCCAGGTCTAGGCATGGTCGAGATTCTATTTTTGTAGTTGTGGATAGATTTTCTAAGATGGCACATTTCATTCCTTGCCACAAAACAGATGATGCTTGCAATATTGCTAATTTGTTCTTTAGGGAAGTTATGAGATTGCATGGTATGCCTAAAACAATCGTATCGGATAGAGATGCTAAGTTCTTGAGCTATTTCTGGAAGACCCTATGGGCTAAGTTAGGAACTAAGCTATTGTTTTCTACTACTTGTCATCTACAGACTGATGGTTAAACTGAGGTACTAAATCGAACTTTATCTACTTTGTTAAGGGTAGTCATTAAAAAGAACATTAAAAGTTGGGAGGATTGTTTGCCGCATGTTGAATTTGCCTATAATCGCACAATGCATTCTGCTACTAAGTTTACTCCTTTTGAAATTGTGTATGGTTTTAATCCACTAACTCCTTTAGATTTATCACCTCTACCTATTTTTGAGTATGTTAATCTAGATGGCAAGAAGAAAGCAGAATTTGTTAAACAGATCCATGAGAAGGCAAGGCTAAACATTGAGCAAAGAACAGAGCAGTATGTGAAACAAGCCAACAAGGGTCGTCGACAAGTTATCTTTGAACCTGGAGACTGGGTTTGGGTTCACATGCGCAAAGAGCAGTTTCCTGTGCAGCATCGATCTAAATTACTTCCTAGAGGCGATGGTCCATTTCAAATTCTTGAGCGCATCAATGATAATGTATACAAGATAGATTTTCCAGGTGAGTATCAAGTAAGTGCTACGTTTAATGTTACTAATCTGAGTCCTTTTGATGTAAGCGACGATTTGAGGACAAATCCTTTTCAAGAGGAGGGGAATGATGAGAGCCATGATGGGAGCCAAGCTAGAAGATGGAATGTGGATCCTCTTGAAGTGCCACCTGGACCGATCACAAGAACTCGAACGAAATGATTCAAGGAAGCACTTAACGGGTTGATAAAGAATGTCCACGAAGCCGGAAAGGATTGGAGCAACCATGAGAATGCACTTGCTCTTATACAAGTCATAACAGATACGGGTTGAAAGGGGCGTGTCTTTACAAGGCACGGCCGTGTAGTGAGTCTGGAGGCTCCACAGAAACATACACGGCCATATACATGGTTCAAAGTGATAGGAATAAAAATCCGACAAGACCTATCATTAGGGCAATAACTAAAGGATTTCGAATCTTGGTGATGTGGACCCATTTTGAGCAAATCGACCACGGAATTATTTATATACTAACCTCTTTTATCTTATTCATGTATTTTATATTCCAACAGGAATACTTATCATGCTTTACAGGGTAATGGACAAACTCACTTAAACTCAGCTTGTGGGTTATCCATGGACCGACCTGAACCGGCAATGAGCTGGGCCGATGGATCCTATAGAAGACCGGCATCATGAAGAGCATTTCTTTTATGTATTTTTCATTTTATGAACTATTTTAGTTGTATTTTGGTTTTGGGACACGTTTATTTCTTTGTAACTTTCATTTAGGGTTAGCCACCTTAAAAGTGGCAAACTTGTAATTTTGAGCACTTTTTAACCCTAGGAGTAGCAAGTATAAATACTTGCTTAACAGAGGGTTTGAGAGGCTTATTTTTGCATAACAAACACTTCACATTTCGTGAGAGGGCTTAGGGTTTTCCTAATTCCAAATTCTCTTATCAATTTCAATCCCAAGAAGTTGAAATTTTGGCGAGTGCAACATCTTGAAATTGTGAGTTATATCAATTTCATTTTGTTGTGAATTCTTTTCTTCTCTAGTGTGTTGTATCTAGGGTTGAATTGAGATATTTCTTGGTCAGATATCCTTGTTGTTATTCACGAATTCTTGTGATTATTTGAAGGAATTATCATATTGATCCAATTCATCTTTAAGGATTTCCTTGATAACGTGATTTTCACCATTGGAAAGGGATTGTTTTGTTACGGTTTTTCTTTGTCAAATTGAGGCTTCATTTACATGGATTACATGAAATTACAGTGTTGTTAGAAGGCATTTTCATTGAAGTATTCTGATTATATCATTGGTTGTTTGAATTTCATCCTTTCATCATTAGGGTTCATTTGAAAAGTGCCATTTTTGGATCCGATTTTGCCTTGACTTGAGATAGTTTTTCTTAAGTCCTTTGGATGTGCTTTTAAGTGTGTTTAGGCACATCACAAAGGCACAGCCATGTATGGTGTCAAGAATATCCACAGAAACATACACGGCCAGAAAGGCACGACCATGTATACCCTCTACGCCGGCTACTACACCGACTCCTACGCCGCCGGCCTTTATTCCCTGTTTTGTTATTTTTCCGCAACTTTATGATGTTATGTCGTTTTGAGCTTTTGTTTACGAATTGTAAACCCTATTAATAGCTTCTAGGGTTGGAAAACAGAGGACAACAAAGATATACAAGGTTGAATAACACATTTGAGAGAATTCCTCTTTAAAGAACTTCTCTTAAACTTATCGGATTTTCTTCCGTGGCGTTCATCCCGACTTATCAATCAGTCTTTCATCCCGATTGTGGCGTCCACATAATTTACCAAGGTTCTTGCCTCACTTATAGGAAACGGTTAGCGGTTCCACTTGATTGTTTTTGGTATCTTGGGTAGCAATTACGAACGTATTGGTATTGGGTTTCGTCACACGTTGGCGTGGTTCATATCACGGTGCAACAAGTCACCAATGCAACAAATACTTTTTATCACTTCAAGTATAGTAGAATAATTGAAGCACAAATAAATACTTCCAAGTAGTTAAGATATTGAATTCAACTAAGCAAGTGTTTAAGTAATAATACTTAATAACTTTCACACTTAAATGCTTATATTTGAATTAAAAAATTCACTACTTAACTTCCTTAATTAGCCACGGTTCACACTCAAACTTGATCTTAATGTACAGCACCTTACTCCACACAACTCCACAAATTTACACCACCACACACACCTCAATCACGGTGCATTCACTTCACCACAACACCAATTCACCACGTTGCAACAACACAAATACTACACTCCACTTCCACGGCAAGGATGACAACACAACAAATATACCACTTTCCACAATTGTAATATGAAAATCAACAATAGGCAGCAACTCCAATTTGAATTTCAAACCACTTCACTAATTGCAACCCTTCTACTATTGGTAAGAAATGATTTTCAAATTCAAACAAACACTCATTAACTCCTTCAATCTTAATGCTTGTTTTGAAAATCAAATAACTTCCCTTTTTCCCATACTACTCAAATATGGAAATTACAAATTGTTTCTCCCCAATTCAGAATTACACAATGGAATCACAACAACAAACCTCACAACCTTCCTCACGCCACAAGCTAGTTACGGTAAGAGAATGGTAAGTTTTCAAGTTCAAAAAAATTGTTGAATTTAACAACACTTCTATACTTCTTTGCTTCCATGAAATAATTAATCACAACAAGATACAACAATCCTCCTAATCTAACTCTAACAAGCAGCAAATCAAAATTCCAATCAAGGTAATTTCGCAATTCACAAACTACAATAATACAATTGTGGTTCAAAATTGATTAACCCTAATTGAAAATGATAATCATGAATTCAACCAACAATTAATCCATTTTCTCAACTTGTGCTTTGATACCAAAAGATGATGTGCTCAAAACCAAGATTAAGCACATACAAAAACCAATTTGAAAGACAAACAAACAATGTCAATCAAACTAGTCTCAATCACATGAACAATGGTATCAAATCTCAATGTTTATAACCAATTCTTCCAATGATGATGTGATTAATCTTAAGTATCCAAATTATATTTCTCTAATACCAAAAAATGATGTGCTCAAAACCACTTTGAAGCACAATCAAATTACTCAAGAAAAAAAAATCTCAAGTCTCATACAAACCGGTCCAATTTAGCTAGGAAATTGCGTGACCCTAATGGAACTTTGATGAAATCCAATGGTTCAAAGATTCAATTAACTTCTACTAATGATCAATTTCACTAATCAACAATAAGAATAAGAGAATTACACGTGAAATGGATGAAAAAGACAAGCACAAAAACCGTGATCTCAAATCCTTCTAATAAGTCCAATTCACGCCCATCACTAAAGAGCATTCAATCTCAATGAATAATCAACCTTACAAGATGATTATCCACGAATTAAAATCACTAATAAGTCCAAGAAAGATTCAAATCTACCCTAGATATGACTCACTAGAGAAGAAATGAACATACAACATGATGGAAGCTATGATGGGAGCCAAGCTAGAAGGTGGAATGTGGAACCTCTTGAAGTGCCACTTGGACCGATCACAAGAACTCGAGCAAAACGATTCAAAGAAGCACTTAACAAGTTGATAAAGGATATCCAAGAAGCTAGAAAAGATTTGAGCAACCATGAGAATGAACGTGCATTTGTACAAGTCATTCAAGGTTTTCACAAAGGAGATCAAAGCTGCCAGCTTAGGTAGAGAAACAGCTGGCCTTGAAAATGCCTTAAGGCTGTCGGCTTTGAGCCGATGTTGAAATTAGAGAGCTACAAAGGGACTATGCCGCCTTCTACGCCACCGGCATATATATCCGGCGTACATCTTATGCCGCCCACTACGCTGCTGGTGTACATTGCCTGATTGTTATTTTTTTCGCAACTTTATTATGTTTTGTCATTTTGGGTTTTTCTTTATGAGTTGTAAACACTATTAATAGCTGCTAAGGTTGGAAAATAGGGAGACAACTTTGATTAATATAATTTGAAGAGTATTCCTCTCTTGGTTCTCCAAAGAGCTTCTCTTGAACTTATCGGATCTCTTCTGTAGCGTTCAAATCAGACTTATCAATCGGTCTTTCATCCCGATTGTGGCGTCAACATAGTATACCAAGGTTCTTGCTTCATCTATAGGCAATGGGTCGCAGTTCCACTTCGATTAATTGGCATCTTGTGTTGTAATTCCAAACATATTGGTATAGGGTTTCGTCACAGGTGGGCATGGTTCATATCGGTTTGGTATCAAAGCCTAGGTTTGTTAAAAATCAGTTCGATTTGAGAAAGGTAACATCAAAACCCTAACTCCAATCGATCATATCAATCGTTTGTATTACCATTGCTTCATATTCAAGTCTATAGTGTTAATTGTTTCTTGAGTAGTTTAGTTTCATTCTATCAATCCTTATTTCAAAAAAAAAAGAAAGGAAAAAAAAAATTCAAGCCCAAAGATTTTGTTCTTGAATTCTACAGAAGAATTTGGTGTGGTTTAGATTAGTTCCAAGAGAACTGAGAAGAGGGATTGGTGAGTTGATATCATCTTTGTTTGTGAGAATACACGAGTGAACGTGGGATATCCTTCTTTGAGTGAAACACGTGAAGGAGTGAATTGTGTGGTTTAAGTCTATATATATAATCGTGTTAGTACTAACCTTTTATTACAGGAATTATGTCAAGGCAAGATTCTCCTGAAGGTGAGAAGGGGAGGTTTGATGCTAGGTTAGTAATTGAGGCATTGAGGAGTGAGATGAAGAGAATGTTTCGGGAGGGACTAGAGCAAATTCATGAAATGGTGGAGCAAAAACTGGAGCAATCTAAGAACGTCTTTCAAGGGCGTAAGAGGGAGAGTTTTTCTAAGAGAGGACAAAGGGGTAGAGATGAAAATTCTTATGATGAGTTTGATGAACCTTCTATCGGGAGTTATAGAGGTTATGGTGGTAGGAATAGAGGAACTAGGGATTGGGAAGATAGAGGAGATAGGAATAGAGAGGATAATCAATTGGGTAGTATAAAGATGAAGATTCCTCCTTTCTAAGGGAAGAATGACCCCAAGGCATACTTAGAATGGGGGAAGAAGGTAGAGCTAGTGTTTGATTTTCATAATTATAGTGAGAGAAAGAAAGTGAAGCTTGCTGCCATTGAGTTTTCAGATTATGCCATAGTGTGGTGGGATCAACTGATGTTGAATAGGAGAAGGAATGGTAAACCACCCATTGAGTCTTGGGAAGAGATGAAGAGGGTGATGAAGAAGCGATTTGTTCCTACTTACTACTATCGTGAATTGCACAACAAATTGCAAATTCTTAAGTAGGGAAGCCGAAGTGTGGATGAGTATTTCAAGGAGATGGTGGTTACTATGATTAGAGCAAATGTTGAGGAAGATAAAGAGGCTACCATGTCTAGGTTTCTTGCTGGGTTAAATAGAGAGATTCAAAATGTAGTAGAATTATAGCATTATGTGGAATTAGAAGATATGGTCCACATGGCTATAAAGGTTGAGAACCAACAAAGGAGGAAAGGTAGTAGTATTGCACGGTTTCAACAGGGTGCTGGTTCATCTACTTGGAAGACTACCTATTGGAGGAAGGAAAAAAAGTCTTTACCCACCAAGCTAAAAGGAGAGCAGAAGCAAAGGGGTTCTATTCTTGGTAATCAAGGTAAACCTAATTCTTTTACTCCTAAAAATCGCGACATTAAATGTTTTAAATGCAAAGGAAGAGGCCATATTGTTAGTCGATGTCCGAAAAGACGCGTTATGATTTTGCACGATGATGGTAATGATAGGAATAAAAATCCGACAAGACCTATCATTAGGGCAAGAACTGAAGGATTTCAAATCTTGGCGTTGAGGGCCTATTTTGAGCAGATTGACCCCGGAATTATTTATATATTAACCTCTTTTCTATTATTGTTGTATTGTGTATTCCAACAGGCACACTTATCATATTCTATAGGGCAATGGACAAACTCCCTCAGACTCAGCTTGTGGGTTATCCATAGACCGACCTGAACCGGCGATGAGCTGGGCCGATGGATCCTATAGAAGACCGGCATCTTGAAGACCATTTCTTTTATATATTTATTCTTTTATGAACTATTTTGGTTGTATTTTAGTTTTGGGACACTTTTATTTCCATGTAATTTTCATTTAGGGCTAGCCACCTTAAAAGTGGCAAACTTGTAATTTTGAGCACTTTTTAACCCTAGAAGTAGCAAGTATAAATACTTGCTTAAGAGAGGGTTTAGGGAGCTTATTTTTGCAGAACATACACTCTCTTTTCACGTGTGAATTAGGGTTCATACCTTGGTTCCAACTCTTATCAATTTCAATTCCAAGACTTGAAATTGTGGCGAGTGCAACATCTTGAAATTGTGAGTTATATCAATTTCATTTTGTTGTGATTTCTTTTCTTCTCTAGTGTGTTGTATCTAGGGTTGATTAGAGATAGTTCTTGGTCAGATTTACATCTTATTGTACACGAATTCATTTGATTATTTGAAAGAATTATCAAGTTGATTCAATTCTTCATTAAGGATTTCTTTGCTAGCGTGAATTTCACCATTTAGAAAAGGGATCTTCCTTCACGGTTTTCTTTGTCAAATTGAGGCTTGATTTTCGTGGATTATATGATATTAGAAGTGTTATTAGAAGCCATTTCCATTGTGATATTCAGATTATATCATTAGTAGGTTGAATTTCATCATTTCAATATTAGGGTTCACTAGAAAAGTGCCATTTTTGGGATCCGATTTTGCCTAGACTTGAGATATCTTTTCTTAAGTCTTTTGGATGTGCTTTTAAGTGTGTTTAGGCACATCATCTTAATTTGGTATCAGAGCTCATGTTGAGAGAAGGGATTTATGGTTATTTGATTTTGTGATATTCATCTTCAATTAGGGTTAATCAAATTGTGAACCGCAATTGTGTTGTGTAGTTTGTGACTTACGAAATTACCTTGGTTGGAGCTTTAATTTGCTGATCGTTGGAGTTGGATTAGGAAGGTTGTTGTATCATTTTATGGTCAATAATCTCGTGGAAGGGCAGTAGCTTAGAGTATTGTTTAATTCAACAACTTTTGGGACTTCCAAAAAATTGCCTTATTCTTGCCGTGACTAGTTGTGGTGTGAAGGAGGTTGTGAAGTTTGTTGTTGTGATTTCCATTGTGTAATTCTGAATTGGGGAGAAACCATTTGCAATTTCCAGATTTGAGGTGTGAGTTAAGGAAGCAATTTGAATTTCAAAACACACATTAAGTCATTGTTTAATTGTGTGTTCATTTGAATTTGAAAGTGGCTCCTTACCATTTGTGGAATATTGCAATTAATGATCTCATTTTGAATTTGAATTAAGTTGCCATTTGTTGTGAATTGTGGATTAAATTGTGGGAAGTGGGAGTGTATTTGTTGTTGTTGCCATTTCTTATTGTTACCGTGGAAGTGGAGTGTTGTATTTGTGTTGTTGCCGTGGGAGTGACTTTTGGAAGGTAGAAAAATTTGTTGCACCGTAAGGTGTTATGTGTATGTAGTGGTGTGAGTGGCAGTGTAAATTTGTGGATTTATGTGGATTAAAGGTGCTGCACATCAAGATCAATTGTAGGTGTGAAACCGTGGCAATAAAGGAAAATTGTAGTAGAATTTGAATTAAAAAACAAACATTAAAGTGTGAAAGTAATTGAACTAATTACTTCAACACTTGTGAATTGAATTTAATTTCTTAACTACTTAGAAGTATTTATTTGTGCTTCACTTAGTCTAATATACTTGAAGTGATAAGAAGTATTTATTGCATTGGTGACTTGTTGCACCGTGAGTGTACAAGTGTGTGTGGTTATCCAAACTTGTTATTGTGACGTGGTGAAGTGAAGGGAGTGTGCTACAAATATTTTTTGAGATTACATTTGTACTTCAGATAAATCGCATCCACAAACATGTCATATGATAGTGTGAATGGGTACATTAACAATGAGGCCAATAGCCAAGTGGGTAGCAGACTAAGTCGTCGAAATACAAATGGAAGAACTCTAGATGAACAACTTCGGGACCTTAGCAAATTTGTTGCTACATTAGCAACAAGGATTGATAGGATGACATTGCCACCACCACCTGTGGTAAACCTTCAGGCGCCACCTAGAGTAAAGGGAGATTATCATGCTCTTAGGGAAGATAGAGATGATAATTTTAGGCTTAAACCATATCCAGATAGGGAATTTAGACCACCTCGAGGGCCAGAGTGTGCGAAGCTACAGATGCCTTCATTTGATGGTAAGGGTTCCACAAATGATTATCTAGACTGGGAGGACCAAATTGTACAGACGCAAGTATGCCAACCTTCAAAGGTTCTTGAGGGATCTAGTGACACGAGCCAACCCTTAGAGCATAAAATTTGTCAGACACCGATTTGCCAACCTTTAGAGGATCCTGATGATCATAGTTAGATGAGCAGACCACCAGAGAGCCAAACTGTTCAGAGACAGTTATGTTCACCATCAGAGGTTTTAGAGGGTAATGAGCAGTTGGTCCAACCATTAGAAGACCATGAGGATCAGCAACATACAGATGAGTTAGAAAAAGAGGAAACAGTTTCAGTGGAACAGGTTGATACAGGGGTAACTTTAGTGGATAATGGGTCATTATTTATGTTGCAGAAGAGATACATCTTGGAAATGGAGGAGAGAAGACAATCACCACATGTAGTATTTCAGATATTGGGATTCCAGCAGAGATATTTCTTCAGGTGACATGCTAGGAGGAAACAAAGTCTCTACTTCATTTGATCTACTAGATTTGAGGACAAATCTTTTTGAGGCCCGAGGAAATGATAGGAATAAAAATCCGACAAGACCTATCATTAGGGCAAGAACTGAAGGATTTCAAATCTTGGCGTTGAGGGCCCATTTTGAGCAGATTGACCCCGGAATTATTTATATATTAACCTCTTTTCTATTATTGTTGTATTGTGTATTCCAACAGGCACACTTATCATATTCTATAGGGCAATGGACAAACTCCCTCAGACTCAGCTTGTGGGTTATCCATGGACCGACCTGAACCGGCGATGAGCTGGGCCGATGGATCCTATAGAAGACCGGCATCTTGAAGACCATTTCTTTTATATATTTATTCTTTTATGAACTATTTTGGTTGTATTTTAGTTTTGGGACACTTTTATTTCCATGTAATTTTCATTTAGGGCTAGCCACCTTAAAAGTGGCAAACTTGTAATTTTGAGCACTTTTTAACCCTAGAAGTAGCAAGTATAAATACTTGCTTAAGAGAGGGTTTAGGGAGCTTATTTTTGCAGAACATACACTCTCTTTTCACGTGTGAATTAGGGTTCATACCTTGGTTCCAACTCTTATCAATTTCAATTCCAAGACTTGAAATTGTGGCGAGTGCAACATCTTGAAATTGTGAGTTATATCAATTTCATTTTGTTGTGATTTCTTTTCTTCTCTAGTGTGTTGTATCTAGGGTTGATTAGAGATAGTTCTTGGTCAGATTTACATCTTATTGTACACGAATTCATTTGATTATTTGAAAGAATTATCAAGTTGATTCAATTCTTCATTAAGGATTTCTTTGCTAGCGTGAATTTCACCATTTAGAAAAGGGATCTTCCTTCACGGTTTTCTTTGTCAAATTGAGGCTTGATTTTCGTGGATTATATGATATTAGAAGTGTTATTAGAAGCCATTTCCATTGTGATATTCAGATTATATCATTAGTAGGTTGAATTTCATCATTTCAACATTAGGGTTCACTAGAAAAGTGCCATTTTTGGGATCCGATTTTTCCTAGACTTGAGATATCTTTTCTTAAGTCTTTTGGATGTGCTTTTAAGTGTGTTTAGGCACATCAGGTAAGTATGAGACTAAGGGGGATAGTGAAGATGATGATATGCCTCCATTAGAGGATGTTAGTGATGACGATGAGCCTACAGCAGGGAAGTTAGTGGCAGTAGTGAAGCGAGCCTTGAATGTGTAGGTGAAGGAAGAAAAGGAGGTGCAACGAGAGAATATCTTTCATACTAGATGTTATTTAGGTGACCATATTTGTAGTTTGATCATTGATGGGGGGAGTTGCACTAATGTAGTAAGTACTTTCATTGTTAAGAGGTAGGAGCTCAAGACCACTAAACACCCTAGCCCTTATAAATTGCAGTGGCTGAATGATAGTGGCGAGACTAAGGTAAGTAAGCAAGCCTTAATTTCTTTTCACATTGGTAGGTATGAGGATGAGGTATTATGCGATGTAGTGCCGATGCAGGCTTATCATGTGTTGTTCGGGAGGCCATGGCAGTTTGACAGGAAGGTTATTCATGATGGCTTTTCTAACAAGTATACACTTGTTTACCATGGCAAAAGCCATAATCTTAAACCCTTAACACCTAAACAAGTGTGTGAGGATCAGTTGCAGCTACAACAATCTTTTGCAAAATATAAGGTGAGTGAAAAACAGAGGGAGATTAAGAGAGTAAAAGACATAGAAAAAGAAAAGGAACACAAAAGTCAATACCAAAAGGAGAAAGAGAGGAAGGCTGGAAAGAGTGTGAGAGGCCAAGTTGAGGGGGGATCAACTTTGGTGGTGAGTGAAAAGGAGAGTGTAGCCTTGCAAAAGGAGAGTTGTGTAGCAAAAGCGAGTGTAGTGAGGAGAGCGTTAGTGATGAAGCAACCCATGTTGTTGTTGGTTTTTAAGGAGACTTGTTTGAATACTTACGAACTTCTTAACTCTTTGCCTAGTGTGGTTGTGCCTATTTTGCAGGACTTTGAAGATGTCTTCCCTGAGGAGATTCCAAAGGAGTTACCACCTATTCGTGGTATTGAGCACCAGATTGACTTTGTATCGAGAGCATCTATTCCAAACAAGCCAGCTTATAGGAGTAACCCAGAGGAGACAAAGGAACTCCAAAGGCAGGTTAATGACTTGATGGAGAAGGGGTATGTGAGAGAAAGCATGAGCCCATGTGCAGTGCCTGTGATTTTAGTGCCTAAGAAGGATGGGTCACGGAGAATGTGTGTTGAATGCCGAGCTATCAACAACATCACGATAAAGTATTGTTATCCCATTCCTCGCTTAGATGACATGTTAGATGAATTATATGGGTCTAGTGTCTTCTCCAAAATTGATTTGAAAAGTGGATATCACCAAATTAGAATGAAAGAAGGTGATGAATGGAAAACAGCATTTAAGACAAAATATGGTTTATATGAGTGGTTAGTAATGCCTTTCGGTTTAGCTAACGCACCTAGTACTTTCATGAGTCTTATGAACCATGTTTTGAGGACTTTTATTGGCAAATTTGTGGTAGTCTATTTTGGTGATATCCTCATTTACAATAAGAGTTTGGAAGACCATATAATTCACTTGAGGGATGTTTTGGAAGTGCTTTGAAAGGAGCAATTATATGCTAACCTCAAAAAGTGCACTTTTTGCATAGATAGACTTGTGTTTCTTGGTTTTATTGTTAGTGCACAAGAAATACAGGTTGGTGAAGAGAAGTTTCGTGTAATTCAAGAATGGCCTAGTCCAACTAATGTAAGTAATGTTCGGAGTTTCCATAGACTAGCGAGCTTTTATAGGAGGTTTGTGAAGGATTTCAGCACCATTGCAGCACCACTTACTGAGGTAATCAAGAAGAAGGTAGGGTTCAGTTGGGGAGAGCAACAAGTGAAGGCCTTTCAGATGCTTAAAAATAAGTTGACTCATGTGCCACTACTTGCTTTACCTGATTTCTCTAAAACTTTTGAGATTGAGTGTGATGCTTCGGGAATAGGTATTGGAGCAGTTCTCATGCAAGAGTGGAGACCAATTGCATTCTTTAGTGAGAAGGTAAGTGGGGCAACCTTGAACTATCCTACTTATGACAAGGAGTTATATGCATTGGTTCGAGCTCTAGAGACTTGGCAACACTATCTTTGGCCAAAAGAGTTTGTGATCTACACTAATCATGAATCCTTGAAGTACTTGAAGGGACAACATAAGTTGAACAAAAGGCATGCTCGTTGGGTAGAGTTTATCGAAACATTTCCCTATGTCATCCACTACAAGCAAGGTAAAGAAAATGTTGTTGCTGATGCACTTTCTAGAAGGTATGCTCTTATCTCTACTCTTAGTTCTAGATTGCTTGGTTTTGAGCATATTAAAGAATTGTATGCTACTCACATAGATTTTTGAGAAGAGTATGTTCGTTGTGAGAAGAGTGGTCATGGTAAATTTTATAAGCATAAGGGATTCTTGTTTAGGGAGAATAAACTTTGCATTCCTAATTGTTCTTTAAGAGAGTTATTAGTGAGGGAGTCTCATGGAGGAGGATTAATGGGGCATTTTGGAGTAGCTAAAACCTTAGGGGTTTTGTAGGAACACTTCTATTGGCCTCATATGAAGCGAGATGTTAAGAGGATTTGTGAGCGATGTGTCACTTGTAAACAAGCAAAATCTAGAGTCCAACCACATGGACTTTATACCCCACTTCCAATTCCTCATGAGCCTTGGGTAGACATTTCCCTGGATTTTGTGTCAGGATTACCCAGGTCTAGGCATGGTAGAGACTCTATTTTGTAGTCGTGGATAGGTTTTCCAAGATGGCACATTTCATTCCTTGTCACAAAACAGACGATGCTTGCCATATTGCTAATTTGATCTTTAGGAAAGTTGTGAGATTGCATGATATGCCTAGAATAATCGTATCGGATCGGGATGCTAAGTTCTTGAGCTACTTCTGGAAGACCCTGTGGGCTAAGTTGGGAACTAAGTTATTGTTCTCTACTACTTGTCATCTACAGACTGATGGTCAAACTGAGGTAGTAAATCGAACTTTATCTACATTGTTGAGGGCTGTCATTAAAAAGAACATTAAGAGTTGGGAGGATTGTTTACCTGATGTTAAATTTGGTTATAATCACACAATGCATTCTGCTACTAAGTTTACACTTTTTGAAATTGTGTATGGTTTTAATCCACTAACTCCTTTGGATTTATCTCCCCTTCCTATGTCTGAGTATGTCAATCTAGATGGTAAGAAGAAAGTGGAGTTTTTGTTAAACAACTCCATCAGAAGGCAAGACTCAACATTGAGCGGAGGACAAAAGAGTATGTGAAACAAGCCAACAAGGGTCGTCAACAAGCTGTCTTTGAACCTGGAGATTGGGTTTGGGTTCACATGCACAAAGAGCGGTTTCCTGTGCAACATCGATCTAAATTACTTCCTAGAGGCAATGGACCATTTAAAATTCTTGAGCGCATCAACGATAATGCCTACAAGTTACATTTGCCAGGTGAGTATCAAGTAAGTGCTACTTTTAATGTTGCTGATCTAAGTCCTTTTGATGTAGGCGATGATTTGAGGACAAATCCTTTTCAAGAGGAGGGGAATGATGGATGCTAAGCTAGAAGGTGGAATGTGGATCCTCTTGAAGTACCACTTGGACCGATCACAAGAACTCAAGCGAAACGATTCAAAGAATCACTTAACAAGTTGATAAAGGATATCCAAGAAGCTAGAGATGATTTGAGCAACCATGAGAATGAACATGCATTTGTACAAGTCATTCAAGGTTTTCACAAAGGAGATCAAAGCTGCCAGCTTAGGTAGAGAAACAGTCGGCCTTGAAAACGCCTTAACACCGTCGGCTTTGAGTTAGTGTTGAAATTAGAGAGCTACAGAGGAACTACACCACCTTCTACGCCGTCGGCGTATATATCTAGCGTACATTGCCTGATTGTTATTTTTTTCGCAACTTTATTATGTTTTGTCATTTTGGGTTTTTCTTTACGAGTTGTAAACACTGTTAATAGCTGCTAGGGTTGAAAAATAAGGAGACAACTTTGATTAATATAATTTGAAGAGTATTTCTCTCTTGGTTCTCCAAAGAACTTCTCTTGAACTTATCGGATCTCTTCTGTGGCGTTCAAATCAGACTTATCAATCGGCCTTTCATCCCAATTATGGCGTCAACATAGTATACCAAGGTTCTTGCCTCGTCTATAGGCAACGGGTCACGGTTCCACTTCGATTAATTGGCATATTGAGTTGTAATTCTAAACTTATTAGTATAGGGTTTCGTCACAGGTGGGCGTGGTTTATATTACAACAATGATGAATTGATATGACCACAATTCTCCTTTGTCGCACTTGCCACAATTCCAATTATTGGGTTGAAATTGATAAGAGGTTTGAACTAAGGATGAACCCTAATTCCACACGTGAAAGTGCCAGGTTATTTCTGCAAAATATAGTCTCCTCAAACCCTCTTCTAAGCAAGTATTTACACTTGCTACTCCTAAGGTTAGAAAGTGGTCAAAATTACAAGTTTGCCACTTTTAAGGTGGCTAGTCCTAAATGAAAATTACAAGGAAATAAAAGTGTTCCAAAATGATTACAATATAAATAGTCCATGCAAATGGAAAATATATAAAAGAAATTGGTCTTCAAGATGCCAGTCTTCTATAGGATTGATCGGCTCAGCTCATCGCCAGTTCAGGTCGGTCCATGGATAACCCACAAGCTGAGTCTGAGGGAGTTTGTCCATTGCCCTATAAAATATGATAAGTGTACCCGTTGGAAAACACAAAACAAGAATAATAGAAAAGGGGTTAATTTATAAATAATTTCGGGTTGATTTGCTTAAAATGGACCCTCATCGCCAAAATTCGTGTTCCTTTAGTTCTTGCCTTAATGATAGGTCTTGTCGGATTTTGATTCCTATCAATGAATGACTAGGATAGGATATAAAAAAAAATAGTGAAAAGATATTGCTGCTAGATGAAAATCCTATCCATGATGATATTATCCCTATATAATTACCATGATGTAATGACCTTAAAAGCATGGTTGAACTTGAACATGAAAGTGTAATCTAGAATTGGATTCAACATTCATAGAATGTGCATTAAAGCTCTTGGTTCAATTACTATACCACATGTAATGTACCCTTAAAGAGGATTAACTATGGCTAGTAGTTGTAATGGATTACACATTCATGGTCAAGGCCTAGGTTAATCGAGGTAAAGATAGGAATTGACCGAGTAAGTAATGCCTAGGTGAATCTATCCATTCAAGATCATCAAAGGAATCATTACAAAACAAAAACCCCTTCGTCAGATTCCATATCTATGTAATTTGGACCCTAGGTTTTGTTGTGATCAACACTCATGATAGAAATTGGAGAAGAAATTCGGTGAACAATCAACTAATTGAAGTATAAATCATGAATAGGAATCAATAAAAGTAACAATGCACAAATAAAATCCAATTTAACCTAATTTCGACTAACCCTAGCATTTTCTATGAACAATGGCAAAATTGAAACAACAAGGAATCAGCATTCAAATGAAGAAAGAGAAGAAAAGGAGTGGAAAAACTTATTGATTTAATCCTTGTGATGATTTAGAGTGATGGATGTTGTGCAAAGGGTTGTGAGTGTGTGTGAAAATGAGAGAGAGTGATAGTAGAGAGAGAGAAATTTCCAAAAAGAATGAAGGGAATAGGAGCTACATGGCTTAAATAGTACCGGCTTTTGTGTTGCCACGCCCTTCACCATGCCCCATGGTAAGGGGCGTGGCAATGTGATACGAGCCTCACCACGCCCTGTGGCAAGGGGCGTGTTATTTACTATGGACAATTCTAGGTTCACCATGCCCCCATGGCAAGGGCATGGTAGCTTACTTGGAAAATTTTTCTTGATACGCTCTCCACCATGCCCCATGGCAAGGGGCGTGGTGGACTCTATGGATAGTTCTAGGCTACCACGCCCCCATGGCAAGGGCGTGGTAGCATATCAGTTGGAATTTTTCCACTTTGTTTCGTCTTTTGCCTTCATACGCCCCATTGCTTGGGCATAGTTCTTTGACGTTCTTACTCCACGAAGCTTTCTAATCACCTCCTTTTCAATTTCCATAACCTACAAATAACTACAAAAGGTAGGAACTTATGCTTAAGCATAAAACTAACATAAAATTGAAGGACAACAACCAAAAAAAAAAAGAAGAAAAACAAATAAGAAAATAGGGCACAAAGTGCCTCTCAAAAGTCGCTTTATTTAACGTCTTTAGCTAGACCAGAAAGATGCATGACAGGATTAAGCGGATGCCAAGAGGAGATTAATCTCTTCCCTCTCTTCGAAGCACTTGCTGTCTCCAAGGTATATTTTCAATCTTTTCCCATTGACCTTAAAGGTTCCACTCTCAAGATGTTCTATCTCAATTGTGCCATAGGGAAATACTTTTCCTACTCGGAACGACCCAAACCATTTTGATCTTAATTTGCCTGGGAATAACTTGAGTCTAGAGTTGAAGAACAAGACAAGATCACCTTCCTTGAATTGTTTGGGCTGTTGAATGTGGGAATCATGATACTTCTTGGCTCTTTCCTTATAGATTGCTGAATTCTCATATGCTGCAAGTCTCATCTCATCCAATTCATTGAGTTGCAACAATCTATGTTTTCCAGTCCCTTCAAGATCTAAATTTACTGTTTTGATGGCCCAATATGCCTTATGCTCTATCTCAACGGGAAGATGACAAGCCTTACCATAGACTAGTCGATAAGGAGTAGTTCCTAATGGAGTTTTGTAGGCAGTTTTATACACCTACAATGCTTCATCAATTTCAGATGATTTTTTTATTAATTATCAACTTAAAAGAGCTTAAAAGCTTCCTAGAATTTGGTGGTCTGATTCATATGCCCCTGATATAGGGGTGTGGTAGGTAGGGAAGATGTTCTTCTTCCTTTCTCTTTGTTGTTTTCTTCTCAATTTCTTTCAATGATCTTCATTACACCTGAAAGCAACATATTCCTTGATTAAGCATCAATTTCGGATGATTTTTTGATTAATTATCAACTTAAAAGAGCTGAAAATCTTCCTAGAATTTGGGGTTTAATGGCGATTATCACTTACCGCCTTTATCCCCCCTGATCGACTGTTAGCTGCTATAGGTCTGGTAGTAACATTGAGCCTACTGCTCGGAGCCTTGAACAAGTTGGACCTCCTTTGCCTCTCCACTTTCAAGGCCAATTGAATAGCGTTATCAAGTGTACTATAGCGGTGCAGCTCAACAACACATGCTATCTCATATTTTAGATCCAAGATGAAGCGTGCTACGGTTTGTTCTGGAGGTTCGATTGACCCACATCTAATCATGAGGGTTTCAAATTCCTATACATAATCATCTACTATTTTGCCTCCCTGCCTCAAAGTCTACAGTCACATAAATAGTTCTTGTTTGTAGTCCTTAAGAATAAATCTTTTTCTCAACACCCTTTTCATATCCCTCTATGTCTTAATCTCAGCCTCTCCATCCTTACACTTGCTGATAATCAAATTCTTCCACCATAGTGCAGCGTATCCTGTAAACTCAACAGCAGCCAATTGGAGTCTAGTATTATCATCGATCTCATAACATTCAAAGAGACCCTCGACCTTGTCCTCTCAGTCCAAATAATCATCAGCTGATCCCTTGCCATCATATGAAGGCATCTGTAACTTCACATATTCCAATCCCCAAGGTAGCTTGAAATCCCTATTCTAATATGGATTAGCCCCAAAGTTGTCGTCCCTTTCTTTCCTGTACGGATGATGATCCTCATTTATCCTTCTATTCAGATTTTCATCTCCCACTACCCTATCTCTTTGAGGATTCTGTGGAGCTACCCGTGATAGTGCCTGAAGGTTCACCATTGGTGGTTGTGGTAATGTCATCCTATCAATCTTAGTTGCCAAAGTAGCAACTATGGTAGTAAGATCCTAGAGTTGTTCTTCTAAAGTCCTCCTACCTGCAATATTATGACCCTGACCTCCACTAACCTGACTATTGGATTCATTGCCAATTCCCCCATTCACACTTTAGTTGGATATGTTGTGATTTAAGAAGTAATCCCACAAATTGCAGCACACTCCTTCAATAACACCAACCCACACGTTTAACAACCACAATAATGCAATAGCTCACGTTCCAAGAAGAATTATAGGCACAAGGAAATAATTTAGTACTCCAAGTAAAGTTCAATAAATGACGTACACACAAAACTACTTTTAAGTAGTTGAAATTAAATTCAACTACAAGTGCTTAAGTAACTAATCAATTACTTTCACACTTTAATGATTAGTTTGAATTTCAAATTCTACTACTCAAAACCTTCCTTTCTTGTTAAGGTTTCACACTATAATAAATCACAAATTATAGCACCTTAACTCAAGCATAAATGCACAACTCCACCACCACAAAACTTCCTTACTCACGGTTCTACCACTAATCTCGCCACTAGCAATAATTCTCTAATCAACACACACAAAACCATGCCAAAAATACACACACACCGTTCACTAACTTTGTCACCTCTTAAGTCACGGTGCACCTCAAGTACTTTACAACACCTCAAGTACAACACACTTACACTACCACTTACACAATACACACACGATATACTAAATTCAAACAATGACAACAACAACACTTACGGTGCAAAATCTTCTTTTCACCACATGTAACACAAACTTCATCAATTCACTACTCTTCCTTACGGCAAGTTCTAGGACAACACGTTGCACATTCTCCACTTTAAACACAATTTCAAACCACAACTTATATAAAAGGCAGCAATTTAAATTTGAAAATCAAACCACTCCACTAAGTGCAACCCTTTCACATTTGGTAAGAAGTAATTTTCAAATTCAAACAAACACAAATTAACTCCTTCAATCTTAATTTTTTTTTTAAATCAAACATAATAGGAATAAAAATCCGACAAGACCTATCATTAGGGCAAGAACTAAAGGAATTCGAATTTTGGTGATGAGGGCCCATTTTGAGCAAATCGACCCCGGAATTATTTATAAATTAACCTCATTTCTATTATTCTTGTATTGTGTTTTCCAACAAGCACACTTATCATATTTTATAGGGCAATGGACAAACTCCCTCAGACTCAACTTGTAGGTTATTCATGAACCGACCTAAACCGGCGATGAGCTGGGCCGATGGATCCTATAGAAGACCGGCATCTTGAAGACCAATTTATTTTATATATTTTTCATTTTCATGGACTATTTATGTTGTAATCATTTGGGGACACTTTTATTTCCTTGTAATTTTCATTTAGGACTAGTCACCTTAAAAGTGGCAAACTTGTAATTTTGACCACTTTCTAACCCTAAGAGTAGCAAGTAGGGTTTGAGGGGACCATTTTTGCAGATTAAACCTAGCACCTCACGTGTGGAATTAGGGTTCTTTCCTTAGTTCAAAACTCTTATCAATTTTAACCTAAGAATTGGAATTGTGGCGAGTGCGACGAAGGGGAATTGTGAGTCATATCAATTCTATCTTTGTTGTATGTTCATTTCTTCTCTAGTGAGTCATATCTTGGGTAGATTTGGATCTTTCTTGGATATATTTGTGTTTGCTTTTCCGTGAATAATCATCTTTTAAGATTGATTGTTCATTGAGCACTTGAAATATATATATCATTTTAGCTTATGGCGAGAATTTGTGATTGAAAGGGGGAAGTGGATTTCATGGTTTTATTGCTTTTTTTGATCTGATTTCCACGTGATTTTCAATACTTATTGTGGTTACTTGGTGAATGTTACAAATAGAGATTATAATTACATCATTTGATCAACATTTTCCATCAAAATCTACAAGGTGTTCACGTGGATTGTCTGATTAGTGGACTTGAGACTTGTTTTATTTGAGTCAATTGATTGTGTTTCAAAGTGGTTTTGAGCACATCATCTTTTGGTATCAGAGCAATCTAATTTGGACACTTAAGATTTTTCACATCCTCATTGGAAGAATTGGTTATAGACATTGAGATTTGACACCATTGTTCATGTGATTGAGACTAGTTTGCTTGACATTGTTTCTTTGTCTTTCAAATTGGTTTTTGTATGTGCTTAATCTTGGTTTTAGGCACATCAACTTTTTGGTATCAGAGCACAAGTTGAGAGAAGGGATTTATGGTTGTTTGATTTTGTGATATTCATCTTCAATTAGGGTTAATCAAATTGTGAACCGCAATTGTGTTGTGTAGTTTGTGACTTGCGAAATTACCTTGGTTGGAATTTTAATTTGCTGCTTGTTGGAGTTGGATTGAGAAGGTTTTTGTATCATCTTGTGATTAATAATTTTCGTGGAAGGAAGGAAGAATAAAAGTGTTGTTAATTCAACAATTGTGTGAGCTTAAAAAAAAAATTACCTTGTTCTTGCCGTGACTAGTTGTGGCATGAAGGAGGTTGTGTATTTGTTGTTGTAGCCATTTGTTATCATTGTCGTGGAAGTGGAGTGCAATTTTTTGTTGTTTCCGTGGGTGTTGTGGTGAAGTGAGTGCATCGTGATTAGGTGTGCGTGGTGGTGTAAATTTGTGGAGTTATGTGTAGTATAAGGTGCTGCACATTAAGACTCATTGTGGGTATAAAAATTTAGCAAGAAAGGAAGGTTGAGTAGTGGAATTTAAAATTAAAAAAAATCATTAAAGTGTAAAAGTAATTGAACTAGTTACTTAAACACTTCTTGTTGAATTTAATTCTATCTACTTGAAAGTAGTTAAGTGTACTTCATTTGTGGTTTGGTTGTGTACTTAAACCTTGGAAGTATGAAGATAATTATTGTATTATTGGGTTTGAGTTGCATCAGGACATGACTTCTTTTCAAACCATTGATGAGGGACAAAGAGAAAACTTGTTCCATACTTCTTGTAGGGTATAAGGAAACTTGTGCACAATTATTATTGATAGTGGTAGTTGTACTAATATTGTAGCTACATCATTAGTATCGAAGTTGAAACATGAAACTATCCCACATCCCAAACTGTATACATTACATTGGTTGAATGATCAGGATGGTCTTTATGTGACCCAAAGGGCTAGGGTACCCTTCAGTATAGGGGACAAATACTGTGATGAGCTTGAATGTGATATTCTTCCTCTTTGTGCATCCCTTATATTACTTGGTAGACCATGGTTGTATGACAGGATGGTATTACATGATGGGTATAGAAATACTTATATGCTTAAAAAAGATGGAAAACGTATAGTATTAAACCTTATGTCACCATTAGAGGTCCAGGAGATGCAAAGACAGATAAAACAACCATCACAGAATCTTGAAGATCATAGCCACATGATGAAACCATCAAAGGACCAAACTGTGTAGACGCAGGTATGCCAACCTTCAAAGGTTCTTGAGAGCTCTAGTGAAACGAGCTAACCCTCAGAGCATAAAATTTGTTAGACACCGATGTGCCAACCTTCAGAAAATCCTGATGATCATAGTCAGACGAGCAGACCACCAAAGAGCCAGACTGTTCAGAGACAGTTATGTTCACCTTCAGAGGTTTTAGAGGGTAATGAGCAGTTGGGCTAACCATTAGAAGACCATGAAGATCAGCAACATACAGATGAGTTAGAAAAGGAGGAAACAGTTTTAGTGGAACAGGTTGATACAGGGGCGACTTTATTTGATAATGGAGCATTATTTGTGTTACATATGAGATACATCCTAGAAATGGAGGAGAGAAAACAATCACCACTTGTAGTATTTCAGATATTAGGATTCTACAGAGATACTTCTTCAAATGGATTACTAAGAGAAAACAAAGTCTATATTGCATTTAACCAGCCAGATTTGAGGACAAATCTTTTTGAGGCCCGAGGAGATGATGGGAATAAAAATCCGACAAGACCTATCATTAGGGCAAAAACTAAAGGAATTCGAATTTTGGCAATGAGGGCCCATTTTGAGCAGACCGACCCCAAAATTATTTATAAATTAACCTCTTTTCTGTTATTCTTGTATTGTGCTTTCCAACAGGAACACTTATCATATTTTATAGGGCAATGGACAAACTCCCTCAGACTCAGCTTGTGGGTTATCCATGGACCGACCTGAACCGGCGATGAGTTGGACCAATGGATCCTATAGAAGACCGGCATCTTGAAGACCAATTTCTTTTATATATTTTTCATTTTCATGGACTATTAATGTTGTAATCATTTTAGGACACTTTTATTTCCTTGTAATTTTCATTTAAGACTAGTCACCTTAAAAGTGGCAAACTTGTAATTTTGACCACTTTCTAACCCTAGGAATAGCAAGTATAAATACTTTCTTAAGAGAGGGTTTGAGGGGGCCATTTTTGCAGATTAAACCTAGCACTTCACGTGTGGAATTAGGGTTCTTTCCTTAGTTCAAAACTCTTATCAATTTCAACCCAAGAATTGGAATTGTGGCGAGTGCGACGAAGAGGAATTGTGAGTCATATCGATTCCATCTTTGTTGTATGCTCATTTCTTCTCTAGTGAGTCATAACTAGGGTAGATTTGGATCTTTCTTGGATATATTTGTGTTTGTTTTTCGTGAATAATCATCTTTTAAGATTGATTGTTCATTGAGCACTTGAAATATATATATCATTTTAGCTTGTGGCAAGAATTTGTGATTGAAAGGGGGAAGTGGATTTCATGGTTTTATTGATTTTTTTGATCTAATTTCCATGTGATTTGCAATCCTTATTATGGTTACTTGGTGAATGTTACAAATAGAGATTATAATTACATCATTTGATCAACATTTTCCATCAAAATCTACAAGGTGTTCACGCGAATTGTCTCATTAGTGGACTGGTTTGTGATTGACTTGAGACTTGTTTTATTTGAGTCAATTGATTGTGTTTCAAAGTGGTTTTGAGCACATCAAAATAACTTCCATTCTTCTACACTACTCAAATCTAGAAATTGCAAATTGTTCTCCCCAATTCCAAAATCAACAAAAGTCACACTTCTCTTTTTACCACAAATTATTATATTTTCAATTCTACAATCAAACACTAGGAAATACACTTCTTACTTTTCCTTCCAAGCTCACATCAACAACAAGAAGATAAGGATTCACAATTGCTCCACATCTACAACAACAAGTAGCAACTACAACTCCTCAACAATACAATTATGCAACCTCAATTCACAACACACAATTTCGGATCACAATTTGAAGAACCCTAATTGAACATGAAGATTAAGAAATCAACCAACACTAAATCCCTTCTCTTAAAACTCAAGCTCTAATATCAAAAGTTGATGTGCCTAAAAGGGGATTAAGCACAATCAAAACCAATTTGAAAGATAATCAAACAATGTCAATTAAACTAGTCTCAATCACATGCATTGTGGCGTTAATTTCCAATGGATGTAACCAATTCTTCAATTAGGATGTGTTCAATCTTAATTCCAAATATGTTATAGCTCTGATACCAAATTATGATGTACCTAAAAGGGGATTAAGCACATGAAAATTAAACCAAGTAAAAATCTCTAAAGGACTAGCATAATTCGGTTCAAGTTAAAGCAATTATAGCGTAACCCTAATTGCAATATATGGTCTGAATGATGTATTGCATGAAATAGAACCACAGTAGTATATTCCTCAATGATGATCACAAATTATACTTAACAAACACGTGAATAATTCGCAAGAACAACTCCGAAATCAACCTTTCTAACAAGAGCCAATTTACGCCACAAGATGAAATAAAATTTGATGGTGATAACAAATGTTAAGATCCGATCAATGAAGTAATAATAATTTGATTACAAATGCAATCAAATCTAACCAAGAAACTTCCAATTCAACCCTAGATATTACACACTAGAGAAGAAAATAAATCACAATAAAATGAAATTGATATTACTCACAATTTCAAGTGTTGCACTCGCCATAATTTCAACTCTTAGGATTGAAATTGATAAGAGTCTAATGACAATTAGGAAGATCCCTAATCCTCACGAAAAGTGTATGTTCAAATTAAAAAAAAAAAAATAGCCTCATCAAACCCTACTTTAAGCAAGTATTTATACTTGCTCCCTTTAGGGTTAGAAAATACACAAAATTACAACTATGCCACTTTTAGGGTAACCGGTCCTAAATGAAAATTACAATCAAAATGAAAGTTTCTCAAAAGAAAATACAATATAAAATAGTCCATAGAACAATTGCAAAGTATAAAATATTATAAATCTTCATGAGCCAAGGCTTCGAATTGGAAACAGTCGCAACGGACCTTTGAATGCAAATCTGATGATGTTCCATGGCCATCAACTAATGTAGGACATGTTGGCATCCCATAGAGAATTAATATTGTACCTATAAGATTATTTCTCAAATACTTATTAGATAAAAAGAAATGAAGTAAAATATGAGCAATTTGGATCATCATCCAAATTTAGTTCTAAAAGCATAGATAGTGCCAAAAAATTTCCCATCACACATGTGGACAATTTGGATCATATATCCAAATCAGGTTCCCCGACTGTTGGGACCACAAGGTAGATTCCCATCATAAATAGTCTCTTCAACCATTTGACCTCTTTCCCCTTGTGGCTATGGATTCTGAACTTCCTCCTCATTAGGGTTGTCACGTCTAGCACCCCTTCTAGCTCTTGATCCAGTGATTCATCTTGGAGGCTTTTTGTTTAAGAAGAGACAACTGGATGTACTTACATTAATATCAATCATGGTTAGTGTCATAGTGTGTAAGTATATACACATATACCACTACACATAAGGTTTACTCATATATATAACTTATCAGTTATAAGAAGGCAAGTAAAGTAATAATATAAGAAAATAATTAAATAATTAAGTAAATGTCCCATATTTTTCCTACTCTTTTCATGTCTCACTATCGTACAAATCAAGTTTTTAATCCCTCTAACAATCATATCTTATGCTCTATTATTTAAACTTATGTATATTAATCATCGCTTAGTTCTAAAGATCATTACCTAAGCTCTTTAGGATCAATGACCTATGCTCTAGAGATCAAAACTTAAGTCCTAAGGATCATTAACCTATTCTCTATAGATTCAAACCTAAGGCCCTAAAGATCATAAACCTAATGCTTTGATACCATCTAAGCTGTAACACCTTGAAACTTGGGCGATGTTACTACTCGCTATGTGTCCTTATTTTATAAGAACTTGTTAAGACTCTAAAACAACTCTAACACCTTTTTGACCTGTAACTCCTATATAAAAACATTTAATACATCCTACAACATCAAAATAAATTTCATAAACCCATATCTAATATCTAATGCAGCAGAAGTCTATAAACTTTAAATTAACAATCTCTAAAAGATAATATCTATTACATTTAAATAACATAATTCTCCTAAATTTTAATCACCATAATTGATGAGATCCATGATGAGAGCCAAGCCGGAAGAAGAAATGTGGATCCTCTTGAAGTGCCGCCTGGATCGATCACAAGAAATCGAGCGAAACGATTTGAGGAAGCACTTAACGGGTTGATAAAGGTTGTCCATGAAGCCGGAAAGGATTGGAGCAATCATGAAGTTGGAACGGATTGGAACAACCATGGGAAGACCTTTGCTTTTGTACAAGTCACACCGGACACGGGATGAAGAGGGCGTGTATTTTCAAGGCACGGCCGTGTAGGAATCTCAAGATTGCACAGAATCATACACGGCCAGACACACGGCTAAAAGGCATGGTCGTGTATGGAGTCAAGCAAATCCACAGAAAGATACACGTCTAGAGGTACACGGCCGTATATCTCTTCAAGGCCGGCTCAAGGCCGCCAGCTTTCTTTCCAATGCCGCCGGCCTTCATGTTTACACCGTCGACTTTCTTGTTCTGTTTTCGTGTTTTTACGCAACTTATCTAAGCTACGTCGTTTTGGACTTGTTTTTCACGAATTGTAACCTTAGTATAAAAGCTCCTAGGGTTTAGAACAACTAAGAATTTACATCTTTGAACATTAAACACTTTTGAGAGGCGCCTCTCTTGGTTCTTCAAGAACTAAATCGAACTTACCGGATTGATTTCCGTGGCATTCATCCCGACTTATCAATCGGTCTTCCATCCCGATTGTGGCGTCTTCATTTTTATACCAAGGTTCTTGTCTCGCTTATAGACAACGGGTCGCGGTTTCCACTTTAGGTGTTTGGGCGTCTTAGGCAACGAATTTCTGAACGTATTGGTATTGGGTTTCGTCACGGGTTGGCGTGGTTCGTATCAATAATAGTAATGGTAATCATCATCTTCCTCTCTCTGTGGTTCACTCAAACCTAAGTTATCTTCTAGGTTATCATCTCCCTCAACACTTGCATCTAAAAAAATAATAATAATTCCCCAAAGGGTGAGCTAATGCCCAGTATGTATAATATAAACACACACGCATGAACAAAGATGAATAAATATCACACGCAACATACAGTACTTAAATATAGGCAACCGTTTCATTATACAATTTATGTCTACAAGCAACAACAGGGTACTCATGACCTCTTTAACACACTTAACACTTTGGAACATGAATTGGTGATGGAACTGCCACTACACGCCCTACACCCATAAGCCCTTAATCCTTAAACTTGGTGATAGGAACTACCACTATGGGCCCCATACCTATGATCACTTAAACCACTTAATCCTGTGATGGGAACTACCACTATGAGCTCTACATTCATATCTACTTAATCCTCTTAGACTAACATTCAACCTAGATCATTTCCAAACACGACTCCACTAAAGATAATGTCATACAAAGATCACTGGAGTGCTCCCTAAGGATCTGCCACTACGGGCCCCTAAGCCAAGCCAAGCACATATAACATACAACTTAAACACTTAAGCTAATTCTTCAAATTAAATCAAGTTCAATGCATAAACTAACTTAAACAAGCATAATCAACACACAAGTTACACGTGCCATGAATCCTAGCCTTAAGCACTTCTGGTCTTGGACTTAAGCTAAATTGAAATCTATATAACATCAACAACTCCTTTTTAATACTAATTCCAGGATTGATATCATCTCTTAACTCTCTTAATCTTAATCATTTAAATTCTCTAAGGTCTTACTAACTATCTAGGTCGCGTGAAAATTGGCATAATTAGAAGTTAAATGGATATATAATTAAATTATATTTTATTCAACACGGCTATGTTAGAGGCCATGTAGCTTAATATGAGTTGGTACACAGTCGTATTAAGGGTCATGTATCCTTTGGTGAGTTTTAGTTTCAACACGGTTAAAACACAGCCGTGTTGGAAGGCCATGTATCTCTCATTTTAACACGATCAAAATACGGTCGTGCTAGGAGGCCGTATATCTCTCAATGTAAGGTCCGTATTCAATATGGTCGAAACACGACCATGTTGGGAGGCCGTGTATCTCTCGGCAATTTTCATGAACCCTAATTTCTTCATTCCAACTTCTCCTAAACTTGACTCTCACTATCTCGAAACTTAATTTAATCTCTAAAACATGTAACTACAAATAATCACATGGATTAGATTAATTACTTCAATAATCCCACAAGTCGTATCCTTGAATCACTGATTCCCATTCTCGTTTCATCCTTTCTCAAATTTTAAGTTTTAGATTACGCGGGGGTTGAAACTTGATCAAATTATTCATTCTTCATAAAAAATTCTTGTATAAAATTCTTACCTTACATATTTGGAATTAGTCTACGCCATTTTCCTTTGGTTGTCTTAGGGTTTCTAAAGAGAGCGTCTCCTCCTTTTTCCTGTTTTTTCTTTTTCACTGTGTAGTTACTATAAGGTTGAAAAGAGGAGGGCTAGAGTTAACACAGAGCATTTATACTCTATCCATAGAAAGACATACTTGTCCTTTAAATTTTTATGAAATCCCTATTTTAATTTTGGTTTTATGTTGTAACATATATATTGATACATCATGAAAATTCAGGTATTACATATACAAGCATATAACGTTCTTGGGTATATATAAAAATCTGTAAACATGTTTTATTTATTTATTTTCTTTTCTTTACATGATCATGGCTTCCATAGGATATTCTATAGAATTGAAAAATTATTGGAGCAATCAAATAAAATTTTAGGTACCTAGATTCCTGTAAAAAATATAGTTTAGGAAAACAAAAAGGTGCAACATGATTTTGGTTTTTTCGTGAACCATAGCTTTATTATTTTATTTTATATACCCAATGGGATGAAATCATCTAAGGATATATTTGAAGGCTCTAAGATATATAAATACATGTGTCACTAATTGAAGTTTGATATTAGAATACTAAGTCATGGTGGTAAATTATCATAACCAAAGTTGGAAAGGACACAAACACTAGTATGGGACCCAAAAACCACATGAATAAATTCAATGCAAAATAAAGTGATCTAAATCATAGTTTTCAAAATTCAGCCCCTCTTCTCAGAATTGTAATTCATCATTTATATTAACTAAAGCCATTTTTGTGCATATCAATGGCTTTTTCTTCAAGGCATGGAATGTTAGGTACTAACATTGTTCTTGTTTTAAATGTAGCCTATCTGAACTCATATATATATATAACTCTAGATTATTATAATAGGTGAAGAAAAAATAGGAATGTTTAAAATAATGCCTTTATATCTCATGTCCCACAGCCTTTACTGTTAAGCTTTTTGAAACTTCTCTTATCTATTAATAAATAATTAAGCTCTTTTCTTTCAAACTTTCATGGGCATTTTTTAGAAAAACTGTTGTTAATACTGATTTAGTTGCTCTTTCACTTTCTCTTTAAGTCTCAATAATTGTTTACACATTATAGGGGCTTAAAGAATTGGAGAAATTGCAAATAACCCTCGTAATCTTTAATTTAGGTATAGATGCACTTTTAAACTTTTAAATATTGCAAATCAATCTCTAAAAAACTTTAATAACTTGACAACAAAATGTGTATTTGCTTTTTTTAGTTCAAAAAAGACATAATAAGGTTAAATTTTAGGTGTTATAACACATTTTGATAAGTTTGAAGGGGCATCCCAAACAAATGTCAAAGTTTATGAGGGTTTACTTGCAACTTGCCAATTTATTAAACTTTAGATGGGTGATCTACGACATGTAAAAGTTTAGAGTGTATACCTACACTTAGGTCAAGCCTTATGGGGCTTTTTTTGCATTTTTCCCTAAAGAATTTAATACAACATTTAAATATTTGGTTGACACATAACTTTTGTGCATTTAGTTACAATTGTAAGTCCATAACCTATGTTACATAGTTTTAACATGATTTTGATGTTTATATATCATGTCTTATCCTCTTAACATGGCTAATTCTTTTCCTTGCTTGTAATGAACAACCATTTAGATATTTAAAGCTTTGATTGACTTGTTTTCCATTTTTTTTCCTTTTTCTTCCCTTGGTAATGTGAACTCACGTAACAAGACTTAAAGCCAATTGGTCTTTATAATCACGATTAATGCAGGAGGTTGTTGTATTGTATACCTTCCACAATTAGAATTTTTAGCTATTGAATTGAATTGTACCCTATAGGAACCAAGGCATAAATATGGTGTTGGAATTACCATTGATTGCCTACTTTAATGCATCATCACCTAAGAATTTATTTTAATATTTTTACTAAGTAATAATATATTGCAAACTTGTGTTTAAATATGTTATCACTTGATTACATAATTTGACATGTAATTGAAATATAATAATATTTTTACCAATAATATTCTTACTTTTGGCATATACACATTTTTCTATGTTTGACATCTCATATGCAAGTGAGATAAAAAAAAATGAGCAATTTAGATTTTATGATAGTAATCAAATTCCTATAGGACCTATCACCAAAGCAAGAGTCAGGGGATTACAAAATTTGGTGATGAGGGTCATCTTTGAACAATCCGACCCTAAGAATAATTGTTTAGTATCTTCTTTTCTATTTCATATTTATTATGTATTCCAGTAGGTACACTTGTCGATTTTTATAGGACAATGGATAAATTCGCTAAAGCTCAGTTTGTGGGTTATTTATAAACTTACATAAATCAAAGAAGAACCAGTCCAACAATATGTTCAATTGAAGTGAAGAATTGGTCACTTGAAGATCATTTGTAGTTGTAATTTGTTGATTCAAAACCAGTCACTTGTTGGTTTTATTTGTAATTTTGTTTTGTTGACTATACCCTAATTAGAGCAAGTATAAACACTTGCTAAGTAGGTTTTAGAGGGGACTATTGAACTTATCATTTTGGAGATATTGAAATTGTGAGGGATGTTTCCTTTCACGCAATTGCTCTTATCAAATTATCCTAGAATTTATGGTGAGTGGATTTTGATTGTGTTGTGCGTAATATCAATAACATCGAAATCAATCCTAATTCCAACTAGTGCATAATATTTGGTAAGGAATTAGTTCTTTTCTAATCTATCCTTTTCATGCCATTTTAAGGTTCCATTTTGAATTAGGATTCATGCCATTTTAATCATGTATCATTCAATCAAATTCTAAATTGCATTGTGTACTTGTAATTGGATAAAGGCACATCATATCTTGGTATCAGAGTGTAGGTTTTGAGAAGGGAATTTTGTGTATCACAAATTGGGATTTAGGGTTCTTGCTCCTTCATTCTGAAAATTGAATTTGTGAGAATTGGAATTAAGTTCTTCTGTTGAATTATTCCTTAATTCCATAGTATTTGTGAATTGAAACTCGAAGGAGATTGAATTAAGGTTCCTATTTCGTGGGTGAATTAGAGGAATCATTGTAATTGGTTTCCATTAGAATTGAAATTGAATTGATTGTGTCATGTTCTACATTGGTAAATTCGGAATTGAAAGTGTAAAATTTCAGAAATTTTTCCTTGTGTAGAAGTCATCTTTCCGTAAAGATTAGGAAGATATTTTTGAAATTGATTCCATATTTATCTTGTGTAATAAATTGTGCATTAATTCCCTTGAATGCACTTTGAATGCACTTGGAATCATTTGTATTGAACCGTGATTAATTGTGATTGTGGAATTGTTCCTGTGGATGTTGCACCGTAAATGTAGGTGAGGTGTGAAGTGTGTGTATACCGTGGGTGTAGATGTGTTGTTGTGAAGGTGTTTGTTTCCTTTAGTTGTGTGTTGAAGTATTGTAAGTGTGTGTTTACCGTAGGTGTAGAGGGTATTGTTGTTGTGCAAGAAGTGTGTGTTGTGGTGTAAAGTAAAATGAACCGTAAGAGTGTGTGTGTTACATGATTGTGGGAGTGTGTATGCGAAGCCGTTGAGGGTGTGCATTGCATTAGTTGTTTGTTGTACCGTAGGTGTGTGAGTGTGTGTTGCGTAGTGTGTGTAGTGAAGTGTGTTGTTGGCTTGTTGAAGTTAGTAAGCAACCATGTCAAATGATCGATATTTATCTATTAATGTACTACGATGAGCTATGACTACTTTTTCAACTATTGATGATGAGCAAAGGGAAAATTTATTCTACACCTCTAGTAGAGTACATGGTAATCTATGTGCTATTATTATCAATGGTGGTAGTTGTACTAATATAGTGGCTGCATCGTTAGTATCGAAATTGAAACTTGTAACTACCCCACATGCAAAATCCTATAAATTATATTGGTTGAGTGAGCAAGGTAGTCTCCATGTTACCTAGAGGGCTAGGGTACCTTTCAATATAGGGGATAAATATCATGATGAAATCGAATGTGACATTCCTCCTACATAGGTATCCTATATATTGCTTGGTAGGTCTTAGTTGTATGGCAGGAGGGTTTTACATGATGGCTTCAAAAATACTCATATGTTCCAGAAAGAGGGTATACGTATAGTGTTGAACCCAATGTCACCTTCAAAGGTCCAAGAGATTCATATGCAAATAAATAAACCTTCAGAGGTCTAAGAAGTTCAAAGGCAGATGAGTAAACCTTTAGAGGACTAAGAGGTTTAGAGACATATAAGTAAGATTGGGAAGAAGAAGACCTTATTGGGGGGGGACAGTTTGAGTTAGGGAAGGCCATAGTAGATAATAAACTATTATATTTATTGCAAATGAGGTATATCCTATAGATGGAGGGGCGAGAGTAACTACCCCCAGTGGTATCTCAGGTACTGGGTGACTGTAGTGATATTTTTATAGATAACTTTCTAGGAGGATACAAATTCTCTGCTACATGTAATGTTATAGACTTATCACTCTATTTAACGGATGATGTTCATGAAGACCTATCAGATTTGAGGGCAAATCTTCCTAAGGCCCGAGGAGATGATAGGAATCAAATTCCTATAGGACCTATCACTAGAGCAAGAGTTAAGTGATTACAAAATTTGGCGATGAAGGTCTTTTTTGAACAATCAGACCCCGAGACTAATTATATAGTATCTTCTTTTCTATTTCATATTTTTTTATGCATTCTAGTAAGTACACTTGTCGGTTTTTATAGGACAATAGATAAATTCGCTAAAGCTTAGTTTGTGGGTTATTTATGAACCTACATAAATCAAAGAAGAACCAGTTCAACAATATGTTCAATTGAAGTGAAGAATTGACCACTTGAAGATCATTTGTACTTGTAATTTATTGATTCAAAACCAATCACTTGTTAGTTTTATTTGTAATTTGTTTTGTTGACTTTACCCTAATTAGAGCAAGTATAAATACTTGCCAACTAAGGTTTTGTGGGAGCTTTTGACATTTTTGAAACATACACTTGCTTTATCGTGAGGTTTTCCCTTGCATGCAAAAGATTTCTTATCAATTTCCAAGTGAAATTATAGTGAGACTAACTTGAGTGGATTGTGAGCAATATCAATCTTCCTCTTGTTGTTTTTCAAATTGTATTTAGTGAGTTATATTTAAATGAAATTTGTTAGTAACTTGTCCTTATCCATGTGAATTAGGATTCTTCCATTTTAGATTTGAATCATTTCAATTTAAGTGGAATTTTAGTTCATTTCCATTGTTTTGCATTGACATTTATACAATTGTTTGTACCCTATATCAATTTAACATCAATCTCATGAATTGAGATTCATTTATGAGGTTACTGATCATACTAACCGTAGATTGTAATTTGTTGTTCACGCCACTTGTTGATGTGTTTGCTATCCAAATAGTAAGGCACATCATTTTATGTATAGTAAGATTAGTTGATGGGTGAAATCTATGTAAATTCATTCATTCTCTATTTTCTTTCATTTTTTATACAATTTTAGGACTTAGTCTTACAATTTTTGAAATTATGTTAGTTTGCATGAAGAAGAGTTGAATGACCCATGACATCAAGTTTAACGAGTACAAACATGGTATAGAGTACTTTTTTGCATACCCGCACTTGAAGTATAGGGTGAACACAAGAATAAATTGTTTGTGTAGGAAATGCCTAAATGATAACTTGCATTATCCACATATGATAAAGGCTCACTTGTAGATGGGGTAGATGTAACCTACCACTATTGAATTTATCATGAGAGGAGTTAAATATTGAATTACCTTTAATAGATTGATGATAGGAATCAAAATCTGTCAAGACCTATTAATAGGGCAAGAGTCAAAGGATTTCAAATCTTGGCGATGAGGGCTCATTTTGAGCACATCAACCCCAAAATTATTTATAAATTAACCTCTTTTCTATTATTCTTGTATTGTTTTTTTCCAAAAGGTACACTTATTTAGCTTCATAGGGCGATGGACAAATTCACTAAGACTCAGCTTGTGGGTTATCTATGGACTGACCTAAAAACCGAAGATGAGTTGAACCGAAGACTTCCATTGCAGAGCTGACTTCCATTTGATTGTGTTTAATCCCCTTTTAGGCACATCATCATTTTGGTACTAGAGCATCATCATACTTGGAATTATGAATGATTACATCTGATAAGTCACAAAATACCCTTATCTAGAGTAATGAAATTGTGCTTTATTGTTGAATTTTTAGATAATTTGTTGAAGAAAAGGATGCTTAATGGAATGAATGTTAATTTCAGGATCTTCTAGAGTATTTTGGAGCTAAGGGAAGGAGTTTTGAAGAGTCGGATCAAGTTTGGAAGGAATTGGATACAATACATGTGAAGAAAAGAATTCTGGAAAGTACACAAGCGAGATACACGCCCATGTACTTCGCTTGTGTATATTGAAGTGGATGTCTGGAAAGTACACGAGCAAAGTACACGCCCATGTACTTTGCTTGTGTATCTAAGTTTTGCTGCTGTTCAACGATGTTTCAAATACATGACCAATGTACACTCCCATGTACTTGCTCGTGTATATTCACATAAGGACACTTGGAAGCAAGCATGAGATACACAAACGAGTTACACTACTCGTGTGTCCGCTCGTGTATGTATCCAACCTGGGTACATATATAAATAGACCGTTAGTTGCCCTAAAACGAGGTTACGAATTTTGTACTTGCTCTGACTCTCATAACAGCAGGGGAAAGAAGATTCTATCAATTCGAAAGCAGATTGAAGACCCACGAAGAAGAAGATTCTATCTTTAAGGGTTGTGACTATGAATTTTATTTATTCTTCCAGTAATTGTATTTCTTTTGTCCAATTTATGGAGGAGTAGACTCTAAATCTAGATTTTATTCGAAACTTCTCTATCATGTGATGAAGATTTGGTTTTTAATGCGAAGTTGTTGGCTTTCTTATGATTAATTGCATGCCCTTCAATTGTTCCTTAGATTCCTAGATCTGGAATATGAATTTATGCATGATATCATATTAGTTAATTGAGAAATTGCTCTAATGATTAGATTTAATGCAATTAATGAGATTCGATTGTTCTTCTAGAGATAGGAAACAAAATTCTTCTGTTTACATCGACTATGTTGATGCGAATTCATGTGCTTTATGCAATTCTAGGTTGTTATTAACTAAGGAGAGATCCTATTTGATAAACCTAGGATTAGATAGGTTAATATACTTGAGAAAGTAGTTAACTTGACTAGAGAATTTGACAATATAAGAAGTCAATTACGCCAATCTTCATAAATCTAATGAATTACATGATAGAGAAGGAGTAGAATAAGATCTAGGTTGCTTTTGTTAATTGATAAATCTTCAAAACCATTGTTGTTAGTGAGTTATTAGTTTTAAGATTAGAGTAATTAAGTTTCAACCAACATATTTAAGCGGCAGTTAGATAATAGGAACGGAGTTAGTACTAGTAGTTGGTGTATCTCTGAGGGACGACCTTGTGCTTACTCGCTATATTACGCTACGATAGATGCGCTTGCCTATTGCTTCGTAGTAAGATTAAGAAAAAGAATTCAATTTATTAAAACTACGATTGGCAATGATCAAGTTTTTGGCGCCATTGCCGGGGATACGCCAATATTAGAAACACTTTTTACTTATTAATTTAACCAATTTATTTCTTTCTTATCTTTTTTCCCTTTTCTTCCTGAGAATTTGGAGCTCATAATTGATTTGTATTACGTTTACAGTGCATGAGCAGAAGTCGCTCCAAGGAACTTGCTGTTTTTAATCCTGAGCTAAAGAAAATTATTCGTCATTACCAGAAAAAGAAACACTTAACTGAGTCAACATCATTTGGTATTCAAGGAGAATCACTGAAGGAACAAATGGCTAATCAAGTCAATAATCGTGCTCAAGAGCTAAATCAAGGAAATGTTGTTGTGGATCCCCCGAATCATCAACTGGTTGATAATCAAGATGGCCGAGTTAATGAGCTACTTAGAACCAATTCTGATTTTGCCAGGCCAAACTTAATAGGCGTTAGCTCTAGCATAGTCCGTCCTCGAGTGGAGGCAAATAATTTTGAACTTAAGCCTACCGTGATTTAGATGGTGCAGCAATATACTCAATTTGATAATTTACAGGATGAAGATCCAAATGCGCATATCCAACTCTTTCTAGAGACATGCGATACCTTCAAATTTAATGGAGTTAGTGATGATGCGATCCGCCTCAGGCTCTTCCCATTCTCTTTGAAAGGCAAGGCTAAGCAGTGGCTAAATTCTTTACCGAGGAATTCCATCACTACATGGCAAGGTCTGATTAAGAAGTTTATGGACAAATTCTTCCCTCCTTCAAAGACCGCTAAACTTCGAGCTGAGATTCAATCTTATCATTAGTATGACATGGAGACGTTGTATGAAACCTGGGAGAGATTGAAGGAGTTAATGCGGAAATGCCCACACCATGGGATCCCAGAGTGGCTTCAAGTTCAAATATTTTATAATGGGTTGAACTATTAAACGAGACAAACAGTAGATGCCGCAGCTGGTGGCACCTTAAACCATAAAACTCCTGAAGAAAGTTTGACTCTTTTTTAAGACATGGCCGCGAATAATTATGAATGGTCACATGGTAGGGGCTGAGAAAAGAAGGTGGCAGGCATTGTTGAAGTGGATGTGGCTACTTCTATCATGTCTAAAGTTAAGGCTTTATCTAGAAAGATCGACGGGTTGGCTGTCTCACAACATCAGCTGGCTATTGTGGAACCCTCAGGTGGTGAGGAAGGGCAAACAGAGCAAGTGGATTATTTGGGAAACCCAATTCGGCCTCAGAACAATCCATACAGCAATACTTATAACCTAGGATGGAGAAATCACCCAAATTTTTCTTGGACTAACAACAGTAATATTCAGAAGGGCAATCTGAATCCTCCACTAGGTTATCAGAGGCCAATGGTCCAGAGTTCCAAACCGCCACTTGAAGATCTCCTCACAAAATTCATCAATGATTCAGAAGACAGACAGAAGTCTTTAGATTTGATTCTGAAAAATCAACACTCGGCTTTGAGGAATCATGAGGCATTAATACACAATCTTGAAAACCAGGTCGGTCAGATAGCTAAGCTTCTATCAGAGAGATCTCAATGTTCACTACCGGGAAACACGGAAACCAACCCTAGAGAACATGTTAAAGCTGTCACATTACGAAGTGGTAAGGAACTACAACCAAAGGTTCAAGAAGAAGAGAGTCGGGTGACTGAACCAACAAAAGAAGAAGTAGTTCTCAAAGAAGGGGAAAACCATTCAGAAAAATCACCTAAAGAGAAATCATCACCTCCATTAATCCCAAAATACAAGCCCAATGTCCCTTATCCAGCATGACTCAAGAAGGACATAACAGATGAGCACTATGGCAGATTTTTAGAGATATTGAAGCAATTGCATATCAACTTTCCACTGGTTGAGGCATTATCACAAATGCCACGATATGAAAATTTTTTGAAAGAGTTGCTATCGAACAAATGGAAGCTTGAAGAGTTCTCCACTGTAACTTTAGGAGGAGAATGCTCTACGGTAATTCAGAACAAACTCCTAAAGAAGTTAAAAGATCCTGGGAGCTTTACCATCCCTTGCCTGATGGGGAATTTATCTGAAGAACGGGCATTGGCTGATTTGGGAGCCAGCATTAATTTGATGCCATACAAGATGTTCTAGAAATTGGGTATTGAGAGAGCCGAAACCGACCAAAATGAGTCTTCAGTTAGCCGATCGATCAGTCAAATTCCCGAGAGGAGTAGTTGAAGATGTATTAGTGAAGGTGCAGGACTTCATCTTCTCGGCGGATTTTGTCATCCTTGACATGGAAGTAGATGTGGAGGTCCCTCTTATATTGGGGAGGCCATTTTTGGCTACTGCTAGAGCCATAATTGATGTTGGGGATGGGAAGTTAGTGTTGAGAGTGGGAAATGAAGAGGTCATAGTGAAAATGCCTGACGTCCTTAAACAAAGCCTGCACCATGATGATACATGCTATGCAATCGACTACCTCGACTTCGCAGTTTCGGATTCATTGCAAGACCTGTTGATTGGTGATGCATTGGAATTGTGTTTGATGAATGGGGAGAAAGAGCAACCTGAAAATATGGCGATTAGAGCAGTTGTCAATCAGCTTAATAATAATCTTAAGTTGAGAGAAGAAAGAAGCTTTGAAGGTATGAATAGATCCACCATTCAGAGATCGAAACCTTCAATTGAGGAACCACCTGAGCTAGAATTGAAACAACTGCCAGACTACCTTCAATATGCATTTTTGGAAGAAGATTCCAAACTTCCAGTCATAATTGCATCAAATCTGGATCGAGATCAGCAGGAACGGTTATTGCATGTCCTGGGGCAACACAAGAAAGCAATTGCATGGAAAATTGCAGATATAAAGGGGATTAGCCCATCGTTTTTTACACACAAAATTTTGATGGAAGATTGTGTCAAGCCAATGGTACAACCGCAGCACAGACTTAATCTAAATATGAGAGATGTTGTAAAAAAGGAAGTCATCAAATTGCTTGATGCAGGAATGATCTACCCAATTTCTGATAGCTCATGGGTGAGCCCCACTCAAGTAGTTTCGAAGAAAGGCAATATGACAGTTGTACCGGATGAAAAAAAATGAACTCATCCCGATGAGAACTGTCACTGGATGGAGAGTTTGTATAGATTACCGCAAGCTAAATGACGCAACTCGAAAGGATCATTTTCCTCTTCCATTTGTGGACCAAATGCTTGAAAGGTTAGCTGGTCATGCATATTACTGTTTCCTCGATGGGATGTCTGGATATTTTCAGATTCCTATTGCACCCGAAGACTAGGAAAAGACGACATTCACATGCCCTTTTGGGACCTTCGCTTATCAACGCATGCCTTTCGGATTATGCAACGCTCCAGCCACCTTTCAGTGATGCATGATGGCTATTTTTGAGGATATGGTAGGAGACAAGATGGAAGTATACATGGATGATTTTTCTATTTTCGGGAATTCTTTTTATGAGTGTCTACATCATAGTGAGTTAGTGTTGCAACGTTGTGAAGATACTAACCTGGTCCTAAATTGGGAGAAGTGTCATTTTATGGCAAAAGAAGGTATTATTTTGGGCCATAAAATCTCCAAGAAAGGCATAGAAGTGGATGACACAAAGATCGAAGCAATTTCTAAATTGCCCCCACCATCTTCAGTTAAGGCAATACGAAGTTTTCTTGGCCATGCAGGGTTCTATCGACGATTCATTAAAGATTTTTCAAAAATTGCAAGGCCGATGACAAAACTCTTGGAGAAGGATACCTCCTTTGACTTTAACCAGGAATGCATTGATGCATTTGAACTCCTCAAGCGAAAACTCATCACTGCACCTATCATGATCACACCAACATGGGACGTTCCCTTTAAGATTATGTGTAATGCTAGTGACTCGGCTATGGGAGCTGTTCTGCGTTAGCGAAAGGACAAATACTTTCAACCCATTCATTATGCTAGCAAAACACTCACTCCTACTGATAGAGCCATTTTATACTTAATCTTTATAGTATAAATTGTGCTAATTCATTATTGATTTTATAGGAATCATAAGGAGATGGTACTTAATTCTATTACGGTGGTAAATCAGGTTAAATGGAGTCAAGGGTGCCAATTCAAGTAAATTAGAGAAGTCATCTACAACCTGGTTCAAAGACAAGGATTTACACCGCCAGAGGGAAGTACATGGGCGTGTAATTGAAGTACACGGCCGTGTACTTGGTTCTGAATCAACAGGAAGATACACAGTTGAAGTACATGGCCGTGTATCTGCCTAGGGGAAGCACGGTTTGAGGCACGGCCATGGTGCAAACTGTGTTACACACTGGAGAAGAAGGCGGAAATGTGGACTTTCAACAGAGAGAGACACGGCTTAGGGCACGGCCGTGGTGGAAGCTGTGGGAGAAACCGTGCTTGGAGCCGTGGTGGAAGCTAGACGAGCCAAGGAGAAGAAATTGTGGAACTTTGACAGAGGATGACACGGCCTAGGATCTAGCCGTGGTGTAGACCACGGTACACACTGGACAAGGATGAAGAATTGTAGATCATGCACAGAGGAAGGCACGGTTGAAAATCTAGCCGTGGGTGGAGCCGTGGTACACACTGGACACGGAAGATGATACGTGAATTATGCACAGAGGAAGGCACGGCTTGACCCACGGCCGTGTGGTAGGGCGTGCTAGGCAGACAAAGATTCACTTCTCGAAATCTACTTGGAAAAGGAAAGATATTTTCGTATCTTGCTAGCAAAAGATCACATGTTATCCCTCTAACAATATAAATACAACCAACCCTAGAGGGTGAGGGCAACTTTTTAATCTCTAATCTAGAATCTTGGGATCTTGAAAAACCTTCTACCATCTTGGAGGCAGAGTAGGCAACCGGGTTTATCATGTCTCTACTTTTTATTTTCGTTTTGTTGACGAACATGAGTAGCTAAGCTACTTTTCTAGCCAAAGGGTCATAGATGTTTAATTCTCCACGAATTGTGAGGTCTAATTGACTTGTATTTAATCTATTCGTTGTTTTCAGATATTCATATATCTTCTGATCGTTTTGTCATTATTATCTTTGTTGATTGGTATGAATAGAGCTCTTCTACTCAATTAGCAAGTTAATATATTGTCAACTAGCACGTCAAATCCGTAATTGTTTGATTGTTCTAGTCTCAGTGACATAATAACATGTTTGGTTATAAAATAGATGATCGAATTCATGTTATGGAGGTGTGTGATCATGTTTAAATAGGTTATCTTATAATTTACTGGCATGAATTGGTGGTCTCTCTAGTTTTTAATGCTATTGGTAGATTAAATCCTAAGCGCTTGTCTGGGGTTGTCTAATCGATAAGAGAAATAACCAAAGAGCTTCTCTTGGTTATTGAGGAAGTATAGAGAGATAGGTTGTTAGAGCTTGTTAATAACCATAACCAGTTTATCTAGGAACAAGAATAGAAAACATTTGCATTGATGATCAATTCCTTGAATTAAACTATCTTGAGTCCTTTGGCTAGGCTTTTATCAATATACGATTCTATTATTTTGTTTCGAATTTATTTTCATTCATAAACAAAATCCCCCCCTCGTTTTCTTTTCATCTTTATGCCCTGTCAATAGAAATATCTTTAACCAATCCCTGTGGATTCGACCCTACTCACCACTATATGCAAATCATATAATTGTCTAGGAGTAGGTTTTATTTTTGTTGGATTCGACACCCATCAAATTTTGGCGCCGTTGCTGGGGATTGGTGTCAAATTTATTTATATTCTTGTATGACTCGTTCTTCTCAGACAGGTGAACTAACTTATAATCCGGAGATTGAGAAGACTTTAAAGAGGCTGCGATAAGAAGCTAGATCATCCATTGGACTTAACATAGCATCGGATTTGTCTGATTCATCCCTTGATTCAGAAAAAGAAGACGATATGGCAAATCCCGAGAGAACCTTAAGGGAGTTGGCTGCGCCGGATGTGAATCAACAACCACTTTGTATTCACTACCCCGAACTAGCCATGGAATTCGAGTTAAAATCTGGGTTGATACATCTGCTACCTACCTTTCATGGTCTTGAGAATGAAGATCCTAATAAACATTTGAAAGAGTTTCATATAATGTGTTCTAGTATGAGGCTGCAAGGAATAACCAACGATCAAATCAAGCTACGCACTTTTCCATTTTCTTTAAGTACTAAAGCTAAAGATTGGTTGTTTTATTTGCCTCCAGGTTCTATAACCACATGGACTGATATGGTGAGACTCTTCTTGGATAAATTCTTCCCCGCTTCCAGAGTCGCTGATATAAGAAGAGAAATTTGTGGTATCAAACAGAGGGACACCGAGACTCTTCATGAGTATTGGGAGAGGTTCAAGCAACTGTGTGCAAGCTGCCCACAACATGGGATATCTGAACAACTCCTTATCCAATATTTTTACGAAGGCCTACTTCCGATGGAGAGGAAGATGATGGATGTTGCAAGTGGAGGCGCCATAGTAAACAAAACCCCTGGTTAAGCTAGGGAATTGATCTCCATTATGGCTGCCAATTCGTAACAATTTGGGTATAGGCATGATACATCTTCAAGGAAGGTAAATGAGGTAAGTGTGTCTAACCTTGAACATCAAATTTCTAACCTAACCTTCCTTGTGCAGCAGCTAGCTCTTGGAAATACCCAGCAGGTGAAGGCTTGTGGAATTTGTGCTGCTCCTAATCATCCGACTAACATGTGCCCTACATTGCAAGATGACAACCATGAACACGCCAATGCTGTAGGCGGATTCCCAGGAAAGCCACAAAGGAAGTATGACCCCTACTCGAATACTTACAATCCTGGATGGAGGGATCATCCTAACTTCCGATATGGCAATAACCCTCAACATTTCCAACAATTCCAGCCTAAGCAACCACACCAAGTACCCCAAGCTCCTTCCACTTCAGGTATGTCTCTTGAGGACATTGTTAAGTCTCTCGCTGTTAATACCAAACAATTTCAGGAGGAAACAAAGCAAAGCATTCAAAACTTGGAGAATCAGGTAAGCCAACTTGCTTCTACTGTCAATAGGTTAGAAACTCAAGGTAAGTTACCTTCTCAAACTATTATAAACCCGAAGCAAAGCGTTAATGCAATTACCTTGAGAAGTGGAACAGAATTGCAGGGATCAAATAAGAAAGGACATCCGTCTAATCTTGAGGAGGAGACCAAGAAAGAGATTTCGACTCCGAGCCAGCAGGGCAACCAAATTAGCAAGTCTCTAGTTGAGCCATCAAAGGTCACATTGATACCACCTCCTTTCCCCTCCAGATTGGCGAAATCGAAGAATGAAGCGGAAGAAAAAGAGATTCTGGAAACTTTTCGCAAAGTCGAGGTAAATATTCCTTTGCTTGATGCAATTAAGCAAATACCGCGCTATGCTACATTTCTCAAAGACTTATGCACTAACAAAAGGAAGCTGAAAGGCAATGAAAAGATTAGTGTGAGTGAAAATGTTTCAGCTATTATTCAGAAGAAGCTTCCTCCTAAATGTAAGGACCTAGGTATGTTCGCCATTCCTTGCAAAATAGGTAATCTTGGAATCGCTAAAGCCATGTGTGATCTAGGAGCTTCTATCAATGTCATGCCTTTGTCTGTTTATCAACGTTTAAATGTTGGTCCTTTGAAGGAAACGGGTGTTATTGTTCAACTTGCTGACATGTCCAATGTTTATCCAGAGGGAGTTCTAGAGGATGTTTTAGTTCAAGTCAATGGGTTGGTTTTTCCTGCTGATTTTTATGTGCTTGACATGGACGATAGTGATTCTCATACTTCATCACTGATATTATTAGGGCGACCATTCCTTAAGACTTCTAAAACGAAAATTGATGTAAATGATGGCACCCTCACTATGGAATTTGATGGTGAAGTGATTAAATTTAACATTTATGATGCCATGAAACATCCTAGCGATATCTCCACTGTTTTTGTTGCGGATGTTATTAACCCATCACCACAGGCACCCAAGCTGGAATCAAAATCCTTATCCAAAACATCTAGCCAGGAACGTCTAGCCAAAGACGTTAAAGAAAGGCGCTTCATGGGAGGCAACCCATGTCAAAAAAAATAATAATAATAATAAATAAATAATAAATGAATTTTTAATTTTTAGTTTTGTTTTGCTTTTGTTTTAGTTTAGTTTTGTTTTGATTTTCGTGTAGTTTTGAACTCTTTGGATCAGCTGCAGCAAGGATACACATAATCAGATGACACTTTCCAGAGCTTAAGGGGAGAACTCCAATACTAGGGAAGTAACAGTATTTCCTTTCTTTTATCCTCTAATGTTCCTCGAGTTGTTAATTCCTTTTTCATTGTACTGAATTTGGAACAGTGAGGACACTGTTCAAGCTAAGTGTGGGGGAGAGGATAATAAAATATAGAGAATAGAGAACTAACTTATACTCTGAATGTTTGTCCTTAAGCAATTTTAAGCTAAAATTTTTTCAAAATTATCATGACATCTGGAGATTGTACTAAATGTTGTAATAAGCATCTACAAAATGTGAAATTGACTTGTTCAAATGTTTTACTCACCCACTGCTGTGATTATAATACATGGTTAAAATTAAGTAGTGAAATCTTTAAGAAACAAATTTACCTTGTATTTAGCTTTAGAATTGGAAGTCTAAGAGTGAGTCGAGTCCCTAAGTGAAAAATAAACAAGTTTACTTCTAGGTTATATTAGCTACTGTATACTCTTTGAAGTTGTTTGTAAAGCAATCATAACACTTAGTGAAAAAAAAAAAAACGACTCAAGCATAGCCATTACTCCAATGATTCAACTAATTGAGTTAAGAGTATTCAAACTTGAATGTTAGAGTGAGGAAGAGTCCGTAGGGGTATCTCAAAACCCAGTCACTTGAGTGACGAGCTCGGGATGTGTCGACTCAATGAACTCACTATAATGATAAGGGCGAAAAAGGCAAAAGTTCATGAAAAGAAGCGGGCAAAAACCCGTCAAAATAGATGCTTGAACAAATCAAAAGAACATGAATGTAAACATTCATTGAATAAAACAAGATGTATAAAAGGGAGAATATATAGCAAAGAGCTTATACCATATGCTTTTACTTTATACTGCAAGGATTATATGCTTGATAATATCCAATGAAGTTTAATTGGGTGTCTTTCCTTAGTGGATTAAGTATTTACTTTTGGAATAAAAATTCTTTTGCTAAACATGAGGATTAAAGTTTGTTTTGTTTAGATTAGCTATTAAATTTTGTCCATGGTAGTTTGATCACAAGAAACCAGTTTGGTTGAAGTAGTAGACATTAAAATTACAAGTCATGAATTACAAATGAATAGATGCTTGGAATGATGAAAAGAAAGTTTGTATAATCTATGACAGATTTCTCAATTGATTTGATTCAATTACTTGAGGACAAGCAAGAGTTTAAGTGTGGGGGAATTTGATAGAGCCATTTTATACTTAATCTTTATAGTATAAATTGTGCTAATTCATTATTGATTTTATAGAAATCATAAGGAGATGGTACTTAATTCTATTATGGTGATAAATCAGGTTAAATGGAGTCAAGGGTGCCAATTCAAGTAAATTAGAGAAGTCATCTACAACTTGGTTCAAAGACAAGGATTTACACCGCTAGAGGGAAGTACATGGGCGTGTAATTGAAGTACACGGTCCTGTACTTGGTTTTGAATCAATAGGAAGATACACGGTAGAAGTACACGGCCGTGTATCTGCCTAGGGGGAAGCACGGTTTGAGGTACGGCCATGGTGCAAACCGTGTTACACACTGGACAAGAAGGCGGAAATGTGGTCTTTCAACAGAGAGAGACACGGCTTAGGGCACGGCCGTGGTGGAAGTCGTGGGAGAAACCGTGCTTGGAGCCGTGGTGGAAGCTAGACGAGCCAAGGAGAAGAAATTGTGGAACTTTGATAGAGGATGACACGACCTAGGATCTAGCTGTGGTGTAGACTGTGGTACACACCGGACAAGGATGAAGACTTGTAGATCATGCACAGAGGAAGGCACGGTTGAAAATCTAGCCGTGGGTGGAGCCGTGGTACACACTGGACACGGACGATGATACGTGAATTATGCACAGAGGAAGGTACGGCTTGACCCACGACCGTGTAGTAGGGCGTGCCAGGCAGACGGAGATTCACTTCTCGAAATCTACTTGGAAAAGGAAAGATATTTTCGTATCTTGCTAGCAAAAGATCACATGCCATCCCTCTAACAATATAAATAGAACCAACCCTAGAGGGTGAGGGCAACTTTTTAATCTTTAATCTGGAATCTTGGGATCTTGAAGAACCTTGGACCATCTTGGAGGCAGAGCAGGCAACCGGGTTTATCATGTCACTACTTTTTATTTTCATTTTGTTGATGAACATGAGTAGCTAAGCTACTTTTCCAGCCAAAGGGTCATAGATGTTTAATTCTCCACGAATTGTGAGGTCTAATTGACTTGTATTTAATCTATTCGTTGTTTTCAGATATTCATATATCTTCTTATCGTTTTGTCATTATTATCTTTGTTGATTGGCATAAATAGAGCTCTTCTACTCAATTAGCAAGTTAATATATTGTCAACTAACACGTCAAATCCATAATTGTTTCATTGTTCTAGTCTCAGTGACACAATAACATGTTTGGTTATAAAATAGATGATCGAATTCATGTTATGGAGGTGTGTGATCATGTTTAAATAGGTTATCTTAAAATCTACTGGCATGAATTGGTGGTCTCTCTAGTTATTAATGCTATTGGTAGATTAAATCCTAAGCGCTTGTCTAGGGTTGTCTAATCGATAAGAGAAATAATCAAAGAGCTTCTCTTGGTTATCGAGGAAGTACGGAGAGATAGGTTGTTAGAGCTTGTTAATAACCATAACCAGTTTATCTAGGAACAAGAATAGAAAACATTTACATCGAGGATCAATTCCTTGAATTAAACTATCTTGAGTCCTTTGGCTAGGCTTTTATCAATATACGATTCTATTATTTTGTTTCGACTTTATTTTGATTCATAACAAAACCCCCCCTTGTTTTCTTTTCATCTTTATGCCCTTTGAATAGAAATATCTTTAACCAATCCCTGTGGATTCGACCCTACTCACCTCTACATGCAAATCATATAATTATCTAGGAGTAGGTTTTATTTTTGTTGGATTCGATACCCATCACCTACACAAGAAAACTATACAACCACTAAGAAGGAGTTGCTGGCAGTTGTCTTTGCCTTTGACAAGTTCAGACCATATCTCATCTTATCTAAGGTCATCGTATACACAGATCATTCCGCCTTGCAATTCTTGCTGACAAAACAGGATGCAAAGCCACGCCTCATTCGGTGGATTTTACTTCTTCAAGAATTTGATCTTGAGATAAGAGATAAAAAGGGTGCCGAAAATCTAGCAGCCGACCACCAGTCACGTTTGGAGAATCCTTGTTTAGAAAGACCGAACGAAGTTGAGATCAACGATGAGTTCCCTGAGGAATGATTGTATGCCATCAAGACCGTTGAAGATGATATAATCCCATGGTTTGCTGATATTGCCAATTACCTAGTGGCAAGGGCCCTTCTTAAGGATATGAACAAGCAGTAGAAGAAGAAATTTTTCACTGAATTGAAGCACTACTACTATGAGGATCCACATTTATTCAGAATCAGTGCTGATCAGATGATTCGAAGGTGTGTTTCCCATGAAGAGGGATGGAAAATCTTATTCCACTGTCATAGTGGGCCAACGGGAGGACATCATAGTGCCAATAGGACGGTGCACAAAGTATTGGAAGCAGGATTTTACTGGCCGTCATTGTTTAGGGATGCTTAGAGCTATATAGCTCAATGTGACCGATGCCAGAGGGATGGTAACATATCAAAAAGGAATGAAATGCCACAACACTACATATTAGAGTGTGAAGTATTCGATGTGTGGGGCATCGACTTTATGGGGCCCTTTCCTCCTTCCTTCGGAAATAAATACATATTGGTAGCTGTGGATTACATCTCTAAATGGGTAGAAGCACAAGCCTTGTCGACTAATTACTCCCGGGTGGTTGTTAAATTCTTGAAGAAGCTCTTCTATAGATTCGGGGTCCCACGGGCACTCATAAGTGACAGAGGTACACACTTCTGTAATTCGCAAGATGAAAAGATTCTTAAACGATATGGGGTGACTCACCATCTTGCTACGCCGTATTACCCCCAAACTAGTGGGCAAGTGGAGGTTTCAAACAGGGACCTAAAGCATATCTTAATGAAGTCCGTGTCTCACCATAGATGAGATTAGGCCGAGAAGTTAGATGATGCTTTGTGGGCATATCAGACAGCTTACAAAACCCCCCTTGATACTACTCCATATCGATTGGTCTACGGGAAAGCTTGCCATTTACTAGTTAAGATTCAGCACAAGGCATTTTGGGCGATCAAATCTGCCAATTTAGATCTCAGCCAGTTTGGAGCACATCGAAGGATGCAACTTAATGAGCTAGATGAATAGAGGCTCATGGCATATGACAATTCATATATATACAAAGAGAAAGCCAAGAAGTTTCATGATGCTCGGCTACCACGGAATGGACAGTTTAATGAAGGGGACTTTGTATTACTTTTCAACTCTAGGTTGAAATTGTTCCCTGGGAAGCTTAAATCAAGATGGTCCGGTCCATTACAGGTAAAAAAGGTTTTTCCCTACGGCACAGTTGAGTTGGAACACCCAGAGAAAGGCATTTTCAAGGTGAATGGTCAAAGGCTTAAGCATTACTTTGGGGACCAAATAGTTTTGGAAGAAAAGGAGGAGCTGAACCTCATTCTCATCTCCATTTGAGCTCCATCAGTTCATTACGTCGAGCTAACGACGTTAAACAACAGTGCTTCTTGGGAGGCAACCCATGTTGCTTAGGTAAATTTTCTTCTTTACTCTTTACTTTCTTTATTATCACCCATTGTTTTGGAGTAACTTTTGCAGGACAGCAAGCTATAGAGGGGCTAACCAAGTTTGGATTCTATGAAAGTCACCTTAATAGAGCTTCTTTTAAGCTTTAAGTGTGGGAAAATTCAGGATGGGAGACCTTTTCAAGGGAGTGCAAGATGAAGTGATGATAGGTATGTACTTTGATTTGCACAACCGGGTACACTAGTGGTGTATCCAATTTCTCACACATGCCAGAGGGTGTCTAAATTGACTTTGCAATAAAAAAGGAGAATACGTCATGGTGTGCCCTCTCGTGCACTTCAAAATACGCTCATTGTGTACATATCAGAGATACACGAATAAGGTACATGCTCGTGTACCTGGTCGTGTATCTGACCCACAGAAGGCACAATTCGATACACAAATAAGGTACACGCTCATGTACCTGGTCGTGTATCTAACCCACAGAACACCCCCTCTATATATACGAACAAGGTACACGCTGGTGTACTTGGTCGTGTATTTGACTCACAGAATGCTCTCCCATGATACACGAATAAGGTACACGCTCGTGTACCTGGTCGTGTATCTAACCCACATAATGCTCTCCCACGATACACAAACAAGGTACACGCTCGTGTACCTAGTCGTGTATTTGACTCACAGAATGCTCTCCCATGATACACGAACAAGGTACACGCTCGTGTACTTGGTCATGTATCTAACCCACAGAATGCTCTCCTACGATACACGAACAAGGTACACGCTCGTGTATCTAACCCACAGAAAGGAATCCAAAGTACACGACTAAAGTACATGACCATGTACTTGGTCGTGTATCTAATTTTTCTGCTCGTACTATAAAAGGACTCCTCACTTCACTCTGCCATTTACACGACCCATTCTCCATTCGTGTATTTAACCCACTCACTCTCACTCTACTCCTCCATACTGTGGTTGTTCTTTCCACACCATAAATTTCTTCCATTTCAAGGACTTAAGGTAAGTAAGTTTTCTCTTCTTCTTCTTCAATACTTATTACAATACGGTTGTTGCTCGGTTTTCTTTTACGACTACCATATATGCTTGCATCTATGATGATGGTATGATGAGTGATTTCGCATTTTGGAAGTCGATTGTTGATTGATCTGTAAACATTTTGAACTCACGTGAATGCATGTATGATTGATGTCATGAGTGGCTGCCAAACAAGTGAATCGACAGTTTGGGTTTGAACATGAATATTTGGGACTTTGATTTTGTGGGTTTCTGGAACAATGTTGTTGTGTTTCTTTTCCGATCTTCTTCTTAGAAACCAAGTTATGAGGCCATTTTTTTTATGATCACTAAACTATCGCACCTAGCTTCTTAGAATCAAAATTCGAACTTTATCGTTTGATGATGCTTTGGGTGTGTTGTAGTTACATTTTTGGCCTTCAGGAAGGTAGATTGATAATATACTAAAGCCACAAGACCTGATTTTGAGCATTCCTATGGTAATTTGTGCATGTATTAGATGGGTAGATACACAACTAGGTACATGATCGTGTACCTTGGTTGTGTATCTCAACTGTGCTATCTTCCTCCTTGTTTCGGAAACCCAATGCAAGTCCTATCATTTTCTTTGTGTAATTAATGAACCTAACCTATTTTGAGACCATTGTGATTGACTCAGATGGTCACAAAGACTTGTGCAATTAAACTAAAGTTTACCAAGAAGAAGAAGACCACCCCTGCTAAGAGGAAGCGGGATGGTGCTAATTCATCCTCCGCTCCACCCCCCCGAAGAGTTGCGGAGGAGCCATGGAGTAACAAGCGGTTTGAAATTCTCTCAAAAAAACCGTTTGGTGCACATCAATACTTGGATTGGGGCATGCTGGAAGCGTATGGATTAGTTCAACCAATCAAGGAGACCCTTGCCACCAGACCATGGGAGGACCTGTTCACCATCTAAGAACCAGCGTATAGGGATGTTACTCTTGAGTTCCTATCCACTATGCAGATACAGAAGACGGAAATTGAAAACGTTTGGGACAACTCTTTCAGTTTTGAAGTATACGGGCAACAACACAACTGTACTATTCGCCAATTCTGTTCTCTAATGGGATTCTACACTAAAGCTTTTACCCGGACACCTGAGTTTCGGGGTTTACATTGCCGTTGGCCTCCCCACGTTAACAATTAGGTATATTGGGCAGAGTTGACCGGAAACCCGAATCAAGAGTACTTTCCATCCAGCTCCAAGGCCTCTCTAATTAAGGATGATTGCCTTAAAGTTTGTCATTGGCTCTTGACAAACACAATTGGAGCCCAAAAAAGCAGTAAGGGAGTTGTTAATAACTTTGAAATCTTCTATCTTTACAACATCTCCCACGGATATCAAATTAATATCGGGTTGGAGTTGGCCTTTTATATATGGAGACAGGCACATGACTCTCGTTCTAAGGGGATTTACTATGGCAGCTTCATTACTCATTTGCTGAAGAGCATGGACATTTTCCAAGACCCTGAGCTAGAGGCTGCCAAGTGCAATCAGGAAAGAATCTCTGATGGGTCGTTTGCTAACTGGGGAGTGAAAAAAATCACAGGAACTTCCCGCACTTCTAGCAGGCCGCATCCTTCTGCACAATCCTCCAAAGCTGCTCCTTCCTTGTCTTCACCTGGTGAGTCTTCTATTCCCACATCGGAGCGGGTACTTGACCGCTTGGCATCCATTGAGAAGACCCAAGGTGAGATGAAAGTTCAACTACAGGGGTTGAAAAAGAAAGAAAAAAAAAATAGAAAATTTGTAGTTCATGCTTTCCAGTCGCTGGCTAAGTGCTTCCCAGCGGGACAAGCCAATTTGCCCACTTATGCCTCTTCCTCTGAAGCTGAAGAGGAAGTTGAGGCCAGCGGTGATAAAGACAAGGAAAACGAGGGAGAAAGTGAGGGAGAAAGTGAAGAAGATACTGAGGAAACCGCGGAGGAAGTGGAACCAATCATTGCCAAGGGGGAGGAAAGTGATGATGAAGAGGATGAAACAGATGAGAATGAAGATGATGAAGATGAGGAGACTAGTTCGGAATAATGAATGAATTTAAGTTAACTATTTTATTCTGCATATTCAAGGAGCTCTTTCTATTGAGCTAGACTCTTTCTTTCTAGATGACTGTAATAATGACTGATCTCTATTTACTCTTTCACCTTTCGTTTTTGTTGTGTTGAACTTTGCTGATCTAGGTGCTATCCTGCGAATGCAACTGGCCCCATAACTTTCCTTGGCGAACTTCATCGTTATAGATGATCGACATTCTGCTAGCTATGCAATTGGTCCATCACCTGTTTAATCCCGAGAAGTCTCAGTTCCTTTTCTTTTTATCTCTTTATTTCTCATTACGTTCTTGAATGATAAAGACATTGGGGATAATGTCTCAATCTAAGTGTAGGGAAGGGGATACTAAAGAAATTTGATAAAGGTTATGCTAAATTGTATGAGTCATTCAAAAATTTCCCCTAATTTTTGTTTTTCTCTTTTTGCTTGATAATCGAATTTTGAAATCATGATTGCAAATTACATAGTATTCTAGCATTTAGTGAACGAATTCCTCTAAAAGAGTGTTGTGCATATCACCTTGGTCTTCTTTGGAACATTGATACTTAGTCAAAGTTATGGGATAAAATCGTTGTGAAACTCAAAGATCTTGAGAGCCATTTAATCTTTCATGAAAGGGCAAATGAAATGATTCTCTTGGTGATCCTTCTTAGAAGATTTCTTTAAAGTAATAATTTAATGAAAGCATGTTATACTTGAAAAATAAAGGATTGGTTAGTATGGGTAGGCTTTGGTCCCTCAGAAAAGCGAAGTTTGACTCCGCTACTAACTAGTCAAAATAATAAGCTAAGGTAATAGAGGTTCGATGGGGTTCCTTTAAAACCTGGTCACCTAAGGTCGTTTGGCCTGGGATCGGCCGACCGAGGAAATTACCATAACAAAATGAAATACCATAAAGGCAAAAGTTGAGAGGGTCTTGTAACTCGAGCAATTAAGCCCACAGGAACGCCCTCAATTGAGGGGATAACGTTCGTTAACTTGGGTGACGAGCCTAGGATTATCGGCTGAAAACTCGTTACATGGGTTGCAAGATCCTAAACAAAAAAAAAAAAAGGATGAAACCAGTGAACTATTACAAAGAATAAAATCTTTGATGAGATCAACCAAAAAGGAGGAGGAATCCAGGGGAAACATAGATGTAATGTATTTTCATTATTGATTAATTTACTAAGAGAGATAATTGAGAAGATTATAGACTCTTTAGTGGTGGTTGAAATGTACAACATTTCCTTTTTCTCTAATTGATCTTGTGTCTAATTTTGATCATGAAAGCCATTGTTAAATGACAAGGGTAAAGATTGGTCTACTCTGATTAATCCTAGAAATTTGACTAAAGTATCTTTGTTACAATACTTTCATGATAAGGTAGAAGCACACTCATTAGATTGAGGGATTGCGTTGAGCTTTAAAGATTAAAATTCATAAATGCTAATGTCTGAGTAGTATTATTTGGTAACGACAATCATGATTAATGAGAAGTTTGATTAATGTTTTATTTTGCTTGAGGACAAGCAAAGACTTAAGTGTGGGGAAGTTTGATAAGTCGCAAAATACCCTTATCTAGAGTAATGAAATTGTGCTTTATTGTTGAATTTTTAGATGATTTGTTGAAGAAAAGGATGCTTAATGGAATGAATGTTAATTTCAGGATCATCTAGAGTATTTTGGAGCTAAGGGAAGGAGTTTTGAAGAGTCAGATCAAGTTTGGAAGGAACTGGATACAATACATGTGAAGAAAAGAATTCTGGAAAGTACACAAGCGAGATACACGCCCATGTACTTTGCTTGTGTATATTGAAGTGGATGTCTGGAAAGTACACGAGCAAAGTACATGCCCATATACTTTTCTTGTGTATCTAAGTTTTGCTGCTGTCCAATGATGTTTCAAATACATGACCAATGTACACTCCCATGTACTTGCTCGTGTATATTCACATAAAGACACTTGGAAGCAAGCATGAGATACACGAACAAGATACACTACTCGTGTATCCGCTCGTGTATGTATCCAACTCGGGTACATGTATAAATAGACCGTTAGTTGCCCTAGAACGAGGTTACAAATTTTGTACTTGCTCTGACTCTCATAACAGCAGGGGAAAGAAGATTATGTCAATTCCAAAGGAAATTGAAGACCTACAAAGAAGAAGATTCTATCTTTAAGGGTTATTCTAGTAATTGTATTTGTTTTGTCCAATTTATGGAGGAGTAGACTCTAAATCCAGATTTTATTCGAAACTTCTCTGTCATGTGATGAAGATTTGGTTTTTAATGCGAAGTTGTTGGCTTTCTTATGATTAATTGTATGCCCTTCAATTGTTCTTTAGATTCCTAGATCTAGAACATGAATTTATGCATGATATCATATTAGTTAATAGAGAAATTACTCTAATGATTAGATTTAATGCAAGTAATGAGATTTGATTGTTCTTCTAGAGATAGGAAACAAAAGTCTGCTGTTTACATCGACTATGTTGATGCGAATTCATGTGCTTTATGCAATTCTAGGTTATTATTAACTAAGGAGAGATCCTATTTGATAAACTTAGGATTAGATAGGTTAATATACTTGAGAAAGTAGTTAACTTGACTAGAGAATTCGACAGTATAAGAAGTCAATTACGCCAATCTTCATAAATCTAATGAATTACATGATAGAGAAGGAGTAGAATAAGATCCAGGTTGCTTTTGTTAATTGATAAATCTTCAGAACCATTGTTGTTAGTGAGTTATTAGTTTTAAGATTAGAGTAATTAAGTTTCAACCAACATATTTAAGTGGCGGTTAGATAATAGGAACGGAGTTAGTACTAGTAGTTGGTCTATCTCTGAGGGACGACCTTGTGCTTACTTGCTATATTACGCTACGATAGGTGTGCTTGCCTATTGCTTCGTAGTATGATTAAGAACAAGAATTCAATTTATTAAAACTACGATTGGCAACGATCAACATCCTAGTTTGAAGAGTCGGTTATAAACATTGAGAATTGTCGCCATTTGGAAACTAGTTTGATAAACATTATTTGATTGTCTTTCAAATTGGTTTTAAATGTGCTTAATCTTGGTTTTAGGCATATCATCTTTTGGTATCAAAGATTAAGGTTGTGAGAAAGGTTGTTTGATTTTGAATTTCAGAAATTTAGGGTTCATGTTCTTAAATCTTCAATTACGAAATTGGGAGTAAATTGAAATTGTTGTTGTAATTGCTTGAAGTGGCATGATTTGTCTTGAGTAAAAGTTGAACTTACTGCTTGTCGGAGTGAGTTTTGAGTACTTGTTGAAGCTTCTATGTTGTGGACTTCACCATGAAGGAAGAGGAGAGTTAGTTTATTTTGAATATAAATTCGGAAGTTAGGGAATTGTTGAATAGTACATTGATTTGAATTTGCTTGACGTGAAGCTTGAATTGTTTAATTGTGTTGTTGAGGAGTTATAATTGCTGCTTGTTATTGTAGACATGGAGCAATTGTGAATCCTTATCATTTTGTAGTTGACATGAGGTTAGAAGGGAAAGTAAGAAGTGTATTTCCTAATGTTTGATTCTGGAATTGGAAATACAATAATTTGTGGTATAAAGAGAAGTGTGACTTTTGTTGATTTTGGAATTGGGGAGAATATTTTACCATTTTAAGATTTGAAGTGTGTGGAAGGATAATCATCCATTTGAAATTCAAATGCCATCTTTAAGTTTGAAGCAATTCATTGAGTAGCATTGAATAAGTGTTATTTGAATTTGAATTATTTTTATTATTTGTGGAGAAGGTTGCATTTAGTGGAGTGATTTCAAATTTCAATTTTGTTGCAACCATTTCTTGTGGTTTACAGTGTGAATTGGAGTTGTGTAGTGGCAAGGAAGTGTATACTTTGAAGTATTTTGTGTGTGTTATATTGGGGAGGTTGTGCACCGTAGTTGTTTTTGTGTAGAGTTGTATTTGTAAAATTTAGTGATTTATTGTGTGTGTAAGAGTGAGCGGCGGTGTGACTTGTTGTGTGTGTAAGTGTGAGTGATGTGCCTAAAAGGGGATTAAGCACATGCAAATTAAACCAAATAACAATCCCTAAATGACTAGGACAATTCAGTTCAAGGTGAAGCAATTGTAGCGTGACCCTAATTGCAATATATTCTTCGAATGATGTATTGCATGAAATAGATCAACACAATAGTATAATCCTCAATGATGATCACAAACTATACTTCAAAACCCACGTGATTACGACTCAAAATCCACAAGAAAATAACCATGATCCCCCTTCCACAACAAATACTTTCACGGTTCAACAATGTGTAAAAACGAGGAATATCAATCAAGTATAACAAGAACTCAAATTAGCACAATAATTCAAATAATTATGAATCAAATTTGACCAAGAAATATTCCAATTCAACCGTAGATATTACACATTAGAGAAGAAAAGAAATCACAACAAATTAAAATTGATATAACTCACAATTTCAAGTGTTGCACTCGCCACAATCTTAACTCTTAGGATTGAAATTGATAAGAGGAAATTTGAACTAGGAAAACCTAATTCTCTCATGTGAAAATGAGTGTTTGTTCTGAAAAATTGGCTTCTCCCAAAGCCCTACTTAAGCAAGTATTTATACTTGCTCCCTTTAGGGTTAAAAAGTACACAAAATTACAACTATGCCACTTTTAAGGTAGCCGGCCCTAAATGAGAATTACAAATAAAATGAAAGTGTCCTAAAAGAAAATACAACATAAAATAGTCCATAGAATAATTACAAAGTAAAAAATATTATAAATCTTCATGAGCCAATGCTTCGAAGTGGAAACAATCGCAGTAGGTCTTTGAATGCAAATCTGATGATGTCCCGTGGCCATCAACTAATGTAGGACATGTTAGCATCCCATAGGGAAATATTATTGTACCTGTAAGATTATTTCTCAAATACTTATTAGATAAAAAGAAATGAAGTAAAATATGAGCGATTTGGATCATCATCCAAATCAAGTTCTGAAAGCATATACGGTGCCGGAAAATTTCCCATCATCTCCTCAGGCTTCTGATAGATTTGCCCTCAAAATCTAGAGGGTCATTTTTGGAATTGAACCCTAACGTCTCTATTGGCCTGCTCTCCCTGCTATCAGATGTAGTGGAAGTAGTTTTGATCTGTTCCTAAAACTGATGCACCTCAGATGGAGTCATAGGTGACAGTACTATGCGAGACCCACCCATATTGAACATGTAGGTGTTCCTAAATTTATCATGTAACACCTACCGATCAAATAACTAGGGTCTACCCAACAACAAATGGAATGCAAGCATAGGAATCACATCACATAGGATCTCATCATGATATTTCTGCCCAACACTCACAGGCACCTTCACCCTTAACATAACATACATACTATCTTGATTATTCAACCAATGCAAGTTATAAGGGCTAAATTGTGAGCTAGTGGACAAATGTAATTTGTCTATTAGTGTAGTAGATACAACATTCATGCAACTACCACTATCAATGACGAGTACACAAAGGTTACCTCTGATCCTGCAAGAGGTGTGAAATATGTTCTCCCTCTGAATGTCTCCAACATCAGGAGATATGGTTAGAGTCCTACGTAACACATTAATAGGTAGATATTGTTTCTGCAGTCTAGTCATCATAATACTCCTGTAGTGCTACAGGCAAATCTGTAGGTTCAACCTATTTGATAGAGCCATTTTATACTTATCTTTATAGTATAAATTGTGTTAATTCATTATTGATTTTATAGAAATCATAAGGAAATGGCACTTAATTCTAGTATGGTGATAAATCAGGTTAAATGGAGTCAAGGATGCTAATTCAAGTAAATTAGAGAAGTCATCTACAACTTGGATCAAGACAAGGATTTACACCACCGGAGGAAAGTACATGAGCGTGTAGTTGAAGTACAAGTCCGTGTACTTGGTTTTGAATCAACATGAAAATACACGGTTGAAGTACACGGCTGTGTATCTGTCTAGAAGGAGGCACGGTTTGAGGAACGGCCATGGTGCAAACCGTGCTACACACTGGATGAGAAGGAGAGAGACACGGCTTGTGACACGGCCATAGTGGAAGACGTGGTGGCAGCCGTGGTGCAAACCGTGGTGGAAGCTTGATGAAGCCGTGCCATATACTAAACAATGAGGAGAAATTGTGGAACATCGACCAGAGGATGACACGACTTGAGATCTGACCGTGGTATAAGCTGTGGCACACACTGATCATGGATGAAGACTTGTAAATTACCCACAGAGGAAGGCACGGCTTGACCCACGGCTGTGTTGTAAGGCGTCCCAGGCGGACGAATATTCACTTCTCGAAATCTACTTGAAAAAGGAAAGATATTTTCGTATCTTGCTAGCAAAAGATCACCTGCCACTCCTTAAACAATATAAATAGAACTAACCCTAGAGGGTTAGAGGCATCTTGAATCTTGGATCATCTTGGAGATAAGAAGGAAAGAAGGAGGCAGAGCAGGCAGCCGGAGAACAGAAGCTTGTTATGTTTTTACTCTTTATTTCCGTTTTGCTGATGAACATGTGTAGCTAAGCTACTTTTCTAGCCAAAGGGTCATAGATGTTTAATTCTCCACGAATTGTGAGGTCTAATTGACTTGTATTTATTCTATTCTTTGTTTTTGGATATTCATATATCTTCTGATCGTTTTGTCATTATTATCTTTGTTGATTGGTATGAATTAGAGCTCTTCTACTCAATTAGCAAGTTAATATATTGTCAACTAGTACGTCAAATCCGTAATTGTTTGATTGTTCTAGTCTTAGTGACACAATAACATGTTTGGTTATAAAATAGATGACCGAATTCATGTTATGGAGGTGTATGATCATGTTTAAATAGGTTATCTTATAATCTATTGGCATGAATTGGTGGTCTCTCTAGTTTTTAATGCTATTGGTAGATTAAATCCTAAGCGCTTATCTAGGGTTGTCTAATCGATAAGAGAAATAATCAAAGAGCTTCTCTTGATTATTGAGGAAGTACGGAAAGATAGGTTGTTAGAGCTTGTTAATAACCATAACCAGTTTATCTAGAAATAAAAATAGAAAACATTTGCATCGATGATCAATTCCTAGAATTAAACTATCTTGATTCCTCTGGCTAGGCTTTTTATCAATACTCGATTTTATTATCTTGTTTCAATATTAATTTGATTCACCAACAAAACCCCCCATTTTTCTTTTCCTCTTTATTCGCTTTGAATAGAAATATATTTAACCAATCCCTGTGGATACGACCCTACTCACTACTATACGCAAATCATATCATTGTCTAGGGGTAGGTTTTTACTTTTGTTGGATTCGACACCTATCACTATTCCTCCTCAACCTTAACATCTTCCCCAACGCCCTCCATAACAGTCATCACCCTTTTATTTGGACACTGTGCTACCATATGCCCAAATCCCATGCATTTAAAGCATTTGATTTGGCGTGCTTTTCCACTAGTAGATCCGGGAATAGCTTGCCCCACATCTGGTGCTATTGCCTCTTTACCCTTCCTAGTGGGTAGATTTTCTCTAGCAATGTTAGGGGTAGTTTTGTCCACTACTCTCATTGTCTCACTTACCGCCTTTGTTCCTCCTAATCAACTGTCAGCTGCTATGGGTTTGGTAATAGTATTGGGCCTACCGCTTAGAGCCTTGAACAAGTTGGACTTCCTTTGCCTCTCCACTTTCAAGGTCAACTGAATAGCTTCATCAAGTGTACTATAGCGTTGCAGCTCAACAACACACGTTATTTCAAACTTCAAACCTGAGACAAAGCATGCTAGGGTTTGTTCTAGGGGTTCGATTAACCCACATCTAATCATGAGGGTTTCAAATTCCTGTACATAATCATCCACTGTCATGCCTCCCTACCTCAAAGTTTGAAGTCGCACAAACAGTTCCTGTTTGTAGTGCTCAGGAATAAATCTTTTTCTCAAAACCCTTTTCATATCCCTCCATGTCTGAATCTTAGCCTTCCCATCTGATGTGCCTAAAAGGGGATTAAGCACATGTATAACTAATTTGAAGGACAAATAAACAATGTCAATCAAACTAGCTTCCAATCACATCAATAATGGCATCGATTCTTCAGTACTTGTAACCAATTATTCAAACAATGGTGTAATCAATCTTAAATCCAAATATGATGTAGTTCTGACACCAAATATGATGTGCCTAAATTAGGGGTTAAGTACATGCAATTGGAACAAATAATTAACCTCAATTGCACTAACCCAATCTCGGTTCAAGTAACTATAAATTGCATAAACCCTAGTGAAGATCTAATGAGATCTGAATGTTCAAAGTTGTAATTACAATTCCACAATGATAATTTCCTCCAATATAACACTAATCACAATTAAACCCACGTGAATTACACACAAGAACAACAAGATCCAATCATGTGTTCCACTTCCCACACAAAATGATCTACAGTTCAAGTGACGCTAAATTGAAGGTTAAAAACCAAGGCTAAAAACCAATCAATTAAGCAATAATAATTTGATTACAAATGCAATCAAATCTGACCAAGAAACATTCAATCCAACCCTAGATATAACTCACTAGTGATGAAAAGGAAACACAACAAAAAGGAATTGATATTACTCACAATTTCTCCTTGTTGCACTTGCTATAATTCTAATTCTTGGGATTGAAATTGATAAGAGAAATTGAACTAAGGAATGAACCCTAATTCTCTCACGTAAAAGTGTATGTCTATTATGAAAAATTCTCCCTTAAAAACCCTACTTAAGCAAGTATTTATACTCGCTCCCTTTAGGGTTAAAAAGTTCACAAAATTACAACTATGCCACTTTTAGGGTGGCCAATCCTAAAAGATGATGTGCCTAATCACACTTTAAAACACATCCAAAAGACTTAAGAAAAGATATCTCCAGTCTAGGCAAAATCATATCCCAAAATGGCACTTTTCAAATGAACCCTAATGTTGAAATGATGAAATTCAATTCCACTAATGATATAATCTGAATACCACAATGGAAATGGTTTCTAATAACACTCTAATATCATATAATCCACGCAAATGAAGCCTCAATTTGACAAAGAAAACCGTAAAGTAAGATTCCTTTTCCAAATGGTGAAATTCACGTTTTCAAGGAAACTTTTCAATGATGATCCAAATCAAATGATAAGTACTTCAAATAATCACAAGAATTCATGTACAATAAGATGTAAATCTGACCAAGAACTATCTCTAATCAACCCTAGATACAACACACTAGAGAAGAAAAGAAATTACAACAAAATGAAATTGATATAACTCACAATTTCAAGATGTTGCACTCGCCACAATTTCAAGTCTTGGAATTGAAATTGATAAGAGTTGGAACCAAGGTATGAACCCTAATTCACACGTGAAAAGAGGTGTATGTTCTGCAAAAATAAGCTCCCCTAAACCCTCTCTTAAGCAAGTATTTATACTTGCTACTTCTAGGGTTAAAAAAAGTGCTCAAAATTACAAGTTTGCCTCTTTTAAGATGGCTAACCCTAAATGAAAGTTACAAAGAAATAAAAGTGTCCTAAAACCAAAATACAACCAAAATAGTTCAATAAACATTTACAAGATACAAAATAACATAAATCTTCATGATCCAATGCCTCAGAATAGAGAACAATCGCAGCGGGCCTTTGATTGTTTCCCAGAAAAATGTTCTGTGTCCAACTGTAGTTGTAGGACATTTTGGCATCCCATGGAGATATATAATTGTACCTGTAAGATTAATCTCAAAGTTTATTAGAAATAAAGACATAAGATAAAATATGAGCAATTTGGTCAATCATCCAAATTAGGTTCTGAAGAGGTTGACAGTGCCAGAATTTTTCCCATCAAAAGACAATTACAAGCAAATGGAAGTGTCCCAAAAGAAAGATTACAACATAAATAGTTCAAAGGAATAATTATAATTAAAAATAGTCTTTATCAAGCTAGCTCTTCTATTGGATTCATCGGCCCAACTCATCACCGGTTTAGGTCGGTCTATGGATAACCTACAAGTTGAGTCTTAGTGAGTTTATCCATCACCCTGTAAAGCATGATAAGTGTATTTGTTGGAACATACAATGCATAAATAAGAGAAAAGAGATTAGTAAACAAATAATTCTAAGGTCAATGTGCTTAAAATGGGCCCTCATCGCCAATATTCGAAATCTTTTGGTTTTTACCCTAATGATAGGTCTTGTCTGATTTTGATTCCTATCATCTCCTCGACCCTCAAAAAGATTTGTCCTCAAATCTGGTAGATAAAATATAGTAGAGAATATGTTTTCTCCTAGCAATTCATCTAAAGAAGTATCTCTGTTGAATCCCAATATCTAAAATACCATAGGGGGTGACTGTTTTCTCTCCTCCATTTCTATGATATATCTCATCTACAACACAAATAATGACTTATTATCTATTGAGATTTCCCTTGTTTCAACCCATTCCACTGATTTTGTTTCCTCTTTTTCTAACTCATCTATATGTCGTTAACCCTCATGGCCCTTTAATGGTTAACATAACTGCTTATGGTCCTCTGAAACCTCTAAAAATAAACACAACTGCCTCTGAATAGTTTGGTCCTCTGGTGGTTGGCTCATTTGACTATGACCCTCAAGAACTTCTAATGGTTGGCACATCTGTGTCTAATAAGTCTTGTCCTCTGTATGTTAGCTCATGTAACTAGGATCCTTAGGAACCTCTATAAGTTAGCATGTCTGCTTCTGTACAATTTGGTCCTTTGAAGGTTGGTTCATGTGGTTATGATTCTCAAGAATCTCTGATGATCTATAGATCTGTTGCTGAACCTTTCGGACCTTCAAAGGTAACATCAGATTTAGAATGATGCATTTACCCTCTTTTTGGAATACATATGTATTTCTGAAGCCATCATGTAAGATCTGCTTATCATATAACCATGGCTTGCCAAGAAATATATGGGAAGTATAAATAGGAAGAATATCACATTTAAGCTCATCATAGTACATATCCCCTATACTGAAGGGTACCTTAGCCCTTTGGGTCACACAAAGACCATCTTGATCATTCAACCAATGTAATGTATAAGGTTCGAGATGTGGGATAGTTTCAAGTTTCAAGTTTGATACTAATGATGCAACTACAACATTAGTACAACTACCACCATCAATAATGATTACGCACAAGTTTCCTTGTACCTTACAAGAAGTATGGAATAAGTTTTCTCTTTGTCCCTCATCAATGGTTGGAAAAGAAGTCATGTCTCAATGCAATATGTTAGTAGACAAATACAACGCACTTGACATTTTTGCTTACTAACTTCAACAACCACAATACACTTCACCATACCATGGCAATACACCCATGGTGCTTATACTCAACTAATACAAGAAATGTTTTTTGTTACTTCAAATAAAGTCAAGTGAAATAATTGAAATATAAATAAATAATTCGTGTTACTTCAAGTAAAGTTAAATAAATGAAGTACACACAATTATTTCTAAGTAGTTAAGAATTAAATTCACCCACAAGTGTTAAGTAATGAGTTCAATTACTTTCACACTTTAATTGTTTTGTTTGAATTTAAATTCCACTACTCAATTTTCCTTTTCATGCTTTGGTTTTACACTAATTAACTTCACAATGGGCAGCACTTAAACATAAGCATAAAATACACAACTCATCACCACAAGACTTCCTTGCTCATGGTTCCACCAACTTACTCCACTAACAATTCTCTATATTACACACACCAAAACCCACGCCAAATGCACATACTTTTCACTAAATTTTACAAAACACAACACCTCACACACACACCTTTTACACACGTTGCAGCACACACATACACACTCTTCTACACTTCAACTTCTCCACTTCTATTCAAGTTTCAAACCACAATTTCAACAACAAAGGCAGCTCAAATTTCAAATTCAAAATGAGTTCAATAAGTGCAAGATTCCACAAATGGTAAGAAGCTATTTCAAATTCAAATGACACACAATTAACTATGACTTAATGTGTGTTTTGAAATTTCAAATTGACTTCTTAATGTACACTTCAATTCTGATTTCAAATTTGAAAATGACAATTGTGGTTCCTCCAATTTCCGAAAATGCGCACACTATACAATTCCACTTCACAATTGAAACACTACTCTTCCCCTTCACAGTTTGCTATTACACTCACACTTCTTGTTAAATTCCCCTTACACCGAAAACCTCACAACAAAGGCAGCAACAACAATTCAAATAATTCCACTAAATGTAACCTCTTCCATAAAAGGTAAAACAATTCAAATTCAAACAACAATCGTTAATGTTACTCAATAACTACTTCAAATTAATGGATGTTTGAATTTCAAATGTTTTTTCCTATTCTTTTCTAAACTTCAAATCTGGAATTTAAATTTGAAATAACAAATGTTACTCCTCTAATTTCTGAAAATGCACACAACACCAATCCACTTCAACAATTGAACATTACTCTTTTGGGCTTCAAATTTCAACTTCCTCAAATGATCATAGAGATCACTTCCACTTAATCAATTACGGCTAACTCAAGGATTCCAAGAGTGTTCTAATCCCCAAATGTACAACCACTAATCAACAAGAGAACAAAATTCAACAATCACAACAACAAGATGCAAATTTCACACTATAACTTGTTTGGTTCAAAATACTACACAAATCACCCTAATTTCCAATTTCAATTTGCAACCATTCCCTTCTCACAACTTCAAGCTCTGATACCAAAAGATGATGTGCCTAAAAGGGGATTAAGCACATGTAAAACTAATTTGAAAGACAAACAAACAATGTCAATCAAACTAGCTTCCAATCACATGAATAATGGCGTCATTTCTTCACTACTTGTAACCAATTATTCAAACAATGGTGTAGTCAATCTTAAATCCGAATATGATATAGTTCTGATACCAAATATGCTGTGCCTAAATTAGGGGTTAAGCACATGCAATTGGAACAAATAATCAACCTCAATTGCACTAAACCAATCTCGGTTCAAGTAACTATAAATTGCATAAATCTTAGTGAAGATGTAATGAGATCTGAATGTTCAAAGTTGTAATTACAATTCCACAATGATAATTTCCTCCAATATAACACTAATCACAATTAAACCCACGTGAATTACACACAAGAACAACAAGATCCAATCCTGTGTTCCACTTCCCACACAAAATGATCTACAGTTCAAGTGTCGCTAAATTGAAGGTTAAAAACCAAGGCTAAAAACCAATCAATTAAGCAATAATAATTTGATTACAAATGCAATCAAATCTGACCAAGAAACATCCAATCTAACCCTAGATATAACTCACTAGTGATGAAAAGGAAACATAACAAAAAGGAATTGATATTACTCACAGTTTCTCCTTGTTGCACTCGCCACAATTCCAATTCTTGGGATTGAAATTGATAAGAGCAATTGAACTAAGGAATGAACCCTAATTCTCTCACATAAAAGTGTATGTCTATTATGAAAAATTCTCCCCTAAAAACCATACTTAAGCAAGTATTTATACTTGCTTCCTTTAGGGTTAAAAAGTTTACAAAATTACAATTATACCACTTTTACAGTAGCCAATCCTAAAAGACAATTACAAGCAAATGGAAGTGTACCAAAAAAAAGATTACAACATAAATAGTTCAATGGAATAATTATAAATAAAAATAGTCCTCATCATGCTAGCTCTTCCATTAGATTTGTGGGCCCAACTCATCGCCGGTTTAGGTCGGTCCATGAATAACCCACAAGCTGATTCTTAGTGAGTTTGTCCATCGCCCTGTAAAGCATGATAAGTGTGCCTGTTGGAATATACAATACATGAATAAGAGAAAAGAGGTTAGTAAACAAATAATTCCAGGGTTCATGTGCTCAAAATGGGCCCTCATCGCTAATATTCAAAATCCTTTGGTTCTTGCTCTGATGATAGGGCTTGTCAGATTTTGATTCCTATCACCATTCCTACACCTGTTGATAATCAAATTCTTCCACCATAGTGTAGCGTATCCTATAAACTCGACAACAACCAATTGGACTCTAGTATTATCATCGATCTCATAACATTCAAAGAGACCCTCAACCTTGTCCTCCCAGTCCAAATAATCAGCGGCTGATCCCTTGTCGTCATAAGAAGGTATTTGCGGCTTCACATACTCTAATCCTTGAGGTAGCCTGAAATCCCTATTCTAATATGGATTAGCCCCAAAGTTGTCATCCCTTTCTTCCCTATAAGGATGATGATCCCTATCCATCCTTCTATTCAAACTTCCATCTCCCACTACTCTATGTCTATGAAGGTTTTGTGGAGCTACCCGAGGTGGTGCCTGAAGGTTCACTATTGGTGGTTGTGGTAATGTCATCTTATCAATCCTAGTAGCAACTATGGTAGTAAGATCCTAGAGTTGTTCTTCCAAAGTCCTCCTACCTACAATATTATGATCCTGACCTCCACCAACCTGGCTATTGGCTTCATTGCCAATTCCCCCATTCACACTTTCGTTGGACATGTTGTGATTTAAGAAGTAATCCCACAAATTTAGCATACTCCTTCAACATCACCAACCCACACATTTAACAAACCACAATAATGCAATAGCTCATGTTTCAAAAAGAATTATAGGCACAAGGAAATAATTTAGTACTCCAAGTAAAGTTCAATAAATGAAGTACACACACAACTATTTTTAAGTAGTTAGAATTAAATTTAACTACAAGTTCTTAAGTAACTAGTCAATTACTTTCACACTTTAATGACTTGTTTGAATTCAAATTCTACTACTTAAACTTTCCTTTTCTTGCCTTAATTCCACACCACAATGAACCATAATGTGTAGCACCTCAAAAAATACAAAATAATCAAAATCCACCACCACTCTACTACTCTTACTCACGGTTCCACCAATTCATGCCACCAACAACAATTCACTATATTACACGCACCAAAACCCATGCCAAATGCACATACTTCTCACTAAATTTTACAAAACACAACACCTCATACACACTCCTTTTACACATGTTACAGCACACACATATACACTCTTCTACACTTCAACTTCTCCACTTCTATTCAAATTGCAAACCATAACTTCAATAACAAAGGCATCTCAAATTTCAAATTCAAAATGAGCTCAATAAGTGCAAGATTCCATAAATGGTAAGAAGTTATTTCAAATTCAAATGATACACAATTAACTATGACTTAATGTGTGTTTTGAAATGCCAAATTAACTTCTTAATGTACACTTCAATTCTGATTTCAAATCTAAAAATGACAATTGTGATTCCTCCAATTTCCGAAAATGCACACACTACACAATTCCACTTCACAATTGTAACCCTTCCATAATTGGTAAGAAGTAATTTTCAAATTCAAATAACCATACATTAACTTCTTCAATCTTAATGTTTGTTTTGAAAATCAAATAATTTCCAATTCTTCCACACTACTCAAATTTGGAAATGCTCAATCACTCCTCTAATTTTCCGAAACAAAAAATGTAAGAATCATAATTTTTCTCCCTACACAATTGCACTTCCGAAATTGCATTCAAAATGCACTACTTTCCTCTTCCTCCACAGTGAAGTCCACAACATAGAAGCTTCAACAAGTAATCAAAACTAACTCCAACATGCAGTAAATTCAACTTCTACTCAAGACAATTCATGCCACTTCAAACAACTATAACAACAATTTCAATTTACTCTCAATTTCGAAATTGAAGATGTAAGAACATGAACCCTAAATTTCCGAAATTCAAAATCAAATAACTCTTCTAACAACTTCTAGCTCTGGTACCAAATTATGATGTGCCTAAAAGGGGATTAAGCACATGCAAATTAAACCAAATAACAATCCCTAAATGATTAGGATAATTTGGTTCAAGGTAAAGCAATTTTAACGTAACCCTAATTGCAATATATTGTCCAAATGATGTATTTCATGAAATAGATCAACACAATAGTATATTCCTCAATGATGATCACAAATTATACTTCAAAACCCACGTGATTACAACTCAAAATCCACAAGAAAATAATCGTGATCCCCCTTCCACAACAAATACTTTCACTGTTCAACAATGTGAAAAAATGAGGAATATCAATCAAGTATAACAAGAACTCAAATTAGCACAATAATTCGAATAATTATGAATCAAATCTTACTAAGAAATATTCCAATTCAACCCTAGATATTACACACTAGAGAAGAAAAGAAATCACAATAAATTAAAATTGATATAACTCACAATTTCAAGTGTTACACTCGCCACAATCTCAACTCTTAGGATTGAAATTGATAAGAGGAAATTTGAACTAGGAAACCCTAATTCTCTCATGTGAAAATGAGTGTTTGTTCTAAAAAATTGGCTTCTCCCAAAACCCTACTTAAGTAAGTATTTATACTTGCTCCATTTAGGGTTAGAAAGTACACAAAATTACAACTATGCCACTTTTAGGTTGGCCGGTCCTAAATGAGAATTACAAACAAAATGAAAGTGTCCCAAAAGAAAATACAACATAAAATAATCTATAAAACAATTACAAAGTACAAAATATTGTAAATCTTCATGAGTCAATGCTTCGAAGTAGAAACAATCGCAACGAGTCTTTGAATGCAAATCTGATGATCTCTCGTGGCCATCAAGTAATGTAAGACATGTTGGCATCCTATGGAGAAATATTATTGTACCTATAAGATTATTTCTCAAAAACTTATTAGATAAAAAAAATGAAGTAAAATATGAGTGATTTGGATCATTATCCAAATCGAGTTTTGAAAGCATATATGGTGCTGGAAAATTTCCCATCAGTGAGTGGTGGCGTGAATTTATGGAATTTGTGTGAAGTAAGGTGTTGCACGTTGAGGCTAAAGTATGAGTTTGTAATGCATGAATAGCCAACCATGAAGGGGAAGTGATGAGAGCCATGATAGGAGCCAAGCTAGAAGATGGAATGTGGATCCTCTTGAAGTGCCACCGAGACCAATCATAAGAACTCGAGCGAAACGATTCAAGGAAGCACTTAACGGGTTGATAAAGGATGTCCACGAAGCCGGAAAGGATTGGAGCAACCATGAAGCGGAAAAGGATTAGAGCAATCATGAGAATGCACTTACTCTTGTACAAGTCATAACGGATATGTGTTGAAGGGGGTGTGTCTTTACAAGGTACGACCGTGTAGTGAGTCTAGAGGCTCCATAAAAACATACACGGCTGTATACACAGTTCAAAGGCACGACCGTCTATGTTGCAAGATTATCTACAGAAACATACATGGCCAGAAAGGCACGACCGTATATAACGTCTACGCCGGCTCCTATGCCGCCGGCCTTTATTCCCACGTCCAAAAGGCACGGCCATGTATACCTTCTACGCCGGCTACTACGCCGGCTCCTACGCCGCCGGCCTTTATTCCCTGTTTTTTTATTTTTCCGCAACTTTATGATGTTATGTCGTTTTGGGTTTTTATTATTACGATTTGTAAACCCTACTATAAAGCTCCTAGGGTTGAGAGTAGAAAGAAGAGACATACAAGGTTGAATACACATTTGAGAGAATTCCTCTCTTGGTTTTTTAAAAGAACTTCTTTTGAACTTATCGGATGTGGCGTTCATCCCGACTTATCAATCGGTCTTTTATCCCGATTGTGGCATCTACATAATATATCAAAGTTCTTGCCTCAATTATAGGCAACGGGTCGCGGTTCCACTTGATTATTTTAGCATCTTAGGTAGCAATTCCGAACGTATTGGTATTGGGTTTCATCACACGTAGGCGTAGCTTGTATCAGTTTGGTATCAGAGCCTAGGTTTGTTAAACATCAGTTCGGTTTGAGGAAGGTAACATCAAAACCCTAACTCCAATCGTTCATATCAATTGTTCATATCAAGTTCATAGTGTTAATTGTCTATCGAAAGTGCAGTGCCTCCTATTCACTTTTGTTACAAAAAAAAAAAAAGAACGTGATCAAGAGCAAAAACAAAGGCAACAAAAAGGAAAGAAAAAGAGGAAAATTTCAAGCCCCTAGAGTTGTTTTGAATTCTACGGAAGGGATTGGTGTAGTTTGGGTTAGTTCCAAGAGAATTGAGAAGAGGAATTGATGAATTAATATCATCATTGCTTGTGAGAATACACGAGTGACTGTGTGATATCATCTTTTGAGTGAAAACACGTAAGGGAGTACATCGTGAGGCTTAATCATATATATATTTGTGTTAGTACTAACCTTTTTCTACAAGAACTATGTCGAGGCAACATTCTCCTAAAGGTGAGAGGGGAAGGTTTAATGCTAGGTTAATGATTGAGGCGTTGAGGGGTGAGATGAAGAGGATGTTTCAGGAGGGCATGGAACAAATTCATGAGATGGTGGAACAAAAACTAGAGCAATCTAAAAACATCTTCCAAGGGTGTAAGAGGGAGAGTTGTTTTAGGAGAGTACAAAGGGGTGGAGATGAAATGTCTAATGATGAATTTGATGAATCATCTGTTGGGAGTTATAGAGGTTATAGTGGTAGGAATAGAGGAACTAGGGATTGGGAAGATAGAGGAGATAGGAATAGAGAGGATAATCAATTGAGTAGTATAAAGATGAAGATTCCTCCTTTCCAAGGGATGAATGATCCCGAGGCATACTTAGAGTGGGAGAAGAAGGTAGAGATGGTATTTGATTGTCACAATTATAGTGGGAGAAAGAAAGTGAAGCTTGCTGCAATTGAATTTTCAGATTATGCCATAGTGTGGTGGGATCAACTAATGTTGAATAGAAGAAGGAATGGTGAACCACCTATTGAGTCTTGGGAAGAGATGAAGAGGGTGATGAAGAAGCGGTTTGTGGCTGCGTATTACTATCATGAATTACACAACAAATTGCAAACTCTTAAGTAAGGAAGCCGAAGTGTGGATGAGTATTTCAAGGAGAAGGTGGTTACTATGATTAGGGCGAATGTAGAGGAAGATAGAGAGGTTACCATGGCTAGGTTTCTTGCTGGATTGAATAGAGAAATTCAAAATGTCGTAGAACTGTAGCATTATGTAGAATTGGAAGATATGGTTCATATGGCTATAAAGGTTGTGAACCAACACAGAAGGAAAGGTAGTAGTACTGCATGGTTTCAATAAGGTGCCAGTTCATCCACCTGGAAGACTAACCAATGGAAGAAGGAAGAAAAGCCTTTACCCACCAAACCAAAAGGAGAGCAGAGGCAAGCGGGTTCTACTCCTGGTAACTAAGGTAAACCTGATTCTTCTACTCCTAGAAATCGTGACATTAGATGTTTTAAATGCCAAGGTAGAGGCCATATTGCTAGTCAATGTCCGAATAGGCGTGTTATGATTCTGCGTGATGATGGTGAGTATGAGACTGAGGGGGATAGTGAGGAGGATGATATGCCTCCATTAGAGGATGCTAGTGATGTCGAGGAGCCTGCAGTAGGGAAGTTAGTGGCAGTAGTGAAGCGAGCTTTGAATGTGCGGGTGAAGGAAGAAGAGGAGGTGCAATGAGAGAATATCTTTCATACTAGATGTTATCTAGGTGATCATATTTGCAGTTTGATCATTGATGGAGGGAGTTGCACTAATGTGGTGAGTACTTTTATTGTTGAGAGGCTGGGACTCAAGATTACTAAACACCCTAGTCCATATAAATTGCAGTGGCTAAATGATAGTGGCGAGACTAAGGTGAGTAAGCAAGCCTTGATTGCTTTTCGCATCGGTAGGTATGAGGATGAGGTGTATGCGATGTAGTGCCGATGCAAGCGTGTCATATGTTGTTGGGGAGGCCATGGCAGTTTGATAGGAAGGTTGTTCATGATGGCTTTTCTAACAAAGATACGCTTGTTCACCAGGGGAAAAGCTTTAATCTTAAACCCTTAACACCTAAACAGGTGTATGAGGATCAGTTGTAGCTACAACAGTCTTTTGCAAAACATAAGGTGAGTGAAAAACAAAGGGAGAGTGAGAGAGCAAAAGACAGCGAGAAAGAAAAGGAACACAAAAGTCAATATCAAAAGGAGAAAGAGAGAAAGGCTGGAAAGAGCGTGAGAGACCAAGTTGAAGGGGGATCAACTTTGGTGATGAGTGAAAAGGAGAGTGTAGCCTTGCAAAAGGAGAGTTATGTGGCAAGAGTGAGTGTAGTGAGGAGAGCGTTAGTGATGAAGCAACTAATGTTGTTGCTAGTTTTTAAAGAAACTTGTTTGAATACTAACGAACTTTTTAACTCTTTGCCTAGTATGGTTGTGTCTATTGTACAAGACTTTGAAGATGTCTTCCCTGAGGAGATTCCAAAGGGTTTACCACCTATTCGTGGTATTGAGCACCAGATTGACCTTGTACTCGGAGCATCTATTCCAAACAAACCAGCTTATAGGAGTAATCTAAAGGAGACAAAGGAACTCCAAAGGCAGGTCAATGAATTGATGGAGAAGGGGTACATGAGAGAAAGCATGAGTCTATGTGCAGTGCCTGTGATTTTGGTGCCTAAGATGGACGGGTCATGGAGAATGTGTGTTGACTGTCGCGCCATCAACAATATTACGGTAAAGTATCGTCATCCCATTCCTCGCTTACATGACATGTTAGATGAGTTACATAGGTCTAATGTCTTTTCCAAAATTGATCTAAAAAGCGGATATCACCAAATTAGAATGAAAGAAGGTGATGAATGGAAAATCGCATTTAAGAAAAAATATGGATTGTATGAGTGGTTAGTAATGCCTTTCGGTTTAACTAACGCACCTAGTACTTTTATGAGACTTATGAACTATGTTTTGAGGACTTTTATTGGCAAATTTGTGGTTATCTATTTTGATGATATCCTCATTTACAGCAAGAGTTTGGAGGACCATATATCTCACTTGAGGGATGTTTTAGAAGTGCTTCGAAAGGAGCAATTATATGCTAGCCTCAAAAAGTACACTTTTTGCACAAACAAACTTGTGTTTCTTGGTTTTGTTGTTAATGCACAGGGAATACAGGTTGATGAAGAAAAGATTTGTGTGATCTAAGAATGGCCTAGTCCAACTAATGTAAGTAATGTGCGGAGTTTCCATGGACTAGCGAGCTTTTACAGGAGGTTTGTGAAGGATTTCAGCACCATTGCAGCACTACTTACTAAGATAATCAAGAAGAACGTGGGGTTCAGATGGGGAGAGCAATAAGAGAAGGCCTTTCAGACACTTAAAAATAAGCTGACTCAAGCACCATTACTTGCTTTACCTAATTTCTCTAAAGCGTTTGAAATTGAGTGTGATGCTTCAGGATTAGGTATTGGAGCAGTGCTCATGAAAGAGAGAAGACCAATTGCATTCTTTAGCGAGAAGCTAAGTGGGGCAACCTTGAACTACCCTACTTATGACAAGGAGTTATATGCATTGGTTCGAGCACTAGAGACTTGGCAACAATATCTTTGGCCAAAAGAGTTCGTGATCTACACTGATCATGAATCCTTGAAGTACTTGAAGGGACAACATAAGCTAAAAAAAAGGCATGCTCATTGGGTGGAGTTCATCAAAACATTTCCTTATGTCATCCACTACAAGCAAGGTAAAGAGAATGCCGTTGCTGATGCACTTTCTAGAAGGTATGCTCTTATCTCTACTCTTAGTTCTAGACTGCTTAGTTTTGAGCACATTAAGGAATTATATGCTGCTGATCGAGATTTTTGTGAAGAGTATGTGCATTATGAGAAGAGTGGTCATGGTAAATTTTATAAACATGAAGGATTCTTGTTTAGGGAGAGTAAACTATGTATTCCAAATTGTTCTTTAAGAGAATTATTAGTGAGGGAGTCTTATGGAGGAGCTTTAATGAGGCATTTTGGAGTAGCTAAAACCTTAGGGGTATTGCAGGAACACTTCTATTGGCCTCACATGAAAAGAGATGTTGAGAGGATTTGTGAGCGATGTTTCACGTGTAAACAAGCAAAATCTAGAGTCCAACCTCATGGGCTTTATACCCACTTCCCATTCCTCATGAGCCTTGGGTAGATATTTCCATGGATTTTGTGTTAGGATTACCCAGGTCTAGGCATGGTCGAGATTCTATTTTTGTAGTTGTGGATAGATTTTCTAAGATGGCACATTTCATTCCTTGCCACAAAACGGATGATGTTTGCAATATTGCAAATTTGTTCTTTAGGGAAGTTGTGAGGTTGCATGGTATGCCTAGAACAATCGTATCGGATAGAGATACTAAGTTCTTGAGCTACTTTTAGAAGACCCTATAGGCTAAGTTAGGAACTAAGCTATTGTTTTCTACTACTTGTCATCTACAGACCGATGGTCAAACTGAGGTAGTAAATCAAACTTTATCTACTTTGTTAAGGGCAATCATTAAAAAGAACATTAAAAGTTGGGATGATTGTTTGCTGCATGTTGAATTTGCCTATAATCGCATAATGCATTCTGCTACTAAGTTTACTCCTTTCGAAATTGTGTACGGTTTTAATCCACTAACTCCTTTGGATTTATCACCTCTACCTGTTTCTGAGTATCTTAATCTAGATGGCAAGAAGAAAGCAGAATTTGTTAAACAGATCCATGAGAAGGCAAGGCTAAACATTGAGCGAAGAACAGAGCAGTATGTGAAACAAGCCAACAAAGGTCATCGACAAGCTGTCTTTGAACCTGGAGATTGGATTTGGGTTCACATGCGCAAAGAGCGGTTTCCCGTGCAGCACCGATCTAAATTACTTCCTAGAGGCGATGGACCATTTCAAATTCTTGAGCGCATCATTGATAATGCATACAAGATAGATTTTCCAGGTAAGTATCAGGTAAGTGCTACGTTTAATGTTACTGATCTAAGTCTTTTTGATGTAGGTGACGATTTGAGGACAAATCCTTTTCAAGAGGAGTGGAATGATGAGAGCCATGATGGGAGCCAAGCCAGAAGATGGAATGTGGATCCTCTTGAAGTGCCACGTAGACTGATCACAAGAACTCGAGCGAAACGTTTCAAGGAAGCACTTAACGGGTTGATAAAGCATGTCCACGAAGCCGGAAAGGATTGGAGCAATCATGAGAATGCACTTAATCTTGCACAAGTCATAACAGATACGGGTTGAAGGGGGCATGTCTTTACAAGGCACGGCCATGTAGTGAGTCTGGAGACTCCACAGAAACATACATGGCCGTATACATGGTTCAAAGGCACGGCCATATATGGTGTCAAGATTATCTACAGAAACATACACGGCCAAAAAGGCACGGCCGTATATAACGTCTACGCCAGCTCCTACACCGCCGGCCTTTATTCCCACGTCCAGAAGGCACGGCCGTGTATACCCTCTACACCAGCTCCTACACCGTCGGCCTTTATTTCCTGTTTTTTTATTTTTCCGCAACTTTATGATGTTATGTCATCTTGGGTTTTTATTATTACGATTTGTAAACCCTACTATAAAGCTCCTAGGGTTGAGAACAGAAAGAAGAGACATACAAGGTTGAATACACATTTGAGAGAATTCCTCTCTTGGTTCTTTAAAGAACTTCTCTTTAACTTATCAGATTTTCTTCCGTGGTGTTCATCCCGACTTATCAATCGGTCTTTCGTCCCAATCGTGGCGTCCACATAATATACTAAGGTTCTTGCCTCACTTATAGGCAACGGGTAGCAGTTCCACTTGATTGTTTTGGCATCTTAGGTAGCAATTCCGAACATATTGGTATTGGGTTTCGTCACACGTGGGCGTGGTTCGTATCAGGAAGAGTGGTGCTTCAATTGTGAAGTGGAATTGTATAGTGTGTGTTTTCGAAAAAAGGTGGAGGATTCATAATTATCATTCTCAGATTTGAAATCAGAATTGAAAGTGTACATTAAGAGGTCAATTTGAAATTTCAAACACACATTAAGTCATAGTTAATTGTGTATCATTTGAATTTGAAAAAGCCTCTTACCATTTGTGGAGCTGTGCACTTATTGAACTTCTTTTGAATTTGAAAGTGGGCTACCTTTTTTGTATTAAAGTTGCGGTTTGATGTTTGTGTGGAAGTGGGGAAAGTGCACCGTGGCTTGAAGTAGTGTGTATGTAGTGTTGTATTTTTTGTAAATTTTGGTGTTGGCTGTTGTATGTGTTGTTAAGCTACTTGTTGTTAGTGGCGTGAACATTGTTGAACCGTGAGCAAAGGGGAAGTTATATGGTGGTGAATGGTGTGTTGTGTATGTGTTTAATTGCTGCTAATTGTGTATTTAAGTGGTAAGAAGTCAAGGCAAGAAAAAGGAAATTTGAGTAGTAGAATTTGAAATTCAAACAAGTCATTAAAGTGTGAAAGTAATTGAACTAATTACTTAAACACTTGTAGTTGAATTTAATTCTATCTACTTGAAAGTAGTTGAGTGTACTTCACTTGTAGCTTGGTTGTGTACTTAAATGTGAAAGTGTAAGGATCATTATTGTGTTGTTGGATTTAAACATGATAATGTCTAGTGAAATGTTTCATTATTCTAATGTATTACACCAGACATTGACTACATTTACTTCTAAGGATGATGAATAAAGGGAAAACTTGTTCCATACCTTTTCTAGGGTATAAGGAAATTTATGTGTCCTTATAGTTGATGGTGGTAGTTGTACCAATGTAGTAGTTGGATCGTTAGTATCAAAACTAAAACTTACTACTACTCTACATCCTGAACTGTATAAATTGCATCAGCGTAGTGATTAGGGGAGTTTGCTTGTAACCTAAAGAGATAGGGTACCATTCATTATAAGGGATAAATAATGTGATGAGATTGAGTGTGATATTTTGCCTATGTGTGCATCCCATATATTGCTTAACAGGCCTTGGTTATAGATAAGAGGATCTTATATGATGGCTTCAGGATACTTATGTATTCCAGAAGGAGGGAAAACGAATTATTCTGAATCTAATGTTGCCTTCAGAGGTTTAAAGGGTTCAGTAACAAATCAATAGACCATCAGAAGGCTATAAGTAGTTGAGCCAACCCTTAAAGCACAAAATTTGTCAGACACAGATGTACCGACCTTTAGAGGATCCTGATGTTCATAGTCAAATGAGTAGACTACTAGAGGACTAAACTATTCAGGGACAGTTGTGTTCACCTTCAAAGGTACTAGAGGCTCATGAGCAGTTAGGTAAACCATTGGAGGATTCTAAGGGTCAGAGTCAGATGAGCCTATCATCAGAGAGCCAGATTATTCAGAGACAGTTGTGTTCACCTTTCGAGGCTTTAGAGGGCAGTGAGCAGTTGGGCTAACCATTAGAGGGCTATGAGGATCAGTGCCGTACAAAAGAGTTAGAAAAGGAGAAAATAATTTCAATGGAATGGGTTGAGATAGGAGAGACCTCAGTAGATAATAGGTCATTATTTATGTTGTAGATGAGATATATCCTAGAAATGGAGGAGAGAAAACAATCACCCCCTATGGTATTTCAGATATTGGGATTCTGCATGATACTTCTTCAGGTAGCTTGCTAGGAGGAAACAGAGTCTCTACTGCATTTGATCTGTCAGATTTGAGGACAAATCTTTTTTAGGCCCAAGGAGATGATAGGAATCAAAATCTGTCAAGACCTATCATTAGGGCAAGAGCCAAAGGATTTCAAATCTTGATGATGAGGGCCTATCTATTATTCTTGTATTGTGTTTTCCAATAGGCACACTTATTTAGCTTCACAGGGCGATGGACAAACTCACTAAGACTTAGCTTGTGGGTTATCTATGGATCGACCTAAAAACCGAAGATGAGTTGAATTGACGACTTGCATTGCAAAGCTAGCTTATTGAAGATTATTTTTGTATTTGTAATTTATTTTTTAACTATTTATTTTGTAAGCTTTGTGGGACCTTTTATTTTGGTTGTAATATTCTTTTAGGACCGGCCACCCTAAAAGTGGCATAGTTGTAATTTTGTGAACTTTTAAACTCTAAAGGGGGCAAGTATAAATACTTGCTTAAGTAGGGTTTTTGGAGGAGAATTTTTCAGAATTAGACATACTTTTTAAGTGAGAGAATTAGGGTTCTTCCTTAATTCAATTCCTCTTATCAATTTTAATCCCAAAAATTGAAATTGTGGCGAGTGCAACAAGGGAAAATTGTGAGTTATATCAATTTCTTATTGTTATGCTTCTTTTCATCTCTAGTGAGTCATATCTAAGATTGGAATGAAGTCTTCTTGGTCAGATTTGATTGCATTTGTAATCAAATTATTATTGTCTAATAAATTGTTTTTTTTAGCACTTATTATTTACCATCAATATTTGCTTCATTTGAACCGTAGTTTACATTGTTTGGAAAGGGGATCACAGAATTAGATCTTGTTATTTTGTGTGTTAATCAAGTGGGACTTCAAGTGTCATTAGTGTGTTTTAAAGGTTATGAATCATTGTGTGATACGATTCCAAGAGCTAAGATACGAGCACCAAAGAAATCAAAGTCAATCAGAGCCATAGGTGGCAGTACGGGGTCTAAAAAGGGAGGAAATAAGCATCGAGAGGACACAAGGCGAAGTTCAGCTAGCTTTAAACCAGCCTTGAATGAAGGTCGGCCAAATTAGCATCAAAGCCGCTGGCCTTGAGCCGACCTTGAATGGCCTCACACCAATTTTCTTTATTCCGCTTTATTTTATTAGTATTTCATTAATATGTCCATAGGTTACTTTTAGGCATGATATAAATAGTCTTCTTTTAGGTATTTTGAGGACATCATGTTATTTTGTTGAAAAGAAAAACACTTTGAGTGTGTGAATCCTCTTTGGAGAGGTCTTGAATATTGAGAATTGGATTTCCCCTTATTCTAGTTGTTCTTACCAGATTCTTGGTCCCTATAGAATTTGTGGCAAACATTGTTATTAAATTCTTGGAATTCTTTAACCTTAGTGATTAATTTATAAAACGTGGTCTCTATCGTTCTATGTTTTAATTGCGAACCAGTTTAATTTTATCAATCTTGGCATCTATAGATTAGTAATTTTATCCATATCCTTTCTTTTTTTATTCATTAGTACCAAATAAAGAAAGCCCTAAAATTATTAAAGAATCCATTGTTATTGAAGATCTGCGTGAAGGATCGTAACATTTGGTATCAAAGCAAAGGTGGTGGATTTGTGAATAGACGCGGGTTAAATCGGTAAGGCTGTTGAATCTCAACTCAATTGTTGTTTTAATTCAATACTATCGTTGGTTGGAAAATTTGGGAATTTATTTTTTATAAGTATTGCTGAGAATTCGATTGTTGGGTGTTGAATTGGTGTTTTGGGCTGTTGGTGAGAATTGGGGTTTTTGTGAATATCTTTTGCTGAAATTTTGAGTGGTAGAGATGTCGTCGCATGGAAGTGTTAATAACACTAATAACAACAACAATGGGAATAATGCTAATAATGGGGGTGAGGTTGTGACTAGGGCAAAGTTCAATCAACTCCATGAAAATATTAAATTGATTATGGAGAGATTGGAGGTTAGGGATAGAAGAAGCCATAATGGTGCAGGAATTAGGAGGAGACATTCTAGTGATGAATCTGATGCCGGTAGTGAAAGGAGTAGGAGAGGAAATAATGATGACAGGCGTATGGGGATTGAAAACATAAAGCTAAAAATTCCACCTTTCACTCGTAGTAGTAAACCAGAGGAATTCCTAGACTGGGTGCCACGAGTTGAGAAGGTGTTTGACTGCTATGAGTGGGATGAGCGCATGAAGGTGAAGATGGCGTCTCTAGCATTCTCTGAATATGTTAATCTGTGGTGGGATAAACTTCAAACTGAGAGACATAGGGCGGATGAGGAGAAAGTGCGTTAGTGGGCTTTGATGAAAAGATTGATGAGACGCAGATTTGTGCCAGATTACTATAAACAAGAGATGCTGATGGAGTTGCAATCCTTGAGGCAGGGTAAGAAAAGCATAGAAGAGTATGTAAAGGAGTTTGAGACACTAATGGCAAGGTGTGATATTAAAGAATCATCAGATGAATCCATAGCTTGTTTCATCAATGGCTTGAAGATGGACATTGCCAGTGTAGTGGAACTTTAGCATTATCAGACTCGAGAGGATGTGATTAAATTAGCCAGTTGGGTTGAGCGGCATTAACGCAGGCGGGATCAGAAATCATATCACCACCATAAGTCAAATGATGGTGAGAGGGAGGAGGAAAGGAAGAAAAAAGGAAAGGCAGTCGCTGGTGAGGCTGTTAACCAAACACAGCAAAAGAAGAGCAAGGATATAAAATGTTTTAAGTGTTTAGGACTTGGTCATATTGCTTCTCAATGTCCTAATAAAAGGGTTATGGTCATAAAGGGTGACAATGTCGAGAGTGAGGAAGAAGAACAAAAGGGTACTGAGGCAGAAGAGGAAGATGAAGACATTATAGCGTAACCAGTACAAGGAGACTTGTTAATGGTTAAGTAGGATGAAGCTGTTCCTAATTAGAGAGCCAATTTATTTCATATTCAAGGCATGGTGCAAGGGAAGACTTGTTTGATTGTAGTTGACAAAAGCAGTTGCACCAATGTTGCTTCAGCAAGCTAGGTTACTAATTTGGGTTTACACGTGAAGCAACATCCAAGACCTCATGCACTTCATTGGTTGAGTCCACAGAGAGTTTTTTATGTACATAAACAGGTTCGTGTTCCATTAATTATTGGTGATTATACTGATAAGATTGTATGTGATGTAGTTCCCATGGAAGCTACACACTTGATTCTTGGAAGACCTTGGCAGTATGATCTCAGAGCTAAGTATGATGGATACACCAATGAGTATACCACTCAGTAACAAGACAAGGCATACAAGCTTCTTCTTATAAGTCCAATTGAGGTACAACAAATAAGGTTGATTTGCCTTAAGAAGCCCAAGAGAAAGAGGAGTTTGTTTATGTGGTCTAGCAAGATGGACGATAAAGATTCGAGGTCGAATCTTTTTCAACATGAAGGGAATGATACAATTCCAAGAGCTAAGATACGAGCACCAAAGAAATCAAAGTCAATCCGAGCTATAGGTGGCAGTACGGGGTCCATAAAGGGAGGTAATAAGCGTCGGGAGGACACAAGGTGAAGTTTAGCCAGCCTTAAACCAGCCTTGAATGAAGGCCGGCCAAATTAACATCAAGGCCGCCGGCCTTGAATGGCCTCGCACCAATTTTCTTTATTTCACTTTATTTTATTAGTATTTCATTAATATGTCCTTAGGTTACTTTTAGGCATGATATAAATAGTCTTCTTTTAGGTATTTTGAGGACATCATGTTATTTTGTTGAAAAGAAAAACACTTTGAGTGTGTGAATCCTCTTTGGAGAGTTCTTAAATATTGAGAATTGGATTTCCCTTTATTCTAGTTGTTCTTCTCAAATTCTTGGTTCCTATAGAATTTGTGGCGAATATTGTTATTAAATTCTTAGGATTCTTTAACCTTAGTAATTAATTTATAGAACGTGGTCTCTATTGTTCTATGTTTTAATTGCGAACCAGTTTAATTTTATCAATCTTGGCATCTATAGATTGGTAATTTTATCCATATCGTTTTTTTTTTATTCATTAGTACCAAATAAAGAAAACCCTAAAATTATTAAAGAATCCATTCTTATTGAAGATCTGCGTGAAGGATCGCAACATTGTGGTTGATTAATTCATTAGTTATTGAATTCGGATCTCCTTGCACTCCATTAGGAATCACGCAATTCCTAACTTATTGAATTGGATTTGATTAAATGCATTTAGGATTGGTTTTTGTTCCATTTGATTGTGCTTAATCCCCTTTTAGTCACATCAATTGAGATAGGATATGGTATAGGGAATGGGAAAAAAGACTAACTATGGTGGAGGAACATATAAGAATATGATAATGGTTGTGATGCGTGAAACCCTAGGTATGTTAAACCTAGAACCCCAATGTTGCTATTGGATTCAATTACCCCAAGGATCATCTTAAACAAGCAAAGTGTAACTAGACCCCAATCACACCTATTGATTGAAACCTAAGTTATCAAAAGGGTATTCCTAGCAATTCGGATAAGAATTCCTATGGAAAAGTTCTTTTACAAAAGAAAAAAAAAAGTGAGTATTTCGTATATCACGAAATGTGTTTTTTTTTTTTCATATATCAAAGTTGTCTTTGGCTGGCCCCTTTACACGGCATATATAGCACACATAACAACATGGAAAACCTTACAACATAGAAATCCTAAGTTGCCTATTTTATCCTTATCCTTATGTCACCAAGTAGGCAACTAATAACATAGAAAACAAACCAACAAAATAAAAATAAATATTATAAAAACCGAATGTATTCTCTAATGTAGAATCTATGCAAATATATAACGTCCTTCAATTATTTCATCCTTCCATTGTCACGTGAATCAAGTTAACACATGTATGTTTTTCTTTTGTGTAGCTTGATTCATGGGCTTACAAGTCCATGACTAGTCCTTGTAGAGCTTCGTTCATCCTTTTAGCTCTAGCTCGGATCATCGGACCTCCAATACCATGTAATAGATCATGAGATTTTGGTTGCTTCCTTTGTGATGCTAGTCGATCCTCATCATTCCTTCCTTCTTCAAAAAGATTCATCCTCGAATCACTTGCATCATAAAGAGTAAGGTCAAAAACATTAAAGGTAGCACTGACATTACCATAGTGGCTTGGCAGATCTATCTTGTAAGCATTGTTATTGATGTACTCCACCACATAGAAAGGTCCATTGCCCCTAGGATGTAACTTAGATTTACGCTGTTCAGCAAAACGTTCCTTCCGTAGGTGTACCCAAACCCAATCACCAGGCTGAAATATAGCTTGGACACGTCCTTTATTTGCTTGTCGGGCATAATGTTCATTATTCTTTTCAATGATAACCCATACCTATATATGTAAATACCTAACAAATTCTACCTTCTTTGTGCTATCAAGATCAACGAACTCGTTAGTACGTAAAGGCAATATATTTAATGGAGTTAAGGTATTAAAACCATACACAACCTCAAATGGAGAGAAAGATGTAGTAGAATGTATAGTCTTATTATATGCAAACTTTACATGAGGCAAACATGTTTCCCATTGCTTCAAATTTGTATCAATCATAGCATATAACAATGTGGGAAGTGTCCTATTAACAACTTCTGTTTGTCTATCTATTCGAGGATGTGCCATAGTGGAAAATAGTAGTTTAATGCCTTGCCTATTCCATAAGGTGTGCCAAAAGTGGCTAAAAAATTTCACATCTCTATTACTGACGATAGAGTTAGGTAAACGATGCAATCTAATGACCTCCCTAAAGAATAATTTAGCTATATGTCAAGCATCATTAGTTTTATCGGAGGCAATAAAGTGAGCCATTTTACTAAACCTATCGATGACAACAAATATGCTATCTTTACCATTTTGAGATCTAGGCAAACCTAATATGAAATCTATGGAAATGTCAGCCCAAAGCTGCTAGGCACAAGTAAGGGAAGATACTCCCCATGGGGTATGACTTTGGACTTAGCCTTCCTACATGCAATGCACTTGTCATACATAAGTCATACATCATGTCTCATCTTAGGCCAGTAAAAATGTTCATGCAAGATATCCAAAGTTTTATTTACTCCAAAATGTCCCATGAGACCGCCCTCATGCGTCTCCCTTACTAGCAATTCACATATGGAACTCCTAGGCACACAAAATTTATCTTTCTTAAATAAATATCCCTCATGCCTATAGTAGTCCCCATATTCGCTTTTAGAATAAGCAGCCCAAATCTGATTAAAATCAGCATCATGTTGATATAGTTCTTTCATACTTTCAAACCTAAGCAATTTAGTATGTAAAGAGGCTAGTAAGGAATACCTCCTCGAAAGGGTGTTAGCCACTACATGTTCCTTGCCTTGCTTGTATTTGATGACATATGGAAAGGTTTCAATGAACTCTAACCACTTAGCATGCCTCTTGTTCAGCTTTCCCTACATTTTCAGGTACTTTAAGCTCTCATGATCATAATGGATGATGAACTCCTTGGGCTATAAGCAATGCTGTCATGTTTGCAACATTCTCACCAGTGCATATAACTCCTTATCATATATTTGATAATTCAATGCAGCACCATGGAGTTTCTCACTAAAATAGGCTATTGGTTTAGAATCCTACATTAAAACACCACCAATACCTTTATCAGAAACATCACAATCGATCTCAAAAACCTTATCAAAATTTGGTAATACTAACAAAGGAGCGTTAGTTAACTTACCTTTCAATGTTTGGAATGCCTACTCATGTATTTCGGTCCACTTAAATTCGGCATTCTTCTTCACCAGATCATTAAGTGGAGCAACAATGGAGCTGAAGTCTCTCACGAATCGCCTGTAGAAAATGGCTAGACCGTGGAAGCTCCTGACATCATGATGTGCTCAAAACCAATATTAAGCACATACAAAAACCAATTTGAAAGATAAAGAAACAATGTCAATCAAACTAGTCTCAATCACATGAACAATGGTGTCAAATCTCAATGTTTATAACCAATTCTTCCAATGAGGATGTGATAAATCTTAAGTATCCAAATTAGATTTCTCTGATACCAAAAGATGATGTGCCTAATTCTACTTCCAAGCACAATCAAATGACTCAAGAAAACAAGTCCTAAGTCTCATACAAAACCGGTCCACCAAGGAAGCAATTCACGTGACAGCTTTATAGATTTTGATGGAATTCAAATGATTTAATTATGATCTCTATTGGTAACATTAACCAATTAACCACAATAAGGATTGAAATATCACATGTAAATTAGATCAAAGAAAGTAATAAAACCATGAAATCCACTTTCCCTTCCAATCACAAATTCACGGCAACACTAAAAAAGATATATGTAATTCAAGTGCTCAAGGAAACAATCAATCTTACAAGATTGTTGTCCACGAAAATAGAACCACAAATATGTCTAAGAAAGATCTAAATCTACCCTAGATATGACTCACTAGAGAAGAAATGAACATACAACAAAGTTGAATTAATATGACTCACAATTCGCCTTCGTCGCACTTGCCACAATTCCAATTCTTAGGTTGAAATTGATAAGAGTTTGGAACTAAGGAAAGAACCCTAATTCACACATGAAATGTGTCTCTCAAATCTGTAAAAATTGGCCTCCTCAAACCCTCTCTTAAGCAAGTATTTATACTTGCTACTCCTAGGGTTAAAAAGTGCTCAAAATTACAAGTTTGCCACTTTTAAGGTGGCTAACTCTAAATGAAAATTACAAGGAAATAAAAATGTCCCAAAACCAAATACAACCAAAATAGTTCATAAAAGAAGAAATATATAAAAGAAATGGTCTTCAAGATGCCGGTCTTCTATAGGATCCATCGGCCCAACTCATCGCTGATTTAGGTCGGTCCATGGATAACCTACAAGCTGAGTCTGAGGGAGTTTGTCCATTGCCCTATAGAATATGATAAGTGTGCCTGTTGGAAAACACAATACAAGAATAATAGAAAAGAGGTTAATATATAAATAATTCCGGGGTCGATCTGCTCAAAATGGGCCCTCATTGCCAAAATTCGAAATCCTTTAGTTCTTACCCTAATGATAGGTCTTGTCAGATTTTGATTCCTATCACATCATTGGCGTTCTAGGGTGTTGGACAATCTCGGATTACTGTCACTTTCTCCCCACCTACAGCTATTCCATCTACCCCTACAACAAAACCAAGGAAAACCATAGATTCTATACAAAACATGCACTTTTTCAAGTTAGCATATAATTGGTTTTCCCTTAAAACAGTAAAAATACTTTGCAAATGTTGTTCATGATCATCTAATGTCCTATTGTATATCAAGATATCATTAAAATAAACTACAATAAATTTTCCTAAGAATGGACACAATATATGATTCATTAACCTCATGAAGGTACTAGGTGCATTAGTCATCCCAAAAGGCATTACCATCTTCATACAGGCCATGTTTCATTTTAAAGGTAGTTTTCAACTCATCACCCTCTTTCATATGAATTTAGTAATAATTGTTTTTAAGGTCAATTTTCGAAAACAAGCATGCACCATGCAACTCATCAAGCATGTCATCTAATATAGGAATGGGATGTTTGTACTTAAGTGTAATTTTGTTGATTACCCTGCAATCTATCCATGTACATCACGTCATATCCTTCTTGGGCACTATGATCATTGGAATGGAGCATGGGCTTAGACTGTCTCACATAAACCCTTTTCCCATTAGCCCATCCACTTGTTTCTACATTTCCTTAGCCTCCTCTAGATTAGTTCTATATGCTGATCAGTTTGGAATGGAAGCTCCCGTCATGAAGTCAATCCGATGCTCTATCCCTCGTAGAGGGGGTAATCTTTATAGAACTTCTTTAGGGAACAAGTCTTCGAATTCCTATAATAAAGAGACAACAACACTAGGTACAAAAGAATTAATGTCAGTATTAGAAAAATATAAATCCTTGTACATAAGTACAAGTAACTGTTGTTTTACCATTACTACACTCTTAACCTCACTCTTCCTCGCCATTTCCTCTACTCTCAGTGTTTGTATGTATTTTCCCTCTTTGCTCACTAGTGCTTGTTTTTCACTCATTTTATTTTTCTTACATGCACTCGAGTGTTTTTCCCTGAATTCCTTTGTAATTCTCATATAATCTTCACTAGCTTCCCATGGCTTCTGAGGCATGAGAACCACTTTCCTTTTGCTTAAAAGAAAAGAATAATGGATCTTGTACCCATTGTACATAACTGATCCACGCAAAAAGAGATATAAAATGAGCGTGAATAAATACCGACAAGTGTACCGAATCGGATCAAGTAATATAGTGAGAGAAGAGTGTCGAACCACGAAGATTGATTAAGTAATAGACCTATATCAATTTCTACTATTATTTAGGCAATGATATTTGATGAGATCAAATGTGAATGAATTATACTAAATGTGCAAAAAGGGAATTGTGTTTGAAAAAGAATGAATTGATGGTAGGAAGTAGAATCCACCCTAATTCTACTAATCATATTGCCTTCATGTTATAATAACTCATAGGTATATGGATTTTTACAAGAAATTGACAAAACCTTAATCTTTTATCAAGTTTTAAAGTAACATTACCCCAATTTAATTTAATAGCTCCCGTTAATTAAAATCAATGGAGGATTCTAATTCGCAATCATAAATTTCCCAATTATATGATTGCCTAATATCTTTAAACTAATTTCTCCTAATCCCTTAGTGAAAAATTTAATAAAAATATTGCATGAAACACTTAGGTCAATTTCTAATAAAATTCAATAACGCTGCTTCCACATGAATTATTAAATCTTACTTAGGAATTCCTGATAAAACTTAAATTTCTCTTTCGAGTCATTTACATTCCTATGCATTGATTTCAATTACAAAATACAATTCATAGCAGGACTTCTTATATGAAAATTCTATATATCTATATGCCCTATAACATGAATACAATGATCATTTTAGTTTGAATTATGGCATCATCATGTTTCCCACAATGATGATTTGGAACATTATGGTATGGATTGCATAAAAACAATTGAAGTAAATAAATGCAATGGAATTCATATTAAATAATAAAAATAAACTGATAAATGGTATAGAAGAAAATTAAATAAATGAAACAATTGCTATAATCTTCAAGAGTTTGTAAAACTTCAATCTTCTGAATTGATTCCTAAACTTCTTCAATTGAAAGCAAACTTCAATAACATTCTTTCTTCAAACTAAAATTTAGAATAACATGAAATGTAAAAGAATTTAAAAAGAAGATAAAATCCTAAAGTCCCCAAGGGAATTCTAATGATTCAAAAGATAAAAAAACAAAGGATGCTCTCAAGGTTCACACAAGGGGTCTATTTATAGATCCAAAGAGGATGAGGATAAGGCTAATTTGATGAGGAATTGAGTCAGCAAATTAATTAAGATATGATTTTAGAGAGATTTTCGCAATGGATATTCGAGGAACAATGTAGGCCGGCTCAAGGGCAGCGGCCTTGAATATAAGCCGGCTCAAGGCCGGCGACTTTGATGTGTTATGAGGCCGGTTTAATGTAGGCCGACTTCAAGGCTGGCGGCTTTCAATGCAATCCTTCACTTGCTTCTTCAATTTTGTGAAAAACTCCTCCAATTAACTTGTAATTTACTTTTAGGTCCTCAAAACCTGAATTTTCACAATAAACACCATTAAATACCATTTCTTTATATTTTCTTATAATATTGAAATAAATTTAATATAAATCCAAAAGAAAATATAAGTATAATGTGATCTTATCAATAACCTTCCTGTCAAACTGCCATAATCACCTTAACAATATGTGGCTAGCCTACATAGGTACCACATCACACATTACCTCGTCTTTGCAGCTTCCTATGGAAAAGGCTATAAGAACTTGCTTAGTCACCTTAACCTCCCTACAATCACCCAACCACTACAATCAATATGGTATAGGATGCTTCAATGCTTTCAACTGCATCTTTTCTACTAGCAAAGTGCTAGCAATAATAATGCAACTACCACTATCGATTATTAAGCTACAGACTCTACCCTGCACATGACACCGTGTATGAAAAATATGTTCATGCTGCATCCCCTCACTATCCTCCTAGGGTTGTACACTAAGCACTCTCCTAGTGACATACAGCTCACCACTCATAGGTCCCTCTAAGTCAACATCATCATACTCCTGCGATGGTGACTCCTCCTCCTCTTTAGAGCTTATGCTCTCTACATCCTTACTATCACTAATAATCTTAACCCTCTGATTTTTACATTGGGATGCAATGTGCCTAAATCCCTGACACCTAAAACACTTAATATCTCTTATCCTTGAAGGGGGTTTAGTGTCAGTCTCTCCCGTAGGTGTAGCAATTGGATTCTTAGTCCTTACGTCCTCCTTAGGCTTTGAATCGATGGAGTTTTTCTTCTACATGGACTTCCATGGAGCTTTGGAAGTCCAGCCAATCCTCTACTCACTCTTGTATTTTAACCACCGCTATACTTTAATAGCTCTATTCAGCAACTCTTGCATATCTAAGTAATGGTGAAGATCTACTACATCAGCTATTTCGTTATTTAACCCATTGATGAATCTAGCCATAGTGGCCTCATCATCCTCCTCAACTCTAGCCCTAATCATGGCTATCTCCAACTCTTTGTAGTAATCCTCTACACCGTTATTTCCCTGAGTCAACCCCTGAACTTTCTTAAGTAAGTCCCTATGGTAGTGACTATGAATGAAACGCTTCTGCATAATAGTTTTCATCTCCTCCCAAGTGCTAATAGGTTGCTCTCCATACCTGTGCCTATTACGCACCAACTGATCTCACAATACACTAGCGTAATCTGAAAACTTTACTACAGCCAGTGGTGGGAATTTTTTTGGCAACCTAGATGTTTTCAAAACTCGATTTGGAAGATGATCTAAATCACCCATATTTCACTGTATTTCTTTTATCTAATAAATGTTTGAGTAACAATCTTATAGATACAATAATATTTCTCCACTGGATGCCAAATGACTTACATTTCTTGATCGCTATGGGACATCATCGAATTATTATTTAATGGCCCGCTGTGATTAACATCACTTCCATGCATTGGCTCTTTGAAGATTTATATTATTTTTGTACTTTGTAATTTTTCTTTAGACCATTTTATGTTGTAATTTTCTTTTAGGACACTTTCATTTGTTTGTAATTGTCTTTAGAACCGGCCACTCTAAAAGTGGCATAGTTGTAATTTTGTGAACTTTTTAACCGTAAAGGGAGCATGTATAAATACTTACTTAAGTACGGTTTTGGGAGAAGAATTTTTCATAATAGAATTCACATATTACATGAGAGGGTTAAGGTTTCTTCCTAATTCATTTGCTCTTATCAATTTCAATACCAAGAATTAGAATTGTGACAAGTGCAACAAGGAGAAATTATGAGTAATACCAATTCCTTTTTGTTGTGTTTCCTTTTCATCACTAGTGAGTTATATCTAAGGTTGAATTGGATGTTTTCTTAGTTAGATTTGATTACATTTGTATTCAAACTCTTGTTGCTTAATTGATTGGTTTTAGCCTTAGTTTTTAACCTTCAATTTAGCCTCATTTGAACCGTAGATCATTTTGTTTGGGAAATGGATCATGCAATTGGATCTTGTTATTCTTATGTGTAATTCATGTGGAATTACTTGTGATTATTGTTATATTGGAGGAAATTATCATTTTTGAATTGTTAATTGCAACTTTGAGCATTCGGATTTCATTGCATCTCTATTAGGGTTCATGCAAATTCTATTAGTCTGAACCTAAATTGGTGCATTTGAGGTTTATAATTTGCTCTAATTGTATGTGCTTAACTCCTGTTTTAGGAACATGATCTTTTGGTATCAGAGCTTGTGGTTGTGAGAAGGGAATGATTGCAAATTAAATTTGGAAGTAGGATTAGTTGTTGTAGCATTTTGGACTAAATAAGTTGTGGTGTGAATTACATCTTGTTACTGTATTTGTTGAATTTTGTTGTCTTGTTGATGATTAGATGATCATTTGGAGAATTAAACACTCTTAAAATCCTTTTTTTGTGGTTGTGTGTGTAGTGCATAAATAGCAAACAGTGAAAAGGAAGAATGGTATTTCAATTGTGAAGTGGAATTGTGTAGTGTGTGTTTTTTGGAAAAGGTGGAGGAATCACAATTGTCATTTTCAGATTTGACATCAGAATTGAAAGTGTACATTAAGAGGTCAATTTGAAATTTCAAACACACATTAAGTCATAGTTAATTGTGTATCATTTGAATTTGAGAAAGCCACTTACCATTTGTGGAGTTGTGCACTTATTGAACTACTTTTGAATTTGAAAGTAGGCTACCTTATCTTACTTAGAAGTTGTGGTTTTGGTTGTAATTGTAGAAGTGAAATTGTACCGTGGCTTGAGAAGTGAATTTGGAGTTATTCTTGTTAATTAGTAGAGGTTGTGTACATTTGATCTTGGTTATTATATATGTTGTCAAGGATATTGCTAATTGTGGCGTGAAGCATCTTACATCGTGAGCACAAGGGGATTTTTTTTTTTTGTGGCGGTGGATTGTGCATGGTGTGTGTATTTTCCTTGCTGCCCGTTATGTATTTAAGTAGTGAGAAATCAAGACAAGAAAAGGAAGGTTGAGTAATAGAATTTAAAATTCAAACAAGTCATTAAAGTGTGAAAGTAATTGAACTAGTTACTTAAACACTTGTAGTTGAATTTAATTCTATCTACTTGAAGGAGTGTGCTATAAATTGTGGTTCTACTTCTTCAAATCGCAACATGTCCAACAAAAGTGTGAATTGAGGAATTAGCAATGAGGCCAATAGCTAGGTGGGTAGAGGTTAGGGTCATAATACTACAGGTTGGAGGACTTTGGAAGAACAGCTTGAGGATCTTACTACCATAGTTGCTACTCTAGCAACTAAGATTGATAGGATGACATTACCATAACCACCAGTGGTGAACCCTCAAGCACCACCTCGAGTAGCTCCACAGAACCTTCAGAGAGAAAGGATAGTGGGAGAAGGACATCTGGGTAGAAGGATGGAGGGAGATCATCATCCCTATAGGGAAAAGAGAGATGACAACATTAGGGCTAATCCTTACCCGAATAAGTATTTCAGGCTACCTTAGGGACTAGAATACATGAAGCTGCAAATGCCTTCTTTTAATGGCAATGGATTAATTGATGATTATCTGGACTAGGAGGACAAGGTTGAGGGTCTTTTTTAATGCTATGAGATCGATGATAGCACCCGAGTCCGACTGGCTGCTATTGAATTTACAGGATATGCTGCCTTATGGTGGAAAAATTTGACTATCAACAGGCATAGGGATGGGGAGGTTAAGATTCAGACATGGAGGGACATGAAAATGGTTCTAAGAAAGAGATTTACTCTTGAGCATTACAGACAAAAACTATTCATGCGTTTACAGACATTGAGGTAGGGAAGCAAGACAATTGATGATTATGTGTAGGAATTTGAAACCCTCATGATTAGATGTAGGTCAATCAAACCTCCAGAATAAACCCTAGCACACTTTGTCTTAGGGTTGAAATATGAGATAGCGTACGTTGTTAAGCTGCAGCAATACAGTATACTTGATGAGGCTATTCAGTTGGCCTTAAAAGTGGAGAGGCAAAGGAGATCTAACTTATTCAGGGCTCCGAGCAACAAGCCCAATACTACTACTGGACCCGTGGCAGCTGATGGTCAATCAAGAGGGACAAAGGTAGTAGGTGAGATAGTGAGAGCAGTGGACAAATCTACCCCTAGCACTACTAGAGAAAGTATGCCCTCTAAGAAGGGTAAAGAGGTAATAGCACCAAACGTGAGGCAAACTGTTCCAGGATCTACTAGTGAAAAAGTACGCCAAATCAAATGCTTTAATTGCATGGGATTTAGGCATATGGCAGCACAGTGTCTAAATAAAAGGGTTATGACTGTTATAAAGGGTGCTAAAGAGGATGTTGAGGATGAGGAGGAACAGGCTGAGCCTATAGATTTGTCTATAGCACTACAAGAGTACTATGATGATCAAACTGTAAAAACACATGAGGAGCGTATAGGTAAAGAGTATCTACCCATTAATGTGTTATGCCAAACTCTAACCTTATCTCCTGATGCTAGAGACATACAGAAGGAGAACATATTTCACACCTCTTGCAGGATCAGAGGTAACCTTTGTGTGCTCATCATTGATAGTGGTAGTTGCACGAATGTTATATCTACTACACTAGTAGACAAATTCCAATTATCTACTAGTCTACATCCAAGCCCTTATAACTTGCATTGGTTGGATAATTGGGGTAGTATGCTTGTTATATTAAGGGCAAAGGTGCTTGTGAGTGTTAGGCAGAAGTATCATGATGAGGTTCAATGTGACGTGATCCTTATGTGTACGTTCTACTTACTATTGGGTAGGACCTAGATGTTTGATCGGAATGTGTTACATGATGGTTTTAGAAACACCTATACGTTCAGTATGAGAAGGTCTCACATATTACTATCACCTATGACTTCATCTAAGGTGCACTAATTTTAGGAGCAAATCAAAACTACTTCCACTGCATCTGGTAATCGGGAGAACAGGCCAACAAAGATATCCAGGTTCAGCTCCAGAAATGACCCTCAAGATTTGAGGGCAAATCTTTTAGAGGCTCGAGGAGATGATGGGAATTTTTCCAGCAACCTAGATGTTTTCAAAAATCGATTTGGATGATGATCTAAATCACTCATATTTGACCTTATTTCTTTTATCTAATAAATGTTTGAGTAATAATCTTATAGGTATAATAATATTTCTCCACAGTATGCCAATTGACTTACATTTGTTGATCGCTACGGGACATCATCAGATTATTATTCAATGGCCCACTGTGACTGACATCGCTTTGATGCATTAGCTCTTTGAGGATTTATATTATTTTTTTATTTTGTAATTGTTCTTCTAACCATTTTATGTTGTAATTTTCTTTTGGGAAACTTTCATTTGTTTGTAATTGTCTTTAGAACCGACTACCCTAAAAGTGGCATAGTTGTAATTTCGTGGACTTTTTAACCCTAAAGAAAGCAAGTATAAATACTTACTTAAGTAGGGTTTTAGGAGAAGAATTGTTCATAATAGACTTCGCATATTACGTAAGAGGGTTAGGGTTTCTTCCTAATTCATTTGCTCTTATCAATTTCAATACCAAGAATTGGAATTGTGGCGAGTGCAACAAGGAGAAATTGTGAGTAATATCAATTCCTTTTTGTTGTGTTTCCTTTTTATCACTAGTGAGTTATATCTAAGGTAGAATTGGATGTTTCTTAGTCAGATTTAATTGCATTTGTAATCAAACATTTATTGCTTAATTGATTGGTTTTAGCCTTAGTTTTTAACCTTCAATTTAGCTTCATTTGAACCGTAGATCATTCTGTTTGGGAAGTGGATCATGGAATTGGATCTTGTTGTTCTTGTGTGTAATTCACGTGGAATTACTTGTGATTATTGTTATATTAGAGGAAATTATCATTGTTGAATTGTTAATTGCAACTTTAAGCATTCAAATTTCATTGCATCTCCATTAAGGTTCACGCAAATTCTACTAGTTTGAACCGAGATTAGTTTAGTGCATTTGAGGTTTATAATTTGCTCCAATTTTATGTGCTTAACTCCTGTTTTAGGCACATCAGCCAATTTTATCTTTTTCTAATCGGTGTAGTTGTAACATTAAAACACATGATCCATTTTTCTCTCCCACTCTAAATACAACTCTGGATCATTTTTTCCCTGAATGGTTAAGATTTTCATCTTAATACTCCCTAAATTACTATCACACCTTTGGATACTTCCCCTATCCCTCACGTAATGGTATTCTCCAAAATCAAATTCCTCACCTTCATCTATCCTAACACCCCCCCTATTCTGACTACCTACTCCTCGCCTGATAGTAGTACTACTAGACGATTCCCTACTCCTTTCCATCTTGTCCATCCTTTCATGGATCTACTCTAGTTCACCTGTTAGGATCCTCTTCATCTCCCCCATCAATTCCTCAAACATCACTCAACTTTCCCCTCCATTAGTGTTTTTTACCGACATAATTATAACATTTGCAGCAAGTTACGATCACAATTATAAGAAATATATAAGTATATTCCTCACACCCACTCGTGTATTGCTCACAAATGATATGCTCACAATTCCACTCGTGTATATCTCTCACAAAATATGATCCCACAACCTACTTTTTGTAATTCTTTTGTTAGGAACTCAATTTGGAACTCCTAAACTCAAATTACTAAGTCAACATTAATGTTTATTACTGGCCTAAGTTGCATGAATGAAGGAGTACTAACTACATAATCTAATTAATATGGAAAGATTCACCACTAGACAAAAATTGCAATTAAATACAAAAGGAAAAGATCACCATGGAACCAATTATTCAAGGGATGTGTACAATTCGGGTTCCAAACATAGACAACCAAAGATATGTTTACGGTAGGAATTGGAAACAATTGATATGGAAAGTAAATTAACTCCACTAATTATGTTATTGACAATTCAAGAAACTATCTTGTGATTTCAACAATTGTAATTCTTTCATAGCCGAATTCCTTTTTTTTTTTAATTTTGCAATTGAATTTCATTCTCTTTTTTTTTTTTTTTTGTAGATAAGCTATGAATTGAACATAGTTGACTGTTCAAAAAAACCTAGATACCGTCAGCCCTAATGGATTGTAATGACTGAACAAGCAGGAATTTTTTTTTTAATAGAAATTTCTAACTATGAATATGGAAAAGACAACAGACAAGTATGGAAAAGAACAACAAACAAATATGGAAAAGAACAATAGATAAATTAAAGAAAAAGATAGAATTTATTTGATTCAAGAAGCCAAAGCTTTGATACTAAATGATGCGTGAAACCTTAGGTATGTTAAATCTAGAACCTCGACATCGCTATTGGATTCAATTACCCTAAGGATTGTCTTGAATAAATAAAGCGTAACTAGACCCCAATCACACCTGTTGATTGAAACCTAAGTTATCAAAAGGGTATTCCTAGCAATCCGGTTAAGAATTCCTATAGAAACGTTCTTTTGCAAAAGAACAAAAAAGAAGGTATTTCGTATCTCGTGAAATATGTGTTTTTTTTTCATATATCAAAGATGTCTTTGGTCGGCCCCTTTGCATAGCATATATAGCACGCATAACAACATGGAAAACCTTACAACATAGAAATCCTAAGTTTGCCTATTCTATCCTTATCTTTATGTCACCAAGTAGGTAACTAAATAACATGGAAAACAAACCAACGAAATAAAAATAAATATTAACAAACCGAATGTATACTCTAATGTAGCGTCTATGCAAATATATAATGCCCTTCAATTATTTCATCCTTTCATGGTCATGTGAATCAAGTAACACATGTATGTTTTTCTTTTGTGTAGATTGATTCCCAAGTTTGCAAGTCCATGATTAGTCCTTGTAGAGCTTCATTCATCCTTTTAGCTCTAGCTCAAGTCATCAGACCTCCAATACCATGTGATACGAACTACGCCAACCCGTGACAAAACCCAATACTAATACATTCGGAATTCGTTGCCTAAGACGCCCAAACACCTAAAGTGGAAATCACGACCCATTGTCTATAAGCGAGACAAGAACCTTGGTATAAAATGAAGACGCCACAATCGGGATGAAAGACCGATTGATAAGTCGGGATGAACACCACGGAAATTAATCCGATAAGTTCGATTTAGTTCTTGAAGAACCAAGAGAGGTGCCTCTCAAAAGTGTTTAATGTTCAAAGATGTCAATTCTTAGTTGTTCTAAACCTTAGGAGCTTTTATACTAGGGTTACAATTCGTGAAAAACAAGTCCAAAATGACGTAGCTTAGATAAGTTGCGTAAAAACACGAAAACAGAACAAGCTGGCCGGCAGGGGATACACGGCTGTGTACACGACCGTGTACTTTGGCCGTGTACTTTTCTGTGCACATTCTGGTCACATACACGACCGTGTACAGCTAGTCATGTATCTTTCTGTGGATTTGCTAGTCTCCATACGGCCGTGCCTTGAAAGTACACGACCTCTTCAACCCGTGTCCGGTGTGACTTGTATAAGAGCAAGGGTCTTCCCATGGTTGTTCCAATCCGTTCCAACTTCATGATTGCTGCAATCCTTTCCGACTTCATAGACATCCTTTATCAACCCGTTAAGTGCTTCCTTGAGTCGTTTTGCTCGACTTCTTGTGATCGGTCCAGGCGGCACTTCAAGAGGATCCACATTCCTTCTTCCAGCTTGACTCTCATCATGGATCTCATCATTCCCCTCCTCTTGAAAAGGATTTGTCCTCAAATTGTCACCTACATCAAAAAGACTCAGATCAGTAACATTAAATGTGGTACTTACTTGATACTCACTAGGCAAATCTATCTTGTATGCATTGTCGTTGATGCGCTCAAGAACTTGAAATGGTCCATCGCCTCTAGGAAGTAGTTTAGATCGATGGTGCATGGGAAACCGCTCTTTGCGCATGTGAACCCACACCCAATCTCCAGGTTCAAAAACAGCTTGTCGACGACCCTTGTTGGCTTGTTTCACATACTGCTCTGTTCGTCGCTCAATGTTCAGCCTTGCCTTCTCATGGATCTGTTTAACAAATTCGGCCTTCTTCGTGCCATCTAAATTAACATACTCAGAAATAGGCAAAGGTGATAAATCCAAAGGAGTTAATGGATTAAAACCATACACAATTTCAAAAGGAGAAAATGTAGTAGCAGAATGCACTATATGGTTATAAGCAAATTCAACATGCGGCAAATAATCCTCCCAACTCTTAATATTCTTTTTAATTACAGCCCGCAACAAAGTAGATAAATTTTTATTCACTTCCTCAATTTGACCGTCAGTCTGTGGATGACAAGTAGTAGAAAACAATAACTTAGTTCCTAACTTAGCCAACAAGGTCTTCCAAAAGTAGCTTAAGAACTTAGCATCCCTATCTGATACAATTGTTCTAGGCATACCATGCAATCGCACAACTTCCCTAAAGAATAAATTAGCAATATTACAAGCATCATCCGTTTTGTGACAAGGAATGAAATGTGCCATTTTAGAGAATCTATCAACAACTACAAAAATAGAATCCCGACCATGTCTAGACCTGGGTAATCCTAACACAAAGTCCATAGAAATATCTACCTACGGCTCATGAGGAATGAGAAGTGGGGTGTAAAGCCCTTGAGGTTGGACTCTAGATTTCGCTTGCCTACACATGACACATCGCTCACAAATCCTCTCAACATCTTGTTTCATGTGAGGCCAATAGAAGTGTTCCTGCAATACCCCTAATGTTTTAGCTACGCCAAAGTGTCCCATTAACCCTCCTCCATGAGACTCCCTCACTAGTAATTCTCTTAAGGAACAAATTGGAATGCACAGTTTACTCTCCCTAAACAAGAATCCTTCATGTTTATAAAATTTTCCATGCCCACTCTTCCCACAATACACATACTCCTCACAAAAATCTCGATCAGCAACATATAACTCCTTAATGTGCTCAAAACCAAGCAGTCAAGAACTAAGAGTAGAGATAAGAGTATACCTTCTAGATAGTGCATCAGCAACGACATTCTCTTTACCTTGCTTGTAGTGGATAACATATGGAAATGTTTTGATGAACTCCACCCAATGAGCATGCCTTTTATTTAGCTTGTGTTGCCCCTTCAAGTACTTCAAGGATTCATGATCAGTGTGGATCACGAACTCTTTCGGCCAAAGGTAATGTTGCCACGTCTCCAGGGCTCGAAACAATGCATATAGCTCCTTGTCGTAAGTAGGGTAATTCAAGGTTGCTCCACTTAGCTTCTTGCTAAAGAATGCAATCGGTCTTCTCTCCTGCATAAGCACTGCTCCAATACCTAATCTTGAAGCATCACACTCAATTTCAAACGTTTTAGCAAAGTTAGGTAAAGCAAGTAACGGCGCCTGAGTCAGCTTATTTTTAAGCGTCTGAAAGGCCTTCTTTTGTTGCACTCCCCAGCTGAACCCCACGTTCTTCTTAATTACCTCAGTAAGTGGTGCTGCAATGGTGCTGAAATCCTTCTCAAATCTCTTGTAAAAACTCGCTAGTCCATGGAAACTCCGCACATTACTTACATTGGTTGGACTGGGCCATTCTTGGATCGCACGAACCTTTTCTTCGTCAACCTGTATTCCCTGTGCACTAACAACAAAACCAAGAAACACAAGTTTGTCTGTGCAAAAAGTGCACTTCTTGAGGTTAGCATATAATTGTTCCTTTCGAAGCACTTCTAAAACATCCCTCAAGTGAGACATATGATCTTCCAAACTCTTGCTGTAAATAAGAATATCATCAAAATAGACAACAACAAATTTTCCAATAAAAGTCCTCAAAACATGGTTCATAAGTCTCATAAAAGTACTAGGTGCATTAGTTAAACCGAAAGGCATTACTAACCACTCATACAATCCATATTTTGTCTTAAATGCAGTTTTCCATTCATCACCTTCTTTCATTCTAATTTGGTGATATCCACTTTTCAAATCAATTTTGGAAAAGACACTAAACACATGTAACTCATCTAACATGTCATCTAAGTGAGGAATGAGATGACGATACTTTACCGTAATAATGTTGATGGCGCGGCAGTCAACACACATTCTCCATGTCCCATCCTTCTTAGGCACCAAAATCACAGGCACTGCACATGGACTCATGCACTCTCTCACGTACCCCTTCTCCATTAGTTCATCGACCTACCTTTAGAGTTCCTTTGTCTCCTCCGGATTGCTCCTATAAGCTGGTTTGTTTGGAATCGATGCTCCGGGTATAAGGTAAATCTGGTGCTCAATACCACGAATAGGTGGTAATCCCTTTGGAATCTCTTTAGGGAAGACATCTTCAAAGTCCTGCACAAGAGACACAACCACACTAGGCAAAGAGTTAGATAAGTCGTTAGTAGTCAAACATGTTTCCTTAAAAACCAGCAACAACATAGGTTGCTTCATCACTAACGCTCTCCTTACAACACTCGCTCTTGTCACACAACTCTCCTTTTGCAAGGCTGCCCTCTCCTTTTCACTCACCACCAAAGTTGATTCCCCTTCAACTTGGCCTCTCACACTCTTTCCAGCCTTCTTCTCCTTTTCCTTTTGATCTTGACTCTTATATTCCTTTTTCTTCTCATTGTCTTTTGCTCTCTCACTCTCACTCTACTTTTCACTCACCTTATGTTTTGCAAAAGACTGTTGTAGCTGCAACTGGTCCTCATACACTTGTTTGGGTGTTAACGGTTTAAGATTAAAGCTTTTCCCTTGGTGAACAAGCGTATACTTATTAGAAAAGCCATCATGAACAACCTTCCTATCAAATTGCCACGGCCTCCCCAACAACACATGACATGCTTGCATTGGCACTACATCACATAACACCTCATCCTCATACCTACCAATGCGGAAACCAATCAATGCTTGCTTACTCACCTTAGTCTCTCCACTATCATTCAACCACTGCAATTTATATGGACTAGGGTGTCTAACAGTTTTGAGCCCCAGCCTCTCAACAATAAAATTACTCACTACATTGGTGCAACTCCCTCCATCAATGATCAAACTACAAATGTGATCTCCTAGATAACATCTAGTATGAAATATATTCTCTCTTTACACCTCCTCTTCTTCCTTCACCTGCACATTCAAAGCTCGCTTCACTACTGCCACTAGCCTTCCCATTGCAGGCTCCTCATCATCACTAGCATCCTCTAATGGAGGCATATCATCTCCTTCACTATCCCCTTCAGTCTCATACTCCCCATGATCACGCAAAATCATCACACGCATATTTGGACATTGACTAGCAATATGGCCTCTACCTTGGCATTTAAAACATCTAATGTCACGATTTCTAGAAGTAGAAGATTCAGGGTTACCTTGATTACCAGGAGTAGAACCCGCTTGCCCTAGCTCCCCTTTTGGTTTGGTGGGTAAAGGCTTTTCTTCTTTCTTCCATTGCTTAATCTTCCAAGTGGATGACCCATTACCCTGTTGAAACTGTACATTACTACTACCCTTCCGCTTATGTTGGTTCTCAACCTTTATAGACATGTGAACCATATCCTCCAATTCTACATAATGCTACAATTCAACCACATTTTGGATTTCTCTATTCAACCCAGCAAGAAACCTAGCCATTGTAGCCTCTCTATCCTCCTCTACATTCGCCCTAATCATAGTGACTTCCATCTCCTTGAAATACTCATCTACACTTCGGATTCCCTGCCTCAGAGCTTGCAACTTGTTATGCAATTCATGATAGTAATACGTAGGTACAAACCGCCTCTTCATCACTCTTTTCATCTCTTCCCAAGACTCAATAGGTGGCTCGCCACTCCTTCTCCTATTCAACATTAGTTGATCCCACCACACTATAGCATAATCCGAAAATTTAATGGCAGCAAGTTTTACCTTCTTTCTCCCACTATAGTTGTGACAATCAAATACCATCTCTACCTTCTTCTCCCACTCTAAGTACGTCTCGGGATCATTCTTCCCTTGGAAAGGAGGAATCTTCATCTTTATGCTACTTAATTGATCATCCTCTCTATTCCTATCTCCTCTATCCCAACCACTATATCCTCTATAACTCCCGACAGAAGGCTCATCAAAGTCATCATCCGACATTTCATCTCCACCCCTCGGTACTCTCCTAGAACGACTCTCCTTCTTACGCCCTTGGAATACATTTGTGGATTGCTCTAATCTTTGCTCTACCATCTCATGAATTTGTTCCATTCCCTCTTGGAACATCCTCTTCATTTCACCCCTCAACGCCTCAATTACTAACCTAGCATCAAACCTTCCCCTCTCACCTTCAGGAGAATGTTGTCTCGACATTATCCCTGCATAAAAGATTAGTACTAACACAAATATATATATATAATTAAACCTCACAATACACTCCCTTATGTGTTTCACTCAAATGATGATATCACACAGTCACTCGTGTATTCTCACAAATAATGATGATATCAGCTCGCCAATTTCCTCTTCTCAATTCTCTTGGAACTAACCCGAACTACACCAATTTCCTTCCGTAGAATTCAAAACAACTCTAGGGTTCGTAAATTTTCCTCTATTTTTTTTATCCGAATTTTTTTTTTGTCTTGGTTGTTGCTCTTGATCACATTTTTCTTTTCTTTTCTTTTTTTTTCGTGATTTTTACTCTCTTTTTTTTAACTCTTTTTTTTTAACAATCGCCTAGTCAATATTACACTATCAAAAGACAATCAATACTACGAAATTGAATACGATAATTGATATGAATGATTGGAGTTAGGGTTTTTGATATTACCTTCCACAACCAAACTTGATGTTTTGCAAACCTAAGCTCTGATACCAAACTGATAAGAACCACACCAACCCGTGACGAAACCCAATACTAATTCATTCGGAATTCATTGCCTAAGACACCCAAACACCTAAAGTGGAAACCGCGACCCGTTGTCTGTAAGCGAGACAAGAACCTTGGTATAAAATGAAGACGCCACAATCGGGATGAAAGACCGATTGATAAGTCAGGATGAACGCCACGGAAATTAATCTGATAAGTTCGATTTAGTTCTTGAAGAACCAAGAGAAGTGCCTCTCAAAAGTGTTTAATGTTCAAAGATGTCAATTCTTAGTTGTTCTAAACCCTAGGAGCTTTTATACTAGGGTTACAATTCGAGAAAAACAAGTCCAAAACGACGTAGCTTAGATAAGTTACGTAAAAACACGAAAACAGAACAAGCTGGCCGGCAGGGGATATACGGCCGTGTACACGACCGTGTACTTTGGCCATGTACTTTTCTATGCACATTCCGGTCACATACACGATCGTGTACATCGTGTATCTTTCTGTGGATTTTCTTGTCTCCATACACGACCGTGCCTTTTAACCATGTGTCTAGCCGTGTATGATTCTGTGTAATCTTGGAATTCCTACACGGCCGTGCCTTGAAAGTACACGCCCTCTTCAACCCGCGTCCGGTGTGACTTGTATAAGAGCAAGGGTCTTCCCATGGTTGTTCCAATCCATTCCAACTTCATGATTGCTCCAATCCTTTCTGGCTTCATGGACATCCTTTATCAACCCATTAAGTGCTTCCTTGAGTCATTTCGCTCGACTTCTTATGATCGGTCCAGGCGGCACTTCAAGAGGATCTACATTCCTTCTTCCGGCTTGACTCTCATCATGGATCTCATCACCATGTAATGGATCATGAGGTTTTGGCTTCTTCCTTTGTGATGTTAACTGATCTTCATCAGGTGGACTTAATGAGATGATACGATCCCAAGAGTCTAGATACGAGCACCAAAGAAAACAAAGTCAATCCGAGTTCTAGGTGGCAGGACGGGGACCAAAAAAGGAGGACATAGACATCAGGAGGACCCAAGGCGAAGATCGGCCAACCTTAAGCCGACCTTAAATAAAGGCCGGCCGAGTTAGCTTCAAGGCTGCCGGCCTTGGAGCCGGCCTAAAAGTAGGCAGCCGGCCTTTGTGCCGGCCTAATTTGTTGTAGAGAAGAGAGCTGTGGATTATAGAAGTGTTGCACCGTGATGTGTTGATTTTGTTGTGGAGAAGAGTGCTACACGTAGATTGTAATAGTATACATGTTCCTTGAGTGAAGTTAAGTGGAGTTGTGTGTTTTTCTTTTATAGTGGCTATTGTGTGGCGTTAGAAGCTGTATGGTTGTGAGGTGTACTCCTTTGCTTCAAATTGTCCATGAGGTTCAATATACCGAGTCTATAACTATGTCGAATGATAGCATGAATGGGGGAATTGGCGATGAAGCCAATAGTCGGGTTGGTGGAGGTTAGGGTCATAATGTTGCAGGTAGGAGGACTTTGGAAGAACAACTCCAGGATCTTACTACTATAGTTGCTACTCTGGTAACTAGGATTGACAGAATGACATTACCATAACCACCAGTGGTAAACCATCAAGCACCACCTCTGGTAGCTCCATAGAATCCTTAGAGAGACAAAGTAGTGAGAGATGGAAATCTGAATAGAAGGATGGGTGAGGAACATCTTCCATATAGGGAAAAAAGAGATGACAATTTTAGGGCTAATCTATATTAGAATAGGGATTTCAAGCCACCTCGGGGCTTGGAGTATGTGAAACTGCAGATGCCTTCTTATGATGGTAAGGGATCAGCTGATGATTATTTGGATTGGGAGGACAAGGATGAGGGTCTCTTTGAATGTTATGAGATTAATGATAATATCAGGGTCCGATTGGCTGCTATTGAGTTTATAGGATACGCTGCATTATGGTGGCAGAATTTGATTATCAGCAGGTGTAGGGATGGAGAGGTTGAGATTCAAACATGGAGAGAAATGAAAAAGGTGTTGAGAAAAAGATTAATTCCTGAGCACTACAAACAGGGACTGTTTATGTGACTGCAAACCTTGAGGCAGGGAGGCAAGACAATGGATGATTATGTGCAAGAATTTGAAACCCTCATGATTAGATGTGGGTCCATTGAACCTCCAGAACAAACTGTAGCATGCTTCGTCTCAAGCTTGAAATATGAAATAACGTGTGTTGTGGAGCTGCAGCACTATAGTACACTTGATGAGGTTATTCAGTTGGCCTTGAAAGTGGAGAGGCAAAGGAGGTCCAACTTGTTTAGGGCTCTGAGCAGTAGGCCTATTGCTATTACTAAACCCATAGCAACTGATGGTCGATCGGGGGGAACAAAGGCAGTCGGTGAGGCAGTGAGAGCAATGGACAAAACTACCCCAAATATTACTAGAGAAAATTTACCTACTGGGAAGGGTAAAGAGGTAATAACGCCAAATGTGAGGCAGACTGTTCCCGGATCTACTAGTGGAAAGGCACGCCAGATCAAGTGCTTTAAATGTATGGGATTTGGGCATAGTGTCTAAATAAGAGGGTGATGACTGTTATAAAGGGCACTAAGGAAGATGTTGAGGATGACAATGAACAGACTGAACCTATAGATTTACCAACAGCACTGTAGAAGTATTATGATGACCAGACTGTAGAGACACATGAGGAGCATACAGGTAAACAATATGTGCCCATTAATGTGTTATGCAGGGCTCTAACTATATCTCCTGATACTAGAGACATTCAAAGGGAGAACATATTTCACACCTCTTGCAGAATCAGAGGTAACCTTTGTGTACTCATCATCGATAGTGGTAGTTACACGAATGTTATATCTGCTACACTGGTAGACAAATTACATTTGTCTACTATTCCACATCCTAGCCCTTATAACTTGCATTGGCTGGATAATCGAGGCAGTATGTACGTTACACTAAGGGCAAAGGTCCCTGTGAGTGTTGGGCAGAGATCCTGTGTGATGTAATCCCTATGTTGTTGGGTTGACCTTGGTTATTTGATCGGCAGGTGTTACATGATGAGTTTAGAAACACCTACATGTTCAGTATGGGCGAGTCTCGCATAATTCTATCACCAATGACTCCATCTGAGGTACATCAATTTTAGGAACAGATTAGAACTACTTCCACTACATTTGATAGTCGGAAGAGCGGGTCAACAGAGACATTAAGGTTCAGTTCCAAAACTGATCCTCTAGATTTGAGGGGAAATCTTTCAAAAGCTCGAGGAGATGATGAGAAATTTTTCGGCACCGCCTATACCTTCAGAATTAAATTTGGCTGATTGTCCAAATCACTTATATTTTTACTTTATATCTTTTATTCTAATAAATATCTGAGAAATAATCTTACAGGTACAATAATAATTTTCCATGGGATGCCAATATGTCCTATACTAGTTGATAGACATGGGACATCTTCAGATTTACAATCAAAGACCCGCTGCGATTGTTTATATTCTGAAGCATTGGCTCATGAAGACTTATGATATTTTTGTACTTTGTAATTGTTCTATGGACTATTTTATGTTGTATTTTTTTCTTTTGGGACACTTTCATTTTTATTGTAATTTCCATTTAGGACTGGCCACCTTAAAAGTGGCATACTTGTAATTTTCGACTATTTTCTAGCCCTAGGGGTAACAAGTATAAATACTTGCTTATAGTAGGGTTTGAGGAGGCCAAAATTTTCAGAATTCACTTCACATTTTTGTGAGAGGGCTTAAGGCTTCCATAGTTCCAATTTCTCTTATCAATTTCAATTTTCAAAAGTTGAAATTGTGGCGAGTGCAACAAAGGGCAATTGTAAGTAATATCAATTCCTTCTTTGTTGTGTTTCCTTTTCATCACTAGTGAGTCATATCTAGGGTTGAATTGGATGTTCTTGGTCAAATTTTTTATTGCAATTGTGATTAATTATCAGGTTATAAGATTGAATGGTTTTAGCATTGGTTATCATCATCAATTTTATTGAATCATTGTTGATGTGAATTTTCATTGTTGGAAGAGGAGAATCACGGAATTGAAACTTGTCATCTTGGTGTAATTCACGTGGATTTCACTTGTATTATTTGTTAATTGGTGAAGTTTATCATTGTTGGATTGTTAATTGCATCTTTGAACCTTTGGATTTCATCAAATTTCCATTAGGGTTCACGCAATTTCATAGTCCAATTGAACCGGTTCATATGCTTGAGTTGAGATTGTTTCTTTGATTCGTTTGCATGTTCTTGGGCTTGGTTTTGAGCACATCATGAATTGTGTTGAGAAGTTTCCAATTCGAGTTCCTAGCAAAGGATTGTAAATGTGAGTAATGAGGGCCTATTTTGGAGAGAAATACACGAGTAAATTGTGAGAGTATTACTACTTGAGAGCAATACATGAGTGAATTATGAGAAATATATTTTTACTTGTGATATCAATTTATTGTTAACTGTAGAAATATGTCGGGGAAATACATAAATGGAGGTGAGAATAGGGTGATGTTTGAGCAGTTGGTAGGGGAGATGAAAAGGATTTTGATAGGTAAGTTTGAACTAATCCATGAAAGAATGGATAAGATGGAGAGGAGTAGAGAATCATCTAGCAGTACTACTATCAAGCAAAGCATAGGTAGATTGAATAGAGGGCGAGTTAGGATAGAAGAAGGTGAAGATTCTGACTCTGGTGAATATCATAACGTAAGGGAGAGAGGGAACACCTAGAGACGTGACAATAACAAGGGTAGTATTAAGATGAAAATTCCAACGTTTCAAGGGAAGAATGATCTGGAGTCATACCTAGAGTGGGAGAGGAAAATGGATCATGTCTTTGAGTGCCATAACTATACTGAGGAGAACAAGATTAAATTAGCTGCAGTAGAGTTCACAGATTATGCTAGTGTATGGTGGGATTAGTTAGTGCATAATAAGCGAAGGTATGGAGAGCGACCTGTTAGAACTTGGGAAGAGATGAGGACCATAATGCAAAAACGGTTTATTCTTAGTCACTACCATAGGGATTTACTTAGGAAATTCTAGGGATTGACACAGGGGACCAAGACTGTAGAGGACTACTATAAGGAGATGGAAATAGCCATAATTAGGGCCCGAGTGGAGGAGGATGATGAAGCCACTATGGCTAGATTCATTAACGGACTAAACTGGAAAATTGCTAATGTGCTAGATTTACACCATTACTTAAACATCGAAGAACTGTTACATAGAGCAATCAAGGTGGAGCGACAATTAAAATATAGGAGTGATCAGAGGTTTGGGTCGACTTCCAAATCTCCATGGAAGTCTAATTAGAAGACGAACTCCACGGATTGCAAGCCTAAAGAGGACGTCCAGGCTAAGAATCCAATTGCTGCATTTAAGGTAAAAACTAACACTAAAACCCCTTCAAAAACTAGTGATATCAAATGTTTTAAATGTCAGGGATTTGGACACATTGCATCTTAATGTCCAAATCAAAGAGCCATGATCATATGTGATAATGGGGATGTAGAGAGCGTGAGCTCTAAGGAGGATGAGGAGTTACCATCATAGGAATATGAGGATGTTAACTTGAAGGGACCCATGAGTGGTGAGTTGTATGTCATGAGGAGAGTACTTATTGTACAACCCCAAGAAGATGGTGAGGGGATTCAACATGAGCACATATTTCATACATGGTGTCATGTGCAAAATAAAGTGTGTAGTTTGATAATCGATAGTGGCAGCTGCACTATGTTGCTAGCACTCTACTGGTAGATAAGATGTAGTTAAAAGCTATGAAACATCCAAGACCATATTGATTACAGTGGTTGAATAAATGTGGGGAAGTAAAGGTAACAAGGCAGGTTCTTATAACCTTTTCCATAGGGAACTATAAAGATGAAGTCATGTGTGATGTGATACCTATGCACGCTAGTCACCTATTGTTAAGGCGACCCTGGCAATTTGATAGGAAAATTACATATGATGGGTACAAGAACTGATGTGCCTAAAACCAAGATTAAGCACATGCAAAACCAATTTGAAAGACAATCAAACAATGTCAATCAAACTAGTCTCAATTACATGAACAATAGTGTCAAATCTCAATGTTTATAACCAATTCTTCCAACGAGGATGTGATCAATCTTAAGTATCTAAATTAGATTGTTCTGATACCAAATTATGATGTGCGTAAAACCAAGGTCTAAGCACATGCAAATGAACCAAAGGAACAACTTTAACTCTGAAAATCAAAACCGATTCAAAAGGGTAAAAATTGCGTGATCCCTAGTGAAAAATGTAATGAGATCCAAATACTCAATGATGCAATTACAATTCCATAAGGATAATTTTTTCCATCATAACACTAATCACCTATAAATCCACGTGAATAATACACAAGATTAACAAATTTTCAACTCTAAGAACCCCTTTCCACCGAATGCAAATCACGGTTCAAATTAAGTACAATTAATAGTAAACAACAAATACTCAATACCAATTAACTAGGAAATAATAACTTGATTACAAATGTAATCAAATGATACCAAGAAGATTTCAATCCAACCCTAGATATGACTCACTAGAGATGAAATGAAACACAACAACAAGAGATTGACACTACTCACAATTTTAAGTGTTGCACTCGCCACAATTTCAACTCTTGGGACTAAAATTGATAAGACTCTAATGACAATTAGGAGAACCTTAATCCTCACGAAAAAAGTGTATGTCAAATTTGAAAAATTGCCTCCTCAAAAGCCTACTTAAGCAAGTATTTATACTTGCTCCCTTTAAGGTTAGAAAGTCCCCAAAATTGCAACTATGCCACTTTTAAGGTGGCCGGTTGATGAGATCCATGATGAGAGCCAAGCCGGAAGAAGAAATGTGGATCCTCTTGAAGTGCCGCCTGGACCGATCACAAGAAATCAAGCGAAACGATTCAAGGAAGCACTTGACGAGTTGATAAAGGTTGTCCATGAAGCCGGAAAGGATTGGAGTAATCAAGAAGTTGGAACGGATTGGAACAACCATGGGAAGACCCTTACTTTTATACAAGTCACACTGGACGCGGGTTGAAGAGGGCATGTATGTTCAAGGCACGGCCGTGTAGGAATTCCAAGATTGCACAGAATCATACACGGCTAGATACACGGCTAAAAGGCACGGCCGTGTATGGAGACAAGCAAATCCACAGAAAGATACACGACCAGAAGTACACGGTCGTGTATGTGACCGGAATGTGCACAGAAAAGTACACGGCCAAAGTACACGGTCGTGTATCCCCTGCCGGCCAGGTTGTTCTGTTTTCGTGTTTTTACGCAACTTATCTAAGCTACGTCGTTTTGGACTTGTTTTTCACGAATTGTAACCCTAGTATAAAAGCTCCTAGGGTTTAGAACAACAAAGAATTTACATCTTTGAACATCAAACACTTTTAAGAGTCACCTCTCTTGGTTCTTCAAGAACTAACTAGAACTTATCGAATTAATTTCTGTGGCATTCATCCCGACTTATCAATCGGTCTTTCATCCCGATTGTGGCGTCTTCACATTATACAAAGGTTCTTGTCTCGCTTATAGACAACGGGTCGCGGTTTCCACTTTAGGTGTTTGGGCGTCTTAGGCAACGAATTTTCGAACGTATTGGTATTGGGTTTCATCATGGGTTGGCGTGGTTCGTATCAGTTTGGTATCAGAGCTTAGGTTTGTCAAAACATCAAGTTCGGTTGAGGAAGGTAATATCAAAAACCCTAACTCCAATCGTTTATATCAATTATCGTATTCAATTTCGTAGTATTGATTGTCTTTTGATAGTGTAATATCGACTAGGCGATTGTTATAAAAAAAAAAGAGTAAAAAAATCACGACAAAAAAAAGAAGAGAAAAGAAAAGAAAAGAAAAACGTGATCAAGAGCAACAACCAAGACAAAAAAAAAATTCGGATAGAAAAATAGAGGAAAATTTACCAACCCTAGAGTTGTTTTGAATTCTACGGAAGGAAATTGGTGTAGTTCGGGTTAGTTCCAAGACAATTGAGAAGAGGAAATTGGCGAGTTGATATCATCATTATTTGTGAGAATACACGAGTGACGATGTGATATCATCATTTGAGCAAAACACGTAAGGGAGTGTATCGTGAGGTTTAATTATATATATATATATTTGTTTTACTACTAATCTCTTTTGCAGGAACAATGTCGAGAAAACATTCACCTGAAGGTGAGAGGGGAAGGTTTGATGCTAGGTTAGTAATTGAGGCGTTGAGGGGTGAGATGAAGAGGATGTTCCAAGAGGGAATGGAACAAATTCATGAGACGGTAGAGCAAAGACTAGAGCAATCCACAAACTTATTCTAAGGGCGTAAGAGGGAGAGTCGTTCTAGGAGAGTACCAAGGGGTGGAGATGAAATGTCGGATGATGATTTTTATGAGCCTTCTATTGGGAGTTATAGAGGTTATAGTGGTTAGAATAGAGGAACTAGAGATTGGGAAGATAGAGGAGATAGGAATAGAGAGGATGATCAATTAAGTAGCATAAAGATGAAGATTCCTCCTTTCCAAGGGAAGAATGATCTCGAGGCGTACTTAGAGTGGGAGAAAAAGGTGGAGATGGTGTTTGATTGTCATAATTATAGTGGGAGAAAGAAAGTGAAACTTGCTGCCATTGAGTTTTCGGATTATGCCATAGTGTGGTGGGATCAATTAATGTTGAATCGAAGAAAGAATGGCGAGCCACCTATTGAGTCTTGGGAAGAGATGAAAAGAGTGATGAAGAAGCGGTTTGTGCCTGCGTATTACTATCGTGAATTGCACAACAAGTTGCAAACTCTGAGGTAGGGAAGCCGAAGTGTGGATGAGTATTTCAAGGAGATGGAAGTCACTATGATTAGGGCGAATGTAGAGGAGGATAGAGAGGCTACAATGGCTAGGTTTCTTGCTGGGTTGAGTAGAGAAATCCAAAATGTGGTTGAATTGCAACATTATGTAGAATTGGAGGATATGGTTCACATGGCTATAATGGTTGAGAACCAACATAAGCGGAAGGGTAGTAGTAATGTACGGTTTCAACGGGGTAATGGGTCATCCACTTGGAAGACTAATCAATGGAAGAAGGAAGAAAAGCCTTTACCCACCAAACCAAAAGGGGAGCTGAGGCAAGCGGGTTCTACTCCTGGTAACCAAGGTAACCCTGATTCTTCTACTTCTAGAAATCGTGACATTAGATGTTTTAAATGTCAAGGTAGAGGCTATATTGCTAGTCAATGTCCAAATAGGCATATGATGATTTTGTGTGATGATGGTGAGTATGAGACTGAGGGGGATAGTGAAGAAGATGATATGCCTCCATTAGAGGATGCTAGTGATGATGAGGAGCCTGCAATGGGAAGGCTAGTGGCAGTAGTGAAGCGAGCTTTGAATGTGCAGGTGAAGGAAGAAGAAGAGGTGCAAAGAGAGAATATATTTCATACTAGATGTTATCTAGGAGATCACATTTGTATTTTGATCATTGATGGAGAGAGTTGCACTAATGTAGTGAGTAATTTTATTGTTGAGAGGCTAGGGCTCAAAACTGTTAGACACCCTAGTCCATATAAATTGCAGTGGTTGAATGATAGTGGGGAGACTAAGGTGAGTAAGCAAGCATTGATTGGTTTCCGCATTGGTAGGTATGAGGATGAGGTGTTATGTGATGTAGTGCTAATGCAAGCATGTCATGTGTTGTTGGGGAGGCCATGGCAATTTGATAGGAAGGTTGTTCATGATGGCTTTTCTAACAAGTATACGCTTGTTCACCAGGGGAAAAGCTTTAATCTTAAACCGTTAACACCCAAACAAGTGTATGAGGACCAGTTGCAGCTACAACAGTCTTTTGCAAAACATAAGGTGAGTGAAAAGCAGAGGGAGAGTGAGAGGGCAAAAGACAATGAGAAAGAAAAGGAATATAAAAGTCAAGATCAAAAGGAAAAAGAGAGGAAGGCTGGAAATAGTGTGAGAGGCAAAGTTGAAGGGGGATCAACTTTGGTGGTGAGTGAAAAGGAGAGGGCAGCCTTGCAAAAGGAGAGTTGTGTGGCAAAAGCGAGTGTAGTGAGGAGAGCATTAGTGATGAAGCAACCTATGTTGTTGCTGGTTTTTAAGGAAACATGTCTTAATACTAACGAACTATCTAACTCTTTGCCTAGTGTGGTTATGTCTATTGTGCAGGATTTTGAGAATGTCTTTTCGAAGGAACTCCAAAGGCAGGTAGATGAGTTAATGGAGAAGGGATACGTGAGAGAAGGCATGAGTCCATGTGCAGTGCCTGTGATTTTGGTGCCTAAGAAGGATGGGACATGGAGAATGTGTGTTGACTGTCGTGCCATCAACAACCTTAAGGTAAAGTATCGTCATCCCATTCTTTGTTTAGATGACTTCTAGATTGGTTATATGAGTATAGTGTCATTCCTCGTGAGCCATGGATAAACATTTCCATAGATTTTGTGTTAGGATTATCTAGGCCTAGGCATGGTCAAGATTCTAATTTTGTGGTTGTGGATAGGATTTTTAAAATGGTTCATTTCATTCCTTGTCATAAAACTGATAATGCTATACACATTGTTGATTTGTTCTTTAGAAAGGTAGTGCGTTCGCATGGTATACCTAGAAGCATTGTTAGTGATCGAGATGAGAAATTTTTTAGTCATTTTTGGAGAGTATTGTAGGAAAAGTTGGGAACAAAACGGATGTTTTCAACTATCCGTCACCCACAAATTGATGGGCAAATTGATGTGGTTAACAGGACTTTAATTCAATTGTTAGGGGTAATCATAGAGAAGAACATTAGGACTTGGAAGGATTGTCTACCATTTGTGGAGTTTGCATATAACAGGGCTTTATATAGCACTACTTATTATTCACCATTTGAGATTGTGTATGGTTTTAACCCATTGGTTCCTATTTATTTATTGCCATTGCCACTTAACAAGTCTGTGAGTTTTGATGCTGATTCTAAGGCAGATTTCGTGAGAAAGCTACACGCACAGGTAAAGATTAGGATTGTAAAACAAAATGCTAGGGTTGCTTCAAGGGTGAACAAGGACAGGAGACCCAAGATTTTTCTGCCTGGAGATTGGGTTTGGGTGCATTTTCGCAAGGAGAGTTTTCCATTACAGAGGAGATCCAAGTTAAACCCTAGGGGAGACGGTCCATTTCCAATGCTTCAAAAAAATCAATGATAATGCCTACAAGAAAAATTTACCAGGTGAGTATCCAGTAAGTGTCACATTTTATGTTACTAATCTGAGTCCATTTGATGTAGGCAATGATTTGAGGACAAATCCTTTTCAAGAGGAGGGGAATGATGAGATCCATGATGAGAGCCAAGCCAGAAGAAGAAATGTGGATCCTCTTGAAGTGCCGCCTAGACCGATCACAAGAAATCAAGCGAAATGATTCAAGGAAGCACTTAACGGGTTGATAAAGGTTGTCGTTGAAGCCGGAAAAGATTGGAGCAATCATGAAGTTAGAACGGATTGGAACAACCATAGGAAGATCCTTGCTTTTATACAAGTCACACCGGACACGGGTTGAAGAGGGCGTGTATGTTCAAGGCACGGCCGTGTAGGAATTCCAAGATTGCACAAAATCATACATGGCTAGATACACGGCTAAAAGGCACAGTCGTATATGGAGACAAGCAAATCCACAGAAAGATACACGACCAGAAGTACACGGTCGTGTATGTGACCGGAATGTGCACAGAAAAGTATACGGCCAAAGTACACGGTCGTGTACACGGCCATGTATCCCCTGCCGGCCAGCTTGTTCTGTTTTCGTGTTTTTACGCAACTTATCTAAGCTATGTCGTTTTGGACTTGTTTTTCACGAATTGTAACCCTAGTATAAAAGCTCCTAGGGTTTAGAACAACAAAGAATTTACATCTTTGAACATTAAACACTTTTGAGAGGCACATCTCTTGGTTCTTCAAGAACTAACTAGAACTTATCGGATTAATTTCCGTGGCGTTCATCCCGACTTATCAATCGGTCTTTCATCCCGATTGTGGCGTCTTCACATAATACCAAGGTTCTTGTCTCGCTTATAGACAACGGGTCGCGGTTTCCACTTTAGGTGTTTGGGCGTCTTAGGCAACGAATTTCCGAACGTATTGGTATTGGGTTTCGTCACGAGTTGGCGTGGTTCATATCACCGGTCCTAAATGACAATTACAAGTAAATGAAAGTGTCCTAATAGAAATTACAACATAAATAGTCCAAGTAAATAACAAATATATAAAAATTAGTCTTCAAGAACCTAGCTCTTCCATAGGATTCGTCGGCTCAGCTCATCGCCGGTTTAGGTCGGTCCATGGATAACCCACAAGCTAAGTCTTAGTGAATTTGTCTATCGCCCTGCAATGCATGATTAGTGTCCCTATTGGAATATACAATACATGAATAAAAGAAAAGACGTTAGAAAACGAATAATTCCAAGGTCGATGTGGTCAAAATGGGCCCTCATTGCCAAGATTCGAAATTCTTTGGTTCTTACCCTAATGATAGGTCTTGTCAGATTTGATTCCTATTAAGAACCAATATTCCTTTGTGCTAAACAAAAGGAAAGCAGTTCTCACACCACAAAAACCATGGGCGGCTTGTGAGGATCAAGTGAAGATTGCAAAAGAATTTTGAGAGAAACACTTAAGTGTATGAGAGAAGAGTGACGAGAAAAAGAAGAGTGAAAAGCAAACATTGGTGAGTAAAGAGGGAAAAGACACTTAAACATAAAGAGAAGAGAGCATGGTGAGAAAGAGGGAGGTCAAGAGTACAATGCTAGCTAAGCAACAATTACTTGTACTTATGTACAAGGATTTTTATTTAATTAATGCTGACCTTAATTCTGTTTTGCCTAGTGTTGTTGTGTCTTTATTATAGGAATATGAAGACTTATTCCCTGAAGATGTGTCGTAAGGCCTACCCCCACTGTGAGGGATAGAGCACCAAATTGACTTCATGCTGGGTGCTTCCATTCCCAACCGGCTAGCCTATAGAACTAATCCTAAGGAGGCCAAGGAAATTCAGAGGTAAGTTGATGAGCTGATGGAGAAAGGGTTTGTGTGAGAAAGTCTCAGCCCGTGCTTAGTTCCTGTTATCCTAATTCCCAAGAAGGATGGGACATAGTGCATGTGCGTTAATTGCAGGGTGATCAATAAAGTCATCGTTAAGTATAGACACCCTATCCCTAGATTAGATGGCATACTTGATGAATTGCATGGTGCATATTTATTTTCTAAAATTGACCAAAAGAATGGCTACTACCAAATTCGTATGAAAGAAGGTGATGTGATACGAAATCGGTTTGCTCAGATTCCTAACTGATACGAACCACGCCAACGTGTGACGAAACCCAATACCAATACGTTCGGAATTCGCTACCTAAGATGCCAAACACACTCAAGTGGAAACCGCGACCCGTTGTCTATAAGCGAGACAAGAACCTTGGTATAATATGAAGACACCACAATCAGGATGAAAGACCGATTGATAAGTCGGGATGAACGCCACAGAATAAAAATCCGATAAGTTCTAGATTAGTTCTTTAAAGAACCAAGAGAGGAATTCTCTCAAAAGTGTTTTTTTTTTTAACTTTAATGTTGTATGTTCTATCTCTAGCTGTTCTAAACCCTACGAGTTTTATAGTAGGGTTTACAATTTATAACAATAAAGCCCCAAAACGACATCACTTCAATAAGTTACGTAAAAATAACAAAACAAGACATGAAGGCCGGCAGCATGGGAATGAAGGCCGGCGACCTTGGAGCCGGCCTTGAGCCAGCGTTGGAGATATATACGACCGTGTACTTCCAGATGTGTATCTTTCTGTGGATTTTCTTGACACCATACACGGCCGTACCTTTTAGCCGTATACATGACCGCATATGATTCTGTGTAACCTTTAGACTCCTACACGGTCGTGCCTTGTAAAGACACGCCTTTTTCATCCCGTATCCGTTATGACTTGTACAAGAGCAAGGGCATTCCCATGATTGTTCCAATCCTTTCCAACTTCATGATTGCTCCAATCCTTTCCGACTTTGTGGACATCCTTTATCAACTCGTTAAGTGCTTCCTTGAATCGTTTCGCTCGAGTTCTTGTGATCGGTCCAGGTGGCACTTCAAGAGGATCCACATTCCATCTTCTGGTTTGGCTCCCATCATGGCTCTCATCATTCCCCTCCTCTTGAAAAGGATTTGTCCTCAAATCATCACCTGCATCAGAAGGACTCAAATCTGTAACATTAAATGTAGCACTTACTTGATACTCACCCGGTAAATCTATCTTGTATGCATTATCATTGATGCGCTCAAGAATTTGAAATGGTCCATCGCCTCTAGGAAGTAGTTTAGATCGACGCTGCACAGGAAACCGCTCTTTGCGCATGTGAACCCAAACCCAGTCTCCAGGTTCAAAGACAGCTTGTCGACGACCCTTGTTGGCTTGTTTCACATACTACTCTGTTCTTCGCTCAATGTTTAGCCTTGCCTTCTCATGGATCTGTTTAACAAATTCTGCTTTCTTCTTACCATCTAGATTAACATACTCAGAAAAAGGCAAAGGTGATAAATCCAAAGGAGTTAGTGGATTAAAAACCATACACAATTTCAAAAGGAGTAAACATAGTAGTAGAATGCATTGTACGATTATAGGAAAACTCAACATGCGGCAAACAATCCTCCCAACTTTTAATGTTCTTTTTAATGACAGCCCTCAACAAAGTAGATAAAGTTCGATTTACTACCTCAGTTTGACCATCAGTCTGTGGATAACAAGTAGTAGAAAACAATAACTTAGTTCCTAACTTAGCCCACAAGGTCTTCCAGAAGTAGCTTAAGAACTTAGCATCTCTATCCGATACAATTGTTCTAGGCATACCATGTAATCTCACAACTTCCCTAAAGAACAAATTAGCAATATTGCAAGCATCATCTGTTTTGTGACAAGGAATGAAATGTGCCATCTTAGAGAATCTATCCACAACTACAAAAATAGAATCTCGACCATGTCTAGACCTAGGTAATCCTAACACAAAATCCATGAAAATATCTACCCAAGGCTCATGAGGAATGGGAAGTGGGGTATAAAGCCTTTAAGGTTGGACTCTAGATTTTGCTTGCTTACACGTGATACATCGCTCACAAATCCTCTCAACATCTCGTTTCATGTGAGGCCAATAGAAGTATTCCTGCAATACCCCTAAGGTTTTAGCTACTCCAAAATATCCCATTAAACCTCCTCTATGAGACTCCATCACTAGTGATTCTCTTAAAGAACAAATTGGAATGCATAGTTTATTCTCCCTAAACAAGAATCCTTCATGTTTATAAAATTTACCATGCCCACTCTTCTCACAATGCACATACTCCTCACAAAAATCTCGATCAGCAGCATACAATTCCTTAATGTGCTAAAAACCAAGTAGTCTAGAACTAAGAGTAGAGATAAGAGCATACCTTCTAGAAAGTGCATCAGCAACGACATTCTCTTTACCTTGCTTGTAGTGGATGACATATGGAAATGTTTCGATGAACTCCACCCTACGAGCATGCCTTTTGTTCAGCTTATGTTGCCCCTTCAAGTACTTCAAGGATTCATGATCAGTGTGGATCACGAATTCTTTTGGCCAAAGATAGTGTTGCCAAGTCTCCAGTGCTCGAACCAATGCATATAACTCCTTGTCATAAGTAGGGTAGTTCAAGGTTGCCCCGCTTAGCTTCTCGCTAAAGAATGCAATTGGTCTTCTCTCTTGCATGAGCACTGCTCCAATACCTAATCCTGAAGCATCACACTCAATTTCAAACATTTTAGAAAAATTAGTTAAAGCAAGTAATGGCACCTGAGTTAGCTTATTTTTAAGCGTCTGAAAGGCCTTCTCTTATTGCTCTCCCCATCTGAACCCCACGTTCTTCTTAATTACCTCAGTAAGTGGTGCTGCAATGGTACTGAAATCCTTCACAAATCTCCTGTAAAAGCTCGCTAGTCCATGGAAACTCCGCACATTACTTACATTAGTTAGACTAGGCCATTCTTGGATCGCATGAATCTTTTCTTCATCAACCTGTATTCCCTGTGCACTAACAACAAAACCAAGAAACACAAGTTTGTCTGTGCAAAAAGTGCACTTCTTGAGGTTAGCATATAATTGCTCCTTTCGAAGCACTTCTAAAACATCCCTCAAGTGAGATATATGGTCTTCCAAACTGTTGCTATAAATGAGGATATCATCAAAATAAACAACCACAAATTTACCAATAAAATTCCTCAAAACATGGTTCATAAGTCTCATAAAAGTACTAGGTGCATTAGTTAAACCGAAAGGCATTACTAACCACTCATACAATCCATATTTTGTCTTAAATGCGGTTTTCCATTCATCACCTTCTTTCATTCTAATTTGGTGATATCCACTTTTCTGATCAATTTTGGAAAAGACACTAGACCCATGAAACTCATCTAACATGTCATCTAAGCGAGGAATGGGATGACGATACTTTACCGTGATGTTGTTGATGGCGCGGCAGTCAACACACATTCTCCATGACCCATCCTTCTTAGGCACCAAAATCACAGGCACTGCACATGGACTCATGCTTTCTCTCACATACCCCTTCTCCATTAATTCATCGACCTGCCTTTGGAGTTCCTTTGTCTCCTCCGGATTGCTCCTATAAGCTGGCTTGTTTGGAATCGATGCTCCGGGTACAAGGTCAATCTGGTGCTCAATACCACGAATAGGTGGTAATCCCTTCAGAATCTCCTCAGGGAAGACATCTTCAAAGTCCTGCACAATAGACACAACCACACTAGGCAAAGAGTTTGATAATTCGTTAGTATTCAAACATGTTTCCTTAAAAACCAGCAACAACATAGGTTGCTTCATCACTAACGCTCTCCTCATACACTCGCTCTTGCCACACAACTCTCCTTTTGCAAGGCTGCACTCTCCTTTTCACTCACCACCAAAGTTGATCCCCCTTCAACTTTGTCTCTCACACTCTTTCCAGCCTTCCTCTCTTTTTCCTTTTGAGATCGACTTTTGTATTCCTTTTCTTTCTCACTGTCTTTTTCTCTCTCACTCTCCCTCTGTTTTTCACTCACCTTATATTTTGCAAAAGACTGTTGTAGCTGCAACTGATCCTCATACACCTGTTTATGTGTTAAAGGTTTAAGATTAAAGCTTTTCCTTTAGTGAACAAGTGTATACTTGTTAGAAAAGCCATCATGAACAACCTTCCTATCAAATTGCCATGGCCTCCCCAACAACACATGACACGCTTGCATTGGTACCACATCACACAAAACCTCATACTCATACCTATCGATGCAAAAAGCAATCAAGGCTTGCTTACTCACCTTAGTCTCACCACTATCATTCAACCACTGCAATTTATATGGACTAGGGTGTTTAGTAGTCTTGACTCCCAGCCTCTCAACAATAAAATTACTCACCACATTAGTGCAACTTCCTCCATCAATGATCAAACTGCAAATATGATCACCTAGATAACAACTAGTATGAAAAATATTCTCTCTTTGCACCTCCTCTTCTTCCTTCACCTGCACATTCAAAGCTCGCTTCATTACTGCCACTAACCTCCCCATTGCAGGCTCCTCATCATCACTAGCATCCTCTAATGGAGGCATATCATCCTCTTCACTATCCCCCTCAGTCTCATACTCACTATCATCACGCAGAATCATCACACGCCTATGAGGTCCACTTGATGAGATCCATGATGAGAGTCAAGCTAGAAGAAGGAATGTGGATCCTCTTGAAGTGCCGCCTGGATCGATCACAAGAATTCGAGTGAAACGACTCAAGGAAGCACTTAACAGGTTGATAAAGGATGTCCATGAAGCCGGGAAGGATTGGGGCAATCATGAAGTTGGAACGGATTAGAACAACCACGGGAAGACCCTTGCTCTTGTACAAGTCACATCAGACACGGGCTGAAGAGGGCGTGTACTTTCAAGGCACGGCCGTGTATGGAGTCAAGCAAATCCACATAAAGATACACGGCCAAAGTACACGAGCGTGTATGTTGCTAGAAGTTGCACAGAAAGATACACGGCCAAAGTATACGGGCATGTATGTTGCCAGAAGTTGCACAGAAAGGTACACGGCCAAAGTACACGGCCGTGTATCCCCTGCCGGCCAGCTTGTTCTATTTCCGCGTTTTTATGCCACTTATCTAAACTACGTCGTTTTGGACTTGTTTTACACAAATTGTAACCCTAGTATAAAAGCTCCTAGGGTTTAGAACAATGAGGATTTTTTTTTACATCTTTGAACATTAAACACTTTTGAGAGGCACCTCTCTTGGTTCTTCAAGAACTAACTAGAACTTATCGGATTGATTTCCGTGGTGTTCATCCCGACTTATCAATCAGTCCTTCATCCCGATTATGGCGTCTTCATTTTATACCAAGGTTCTTGTCTCGCTTATAGACAATGGGTCGCAGTTTCCACTTTAGGTGTTTGGGCGTCTTAGGCAACGAATTTCGAATGTATTGGTATTGGGTTTCGTCACGGGTTGGCGTGGTTCGTATCAGTTTGGTATCAGAGCTTAGGTTTGTCAAAACATCAAGTGCGGTTGAGGAAGGTATTATCAAAACCCTAACTCCAATCATTCATATCAATTATCGTATTCAATTTCGTAGTATTGATTGTCTTTTGATAGTGTAATATCGACTAGGCGATTGTTAAAAAAAAAAAGAAAAGAGTAAAAATTACGACCAAAAAAAAAAGAGAAAAGAAAAAAAAAGAGAAACGTGATCAAGAGCAACAACTGAGAAAAAAAAATCGGATAGAAAAATAGAGGAAAATTTACGAACCCTAGATTTGTTTTTTTGAATTCTACGGAAGGAAATTGGTGTAGTTCGGGTTAGTTCCAAGAGAATTGAGAAGTGGAAATTGGCGAGTTGATATCATCATTATTTGTGAGAATACACGAGTGACTGTGTGATATCATCATTTAAGCGAAACACGTAAAGGAGTGTATCGTGAGGTTTAATTATATATATATTTGTGTTAGTACTAATCTTTTCTGCAAGGACAATGTCGAGACAACATTCTCCTGAAGGTTTGATGCTAGGTTAGTAATTGAGGCGTTAAGGGGAGAAATGAAGAGAATGTTTCAGGAGAGAATGGAACAAATTCATGAGACGGTAGAGCAAAGACTAGAGCAATCTACAAACGTATTCCAAGGGCGTAAGAGGGAGAGTCGTTCTAGGAGAGTACCGAGGGGTGGAGATGAAATGTCGAATGATGACTTTGATGAGCCTTCTGTTGGGAGTTATAGAGGATGTAGTGGTCGGAATAGAGGAACTAGGGATTGGGAAGATAGAGGAGATAGGAATAGAGAGGATGATCAATTAAGTAGCATAAAGATGAAGATTCCTCCTTTCCAAGGGAAGAATGATCCCGAGGCGTATTTAGAGTGGGAGAAAAAGGTGGAGATGGTGTTTGATTGTCACAACTATAGTGGAAGAAAGAAGGTAAAACTTGCTGCCATTGAATTTTCGGATTATGCTATAGTGTGGTGGGATCAACTAATGTTGAATAGGAGAAGGACTGGCGAGCCACCTATTGAGTCTTGGGAAAAGATGAAAAGAGTGATGAAGAAGCGGTTTGTGCCTGCGTATTACTATCGTGAATTACACAACAAGTTGCAAACTCTGAGGCAGGGAAGCTGAAGTGTAGATGAGTATTTCAAGGAGATGGAAGTCACTATGATTAGGGCGAATATAGAGGAGGATAGAGAGGCTACAATGGCTAGGTTTCTTGCTGGGTTGAATAGAGATATCCAAAATGTGGTTGAATTGCAGCATTATGTAGAATTGGAGGATATGGTTCATATGGCTATAAAGGTTGAGAACCAACACAAGCGGAAGGGTAGTAGTAGTGCACGGTTTCAACAGGGTACTGATTCATCCACTTGGAAGGCCAACCAATGGAAGAAGGAAGAAAAGCCTGTACCAACCAAACCAAAAGGGGAGCTGAGGCAAGCGGGTTCTACTCCTAGTAACCAAGGTAACCCTGATTCTTCTACTTCTAGAAATCGTGACATTAGATGCTTCAAATGCCAAGGTAGAGGTCATATTGCTAGTCAATGTCCAAATAGGCGAGTGATGATTTTGCGTGATGATGGAGAGTATGAGACTGAGGGGGATAGTGAGGAAGATGATATGCCTCCGTTAGAGGATGCTAGTGATGATGAGGAGCCTGCAATGGGAAGGCTAGTGGCAATAGTGAAGCGAGCTTTAAATGTGCAGGTGAAGGAAGAAGAGGAGGTGCAAAGAGAGAATATATTTCATACTAGATGTTATCTAGAAGATCACATTTGTAGTTTGATTATTGATGGGGGAAGTTTCACCAATGTAGTGAGCAATTTTATTATTGAAAGGTTGGGGCTCAAAACTGTTAGATACCCTAGTCCATATCAATTGCAGTGGTTGAACGATAGTGAAAAGACTAAGGTGAGTAAACAAGCATTGATTGGGTTTCGCATTGGTAGATATGAGGATGAGGTGTTATGCGATGTAGTGCCAATGCAAGCATGTCATGTGTTGTTGGGGAGGCCATGGCAATTTGATAGGAAGGTTGTTCATGATGGCTTTTCTAACAAGTATACGCTTGTTCACCAGGGGAAAAGCTTTAATCTTAAACCGTTAACACCCAAACAGGTGTATGAGGATCAGTTGTAGCTACAACAGTCTTTTGCAAAATATAAGGTGAGTGAAAAGTAGAGGGAGAGTGAGAGAGCAAAAGACAATGAGAAAGAAAAGGAATATAAAAGTCAAGATCAAAAGGAAAAAGAGAGGAAGGCTGGAAAGTGTGTGAGAGGCTAAGTTGAAGGGGGATCAACTTTGGTGGTGAGTGAAAAGGAGACGGCAGCCCTGCAAAAGGAGAGTTGTGTGGCAAGAGCGAGTGTAGTAAGGAGAGTGTTAGTGATGAGGCAACCTATGTTGTTGCTGGTTTTTAAGGAAACATGTTTGACTACTAACGAATTATCTAACTCTTTGCCTAGTGTGGTTGTATCTCTTGTGCAGGACTTTGAAGATGTCTTTCCTTAGTAGATTCCAAAGGGATTACCACCTGTTCGTGGTATTGAGCACCAGATTGACCTTGTACCTGAAGCATCGATTCCAAACAAGCCAGCTTATAGGAGCAATCCGGAGGAGACAAAGGAACTCCAAAGGCAGGTCGATGAACTAATGGAGAAGGGGTATGTGAGAGAAAGCATGAGTCCATGTGCAGTGCCTGTGATCTTAGTGCCTAAGAAGGATGGGACATGGAGAATGTGCGTTGATTGCCGCGCCATCAACAACATCACGGTAAAGTATCGTCATCCCATTCCTCGCTTAGATGACATGTTAGATGAGTTGCATGGGTCTAGTGTCTTTTCTAAAATTGATTTGAAAAGTGGATATCACCAAATTTGAATGAAAGAAGGTGATGAATGGAAAACTGCATTTAAGACAAAATATGGATTGTATGAGTGGTTAGTAACGCCTTTCGAGTTAACTAATGCACCTAGTACTTTTATGAGACTTATGAACCATGTTTTGAAGACATTTATTGGAAAATTTGTGGTTGTCTATTTTGATGACATTCTTATTTACAGCAAAAGTTTGGAAGATCATATGTCACACTTGAGAGATTTTTTAGAAGTGCTTCAAAAGGAACAATTATATGCTAACCTCAAGAAGTGCACTTTTTGCACAGACAAACTTGTGTTTCTTGGTTTTGTTGTTAGTGCGCAGGGAATACAGGTTGATGAAGAAAAGGTTCGCACGATCCAAGAATGGCCTAGTCCAACCAATGTAAGTAATGTGCGGAGTTTCCATGGATAAGCGAGCTTTTACAGGAGATTTGTGAAGGATTTCAGCACCATTGCAGCACCACTTACTGAGGTAATTAAGAAGAACGTGGGGTTCAACTGGGGAGAGCAGCAAGAGAAGGCCTTTCAGATGCTTAAAAATAAGTTGACTCGGGCACCGTTACTTGCTTTACCTAACTTTGCTAAAACGTTTGAAATTGAGTGTGATGCTTCAGGATTAGGTATTGGAGCAGTGCTTATGCAGGAGAGAAGACCGATTGCATTCTTTAGCGAGAAGCTAAGTGGGGCAACCTTGAATTACCCTACTTATGATAAGGAGCTATATGCATTAGTTCGAGCCCTGGAGACGTGGCAACACTACCTTTGGCCAAAAGAGTTTGTGATCCACACTGATCATGAATCTTTGAAGTATTTGAAGGGGCAACACAAGCTGAACAAAAGGCATGCTCGTTGGGTGGAGTTCATCGAAACATTTCCATATGTCATCCACTACAAGCAAGGTAAAGAGAATGTAGTTGCTGATGCACTTTCTAGAAGGTATACTCTTATCTCTACTCTTAGTTCTAGACTGCTTGGTTTTGAGCACATTAAGGAGTTATATGCTGCTGATCGAGATTTTTGTGAGGAGTATGTGCAATGTGAGAAAAGTGGGCATGGAAAATTTTATAAACATGACGGATTCTTGTTTAGGGAGAGTAAACTGTGCATTCCAATTTGTTCTCTAAGAGAATTACTTGTGAGGGAGTCTCATGGAGGAAGTTTAATGGGACACTTTGGCGTAGCTAAAACATTAGGGGTATTGCAGGAACACTTCTATTGGCCTCACATGAAACGAGATGTTGAGAGGATTTGTGAGCGATGTGTCACGTGTAGGCAAGCGAAATCTAGAGTCCAACCTCAAGGGCTTTACACCCTACTTCCTATTCCTCATGAGCCGTGGGTAGATATTTCTATGGACTTTGTGTTAGGATTACCCAGGTCTAGACATGGTCGGGATTCTATTTTTGTAGTTGTTGATAGATTCTCTAAAATGGCACATTTCATTCTGTGTCACAAAACGGATGATCCATGTAATATTGCTAATTTATTCTTTAGGGAAGTTGTGCGATTGCATGGTATGCCTAGAACAATTGTATCAGATAGGGATGCTAAGTTCTTAAGCTACTTTTAGAAGACTTTGTGGGCTAAGTTAGGAACTAAGTTATTGTTTTCTACTACTTGTCATCCATAGACTGATGGTCAAACTAAGGTAGTGAATCGAACTTTATCTACTTTGTTGAGGGTTGTAATTAAAAAGAATATTAAAGGTTGGGAGGATTGTTTGCCGCATGTTGAATTTGCCTATAACCGTACAGAGCATTCTGCTACTAAATTTTCTCCTTTTGAAATTGTGTATGGTTTTAATCCACTAACTCCTTTGGATTTATCACCTTTGCCTATTTCTGAGTATGTTAATTTAGATGGCAAGAAGAAGGCCGAATTTGTTCAACAGATCCATGAGAAGGCAAGACTGAACATTGAACGACAAACAGAGCAGTATGTGAAACAAGCCAACAAGGGTCGTCGACAAGCTGTTTTTGAACCTGGAGATTGGGTTTGGGTTCACATGCGCAAAGAGTAGTTTCCCGTGCAGTGTCGATCTAAACTACTTCCTAGAGGCGATGGACCATTTCAAGTTCTTGAGCGCATCAACGACAATGCATACAAGATAGATTTGCTTGGTGAGTATCAAGTAAGTGCCACATTTAATGTTACTGATCTGAGTCCTTTTGATGTAGGTGATGATTTGAGGACAAATCCTTTTCAAGAGGAGGGGAATGATGAGATCCATGATGAGAGTCAAGCTGGAAGAAGGAATGTAGATCCTCTTGAAGTGCCGCCTGGACCGATCACAAGAAGTCGAGCGAAACGACTCAAGGAAGCACTTAATGGGTTGATAAAGGATGTCCATGAAGCCGGGAAGGATTGGGGCAATCATGAAGTTGGAACGGATTGGAACAACCACAGGAAGACCCTTGCTCTTATAGAAGTCACACCGGACACGAGTTAAAGAGGGCGTATACTTCCAAGGCACGGTCGTGTGTGGAGTCAAGCAAATCCACAGAAAGATACACAGCCAAAGTACACGGGCGTGTATGTTTCCAAAAGTTGCACAGAAAGATACACGGCCAAAGTACACGGGCGTGCATGTTGCCAGAAGTTGCATAGAAAGGTACACGGCCAAAGTACACGGGCGTGTACACGGCCAAGTATCCCCTGCCGGCCAGCTTGTTCTGTTTTTGCGTTTTTACGCCACTTATCTAAACTATGTCGTTTTGGACTTGTTTTAAACGAATTGTAACCCTAGTATAAAAGCTCCTAGGGTTTAGAACAATGAGGATTTTTTTTTTACATCTTTGAACATTAAAAAATTTTGAGAGGCACCTCTCTTGGTTCTTCAAGAACTAACTAGAACTTATCGGATTGATTTCCGTGACGTTCATCTCGACTTATCAATCGGTCTTTCATCCCGATTATGGCACTTTCATTTTATACCAAGGTTCTTGTCTCGCTTATAGACAACGGGTCGCGGTTTCCACTTTAGGTGTTTGGGCATCTTAGGCAACGAATTCCGAACGTATTGGTATTGGGTTTCGTCACGAGTTGGCGTGGTTCATATCACCACTTCTAAACTATTTATATATTATTATATTCTTCAATTACTCCCAAAATTATTATTATTATTATTATTATTATTATTATTATTATTATTATTATTATTTTCAGAAACTTCTTTGAAAAGGAATCACCAAGTTACGAGTATCATTTACTCCTTCACTCCAAGTTACATAACTCACCTACTGAGCAAAAAGAAGAGCATACTAAACTCACTAGTGACTTTAATCTAATCTCAATTCCCAAAAGTAGAGGTTAAATAACAAGTAATTTTACTTCACTTGGATTTCATCTTGTAATTTTAGCAACTTATCTCTAATACATAATAAGAGAATAAAAATTCTTAAAGATTTTCCACGGGGGTATGAACAAATCTCAGCAGTCCTTTATTGTCAAACGTCATCATCAAGTATACCTTAAGTAAGAGGAAATTACATTTTTTATTGCACAACCCTTATATCCTAGTTTCGTTTTCATAACCACCCCCCCCCCCCCCCCCCCCCCCCCCACTTATAATAGACATTGTCCCCAATGTCCTCATGAATTGCATAAAGGGAAGCAAAGAATAAAAGTAAAAAGAAAACAAAAGGAAAACGAAAACTTCCCTGAACTCTCTTACAACGCGGATCTTTAACAGAAATTTAGGCGACGCACAAGTAAAGTCATGAGAACCCCTACAAAACGTAACGGGTTGGTGTACTTTGAAAGCCTGTATCATACAAAAAAAACAAAAACAAAAGAAACTAATAATCGGCTGAAAATAAAGCTAACTATCATCAGCATTTTCTATGTCAAGCATTAGTGGTTGGTCAGTCTTCCATAATTAAACAAATTAGGACAGTAAAAACAAAAGTAAAACGGTTGTTCTGTACAACGATCCAAATCTCCCGAGTCCAACTTCCATCAATCCACCCACGAGATTAGCTACTGAAGTCATCATCAGATGGCAACGGTACAGTGCCCGATCGACGAGGAGAATCAGATCCAATCACCTCAGTATCCTACTGATTACTCGCTTCGGCAGTAGTAACTGCTGGACTTTCATGTCGTGCCATGAAAGCTGCACCCGAGGATTCTCCAAAATGAAAACCGGGATCATATGCACCGTTCGAGTGACGATCTCCTCCAGAAACAACCCGAGTAGCTTGTAATACGACATCCTCATCACTAGAGCCACCACATAGGGGAAGATCTACCCCCAATTTCTCACCAATATGGGATAAACACGTGACCAAATAACTCTTCAGGCCCTTCACCCACTTTGACTGCCCGGCTTGTTCTCTCTTAATTTCTTCCACATCTGCAATCAATCTCTTGATAGAATCTGCTAGCTCCTGGTTTGGTCTGGCCTGCTCTTGAGCTTGCTCTTGCTCCTCATCCTGCTCGGGTTTTATCTCTTGCTCTTGTTGTTCATCAGATGCATCCAGTATGCGAAACCGCCACCTCCGCAAAACACTCTTAGGGAAAGAGGTACTCCGTCTACAACTGTCCCTTGGAACCCGTGTTGGGAAGACACCATAGTTCTTCAGAATACGGGTAATCCAGCAGCCGACAAAAACCTTGTAATGCCCTAAATCGCACTGTTTTTTCAAACACTAAATAGCTGCTAATCCAACATTAACTCGGGTACCAGTGATCATACTCCACAGCTGGTACAAGTCCGAAGCATTCACAACCCCCTAAGAATCACCTCTACCAGTGGTTGAACAGGCTAAAATGTAATGAAGCACACGCACGACAGGGTCCCGTAAATGGCTTCCCTTAGATTTGGATGGATCATACCCGCCATCTCCCATACTGTTCCACACTCTATACTGTAATAAGCCCCTGGGAAAAGTATCTGGAAGCTGAGAGAACTCATCGGAGTCGATAAACTCATTATCATAAATACGCAGACACTTGATAAATTCTCTCATTTCAACACAGTGGTAACTCCCTTGGCAGTAGAAGGAGACCACGTTATCAAGCTGGGTATGACGGCCGAAACTAAGCTTGAATGTGGCGACGAAGTCATAGCTTAGCGAAGCATAAACGTCCTCCTCAATGCTCAGAAGTGCTCTCCAAGCTGGATCGTTCAAGAATTGATCAAATTTTTCTGCCAACCCATACCGAGCGAGAACTTCTCGATCGATTACCACATTAGGCGTGAATACCTTCCGTTCTCGCACCGTATCATACTTATCTTCATCCTCCCTCCTCAAGTTAGGAGGATAACGTCTCGAAGCTTTAGACGACTTCCCAACTGAACGAGGTTGAGCATTCTTACGCGCCACCGTTTTAGTCCTAGGCATCTTGGATGCACCACGCTCAAGAAATCTCTAAAGATTGATGAATGATGTGCCTAAACACACTTAAAAGCACATCGAAAAGACTTAAGAAAACTATCTCAAGTCAAGGAAAAATCGGATCCAAAAATGGTACTTTTCAATTGAACCCTAATGATGAAATGATGAAATTCAAACAACCAATGATACAATTAGAATACCACAATGAAAATTCCTTCTAAAAACACTCTAATTTCATGTAATCCATGCAAATGAATCCTCAATTTGACAAAAGAAAACCGTAACAAAACAATCCCTTTTCCAATAATGAAGAACACGTTATCAAGGAAATCCTTAAAGATGAATCGGATCAATTTGATAATTCCTTCAAATAAGCATAAGAATTCGTGAATAACAACAAGTAATTCTGACCAAGAACTATGTCAATTCAACCCTAGATATGACACACTAGAGAAGAAAAGAAATCACAACAAAATGAAATTGATATAACCCACAATTTCAAGATGTTGCACTCGCCACAATGTCAACTCTTGGTATTGAAATTGATAAGAGTTTGGAACCAAGGTATGAACCTTAATTCTCATGTGAAAGGAGGTGTTTAATCTGCAAAATGATAAGCTCCTCAAACCCTCTCTTAAGCAAGTATTTATACCTGCTACTCCTAGGGTTAAAAAGTGCTCAAAATTACAAGTTTGCCACTTTTAAGGTGGCTAACCCTAAATGAAAGTTACAAAGAAATAAAAGTGTCCCAAAACCAAAATACAACCAAAATTGTTCATAAAAGAGTAAATATATAAAGAAATGGTCCTTCATGATGTCAGTCTTCAAGAAGCTTTTGAATCAGGTTCAATTGACAACCTTAATTCACTCAGTAATAAGGGTGTTTTTGCATCCTGTAAGACTGATAAATGAACCTGCTGAAATGCATCAAAATTATAGTGCAAAGATGTAGAAAGTGAGTTAGACTTCTCAAGGTTAGGTTTCTCTAGCAAAACCCTCATAACTAGATTCTGGAGACCCTTAGCTCGGGCCCTGGTGATAGGTCCTGGAAAAGTCTAATTCCTATCATCTCCTCGAGCTTCTAGAAGATTTGCCCTCAAATCTGATGGATCTTCGTGCAAGTCATCTGCTAAATAAGGTGAAAGATTTGAAACATTAAAAGTGGCTGATACTCCATAATCTCCTGGCAACTCGATGCGATAAGCATTGTTGTTGATGCGCTTTAAGACTCTGAATGGTCCGTCTGATCTAGGAGATAGCTTCTGTGACTTTTTGTGTGGAAACCTGTCCCTACTAAGATTAATCCAGACTAAATCACCTGGATTATAGAGAAGATTTTTCCTGTGCCTGTTTCCCTGGATCCTCTGTTGTTCCTGGGTCTTCTGAAGGTGTTCAGTGGTCCGATCATGTATGTGTTGAATCTATTGTGCTCGCTCAACTCTACTAAGACTTTCTTCCTTTGTCACTGGTCCAGCTATAAAATCCAATGGAATAGAAGGGTTATAGCCATAAACAACTTCAAAGGGAGACTTACTGGTTGAACTATGAGTAAACCTATTGTAAGCGAACTCAACAATAGGAAGACACAAGTCCCAATCAGTAAGGTTCTTGCCAACTGTTGCTCCGAGAAGATTCCCAAGCGTGCGGTTAACAACCTCTGTTTGTCCGTCAATCTGGGGATGGCAAGAGGTATTGTACATCAGTTTAGTACCCAGTCTTCTCCATAGTGTTTTCCAAAAGAAACTAAGGAACTTAGTATCTCTATCTGACACTATGCTGTGTGGAACTCCACGTAATTTGACAATTTCCTGCACAAAAAGGTTAGCAATAAAAAGAGCATCGTCTGTTTTGTGGCATGGTACAAAACGTGACATTTTGCTGAATCGATCAACAACCACCATAATAGAGTCTTTCCCTCTTTGTATTCTAGGTAATCCGAACACAAAATCCACGCTAATATCAGTCTAAGGTCTAGATGGTATAGGTAAAGGCATATATTCACCCTGCGCGCCTTTCCTCCCCTTGGCTCTCTTGCAAACACCACACCTTTCTAATACCCTATGGACATCCCTTATCATGCCTTTCCAGTAGAAATTCTCCCTCAATATGGCTAGAGTTCTCTTCTCACCAAAATGCCCTAACAAACCACCTGCATGTGCTTCCCTCACCAACAATTCCCTCACAGATCCAGATGGATTACAAAGTTTCCCTGATTTATAAAGAAAGCCATCTATCACACAATAACCATCATACATCCCGCCTCAAAGACACCTCTCCATGACAATTTTGAATTCCTCATCACATACATATTGTTCCTTCAACAGTTCGAAACCCAGTAATTTTGACTGAAGAGAAGTGATTAGTACATACCGTCGTGATAAAGCGTCAACAACAATATTTTGATTGCCCTTTTTATACTTAATCACATAAGCAAAACCCTCCAAAAATTCCACCCACTTAGCCTGGCACTTAGATAAATTATGTTGACCCCTGAAATGTTTCAAAGATTCATGATCTGTATAAATAATAAACTCCTTTGGGAGGAGATAATGCTGCCACATCATGAGAGCCCTAACTAAGGAATAAAATTCCTTATCATATATAGAATAGTTCAAAGTTGCTCCACTCAACTTTTCACTAAAATATGCTATAGGCCTCTTCTCCTGCATTAATACAGCACCAATTCCAATCCCTGAAGCATCACATTCCAATTCAAAAATTTTGTCAAAATCAGGTAAGATCAGTAATGGGGCACAAGTGAGTTTTTCTTTAATCTCTTCGAAACTCCTCTGGGCCTTTTCACTTCAGATGAAAGGAACGTTCTTCTTAGTTAGTTTTGTGAGAGGGCTGACAATGCTACTGAAATTTTGGACAAAGCGTCTATAAAAAGATGCAAGCCCATGAAAACTTTTTACCTCAGTAACTGAAGTGGGTGTTGGCCATTCCTTAACTGCCCTCACTTTCTCCTCATCCATCTTAACTCCTGCACCTGACACAACAAAACCCAAAAATGTTACCTCAGTTTGACAAAAGGAACACTTCTGAAAATTCGCAAATAACTGTTGTGCCTTCAATACTGAGAATACTGCCCGAAGATGCTCCACATGTTGTTCTAGGTCTTTGCTGTAGATCAGAATATCATCAAAATAAACCACAACAAATTTTCCTAAGAACTCCTTCAATACATGGTTCATCAATCTCATAAAAGTACTAGGAGCATTACTCAAACCGAAGGGCATAACTAACCATTCATAAAGTCCATGACGTTTTTTAAAAGCGGTCTTCCATTCATCCCCTTCCCTCATCCGAATCTGGTGATATCCACTTTTAAGATCAACTTTGGAGAAAATCTGTAAACCATACAACTCATCCAACATATCATCAAGTCTAGGAATAGGATACCTGTATTTAATGGTGATTTTGTTGATGGCTCTGCTATCAATGCACATTCTCCAAGTTCCATCCTTCTTGGGAACAAGAAGTGCGGGAATAGCGCATGGGCTGAGACTCTCTCTAACAAACCCTCATTCCACCAATTCATCTACCTGACGTTTCAATTCCTTAGCCTCCTCAGGATTCATGTGATATGCGAGTCGGTTTGGTAACACTGAACCGGGCATAAGATCAATGGCATGCTCTATCCCTCTCAAGGGTGGTAATCCTGCTGGCAAATCATCAGGAAAAATGTCAGTATACTCATTTAATACTTGAGAAATTGCTGGAGGTAGAGGCTATGATTCCCGTAGCCCTAAGACAAATCTCAACTGAAGCAAGTATGTTGGAGCCTCCTCTGTGATTAATCTCTCCATCTCACCCTGTCCCATCAACAATACCTTTTTCCCCTCATAAATGTTATTTTGAATCAAAACCTTCTTAGCCTCTGATGGTCGATTAATCTGTTGCTGGACATTATGGACCTCTGAAGGTGGCATAGGATTCAGAATAATTCGCTTGCCCTCCTTTTGAAACATATATGTATTTCTGAAGCCATCATGTAAGACCCTCCTATCATATAACCAAGGTCTGCCAAGCAAAATATGAGATGCACACATGGGCAAGATATCACACTCAATTTCATCACAATACTTGTCCCCTATACTGAAGGGTACCCTAGCTCTTTGGGTAACATACAAACTCCCTTGATCGTTAAGCCAATGTAGTTTATAAGGTTTAGGATGTGGAATAGTTGAAAGCTTTAGCTTCGATACCAACGATGCAGCTACTACATTAGTACAATTACCACCATCTATTATTAGGACACACAAATTTCCTTGTATCCTACAAGAAGTGTGGAACAAATTTTCCCTTTGTTCTTCCTCCTTACTAGCAAGTGTACTTAATGAGCGTCGCAATACATTAGCATATTGAAGCATTTCACTAGACATTGTGAAATTTAACTCAATCAACACGTGAACAATATTCCCCACTCTTTTTAAGATCACGGTGCAACAATTTTAATTTCCACAAATTCACTCCACGGCAACACACAAGCAACAACTAGAATTAAGATGTATCACTTCCACGGCAACAACAAGATGAATATTGATTACAAGTAGTCTTCAACTTCCACGGCAAATAATGAAGACGAGAGATTAATAAGTAGCTTTCCCAAAATTAATTCCGAATCCCACTATAGGCAGCAACTTTCAATTTGAAATTCAAATAACTTCACTTATTGCAAGCCTTCCTCAATTGGTAACAATGAATTCAAATTCAAATAGCAATCATTAACTCCCACAACTTAATTGCATATGATTTGAATTCAAATAATTCCTTACTAATCAAACTTAATGTAATCTGCAAACTGTACTTCACCAATTCAGAATTACACAATAGAATTCAAAGACAACAAACAACGCAACTCCTCACGCCACAAGCTACTTCACAGCAACAATTGGTAAGTTTCACAATTTCAAAAAAAAATTTGCTAAAGTAAACTTCACTTTGTACTTCTGCTCTTCCACGTAAATTATTGACCACAAAGTGATATAATAACCTTCCCAAAACAACTCCAACAATCAGCAAATCAAATCCCAATCCAAGGTAATTTCTCAATCTCAAACAACAACAACAAAACAATTGCGGTTTTCACTTGATCAACCCTAATTGATGATCACTTCCACGAAATTGAATACAACCAATTCCCTTCTCTCAACAAGAGCTCTGATACCAAAAAGATGATGTGCCTAAACACACTTAAAATCACATCCAAAAGACTTAAGAAAACTATCTCAAGTCAAGGAAAAATCGGATCCAAAAATGGCACTTTTCAATTGAACCCTAATGATGAAATGATGCAATTCAAACAACCAATGATACAATTAGAATACCACAATGAAAATGCCTTCTAACAACACTCTAATTGCATGTAATCCATGCAAATGAATCCTCAATTTGACAAAAGAAAACCGTAACAAAACAATCCCTTTTCCAATAATGAAGAACATGTTATCAAGGAAATCCTCAAAGATGAATCGGATCAATTTGATAATTCCTTCAAATAAGCATAAGAATTCGTGAATAACAACAAGTAATTCTGACCAAGAACTATCTCAATTCAACCCTATATATGACACACTAGAGAAGAAAAGAAATCGCAACAAAATGAAATTGATATAACTCACAATTTCAAGATGTTGCACTCACCACAATTTCAACTCTTGGTATTGAAATTGATAAGAGTTTGGAACCAAGGTATGAACCCTAATTCTCACGTAAAAGGAGGTGTTTAATCTGCAAAATGATAAGCTCCTCAAACCCTCTCTTAAGCAAGTATTTATACTTGCTACTCCTAGGGTTAAAAAGTGCTCAAAATTACAAGTTTGCCACTTTTAAGGTGGCTAACCCTAAATGAAAGTTACAAAGAAATAAAAGTGTCCCAAAACCAAAATACAACCAAAATAGTTCATAAAAGAGTAAATATATAAAGAAATGGTCCTTCATGACGCCGGTCTTCAAGAAGTTTTTGAATCAGGTTCAGTTGACAACCTTGATTCACTCAATAATAAGGGTGTTTTTGCATCCTGTAAGACTGACAAATGAACCTGCTGAAATGCATCAAAATTATAGTGCAAAGATGTAGAAAGTGAGTTAGACTTCTCAAGGTTAGGTTTCTCTAGCAAAACCCTCATAACTGGATTCTGGAGACCCTTAACTCGGGCCCTGGTGATAGGTCCTGGAAAAGTCTGATTCCTATCAATGAATGACGTCCTTCACCCAGTGGAACCAACAGAGAGGAGCAAAAAAAAAGAAAAACGAAGATGCAGAGAGAAATAATGTGTGAATGAGGAGATAAGTGTAGGGAAAGGCATCTTATAGATGACAATCGCGAACCTTAAGGGCTATTGACACGGTTTCAAAACTGGGCGTGTTCTAAGCCGTGTCAAGCACTACTCTTATATAAAGGAATTTGGAAAAATCTTACCTTGTGGCACGGCTTGTAACTTGGTCGTGCCTGTACTCGTGTCATCCCTTGGAACGAAACACCTTTTACAAATGCTCATACACTTAGGTGTGGCTTAGACCATGTCGTACCCTCTTTGTTAAAATCTCACCTGCAAAACCAACATTCACTAATATATTGATGATGACAGTTAAGGGAAAACCAACCTAGTAGATGCATGGGTTGCCTCCCAGCCAGCGCTTTTGTTTAACATCGTTGGCTCGACCTAATGAATACAGGGAGATCAGTTATGGATTTGAATGAAGGTCAACTCCGCTCTTTCTTCAATGACCTTCTTGTCTCCTACATAATGTTTAAGTCTCTGTCCATTGACCTTGAAAATACCCTTTTCAGGGTGTTTTAACTCCACCGCTCCATAAAGGAAAACATTCTTGACCCGAAAAGGACCTGACCATTTTGATTTGAGTTTCCCAGGAAAAAGTTTTAACCTGGAGTTGAATAGCAGTACCATATCCCCTTCCTCAAATTGCTTGTGCTGGCGTAACCTTACGTCATGATATGCTTTGGCTCTCTCCTTGTAGATATTAGTGTTGTCATAGGACATAAGTCTTAACTCATCAAGCTCATTAATCTGCCTTTTCCTGTGAGCCCCTGACTTGTCGAGATCGAGATTGATAGTCTTGATTTCCTAGAACGCCTTATGCTGAATCTCAACTGGTAAGTGACACGCTTTCCCATATACTGACCGGAAAGGAGTTGTATCAAGTGGTGTTTTGTAGGTCGTCTTGTAAGCCCATAACGCATCGTCTAACCTGTCTGCCCAATCTCGCCCATGCTAGAGAGTTGATCTCATTAAGATGCGCATTAGCTCTCTATTTGTCAACTCTACTTGCCCACTTGTCTGTGGATGATAAGGAGTGGTAAGACGGTGAGTCACTCCATATCTTTTTAAGACTTTTTCAACCTGAGAGTTGCAAAAATGTGTACCCCGATCACTGATTAGTGCTCGAGGCACCCCAAAACGGCAAAAGAGCCTCTTGAGGAACTTGACAACCACCCTAACATCATTTGTTGGTAGAGCTTGCGCTTCTGCCCACTTAGATACATAGTCTACTGCTACCAATATATACTTGTTTCCATATGAAGGAGGAAATGGCCCCATAAAATCAATACCCCATACATCAAACACTTCGCACTCCAGAATATAGTGTTGTGGCATTTCGTCCTTCCTTGAAATGTTGCCGTCTCTCTAGCATCGATCGCATTGAGCTACAAAACTTTGTGGCATCCTTGTATACTGACGGCCAATAGAAACCAGCTTCTAGCACTTTGTGGGATGTCCTATTTGCACCATGGTGTCCCCCAGTGGGTCCACTATGGCAATGGCTCAAGATCTCCTGTCCTTCCTCATGTGAGATACAGCGCCTGAACATTTGGTCTGAGCAATACCTGAACAAGTAGGGGTCTTCCCAATAGTAATACTTCAGGTCAGTAAAGAACTTCTTTTTCTGTTGCTTTGACATGTCCTATGGAAGGACCCTAGCCACTAGATAGTTGGCCATGTCCGCAAACCATGGGGGCTCCAAATCGCTAACTTTGTTGACGGAATACAAATTCTCCTCAAGAAATCTATCATTAATATCTTCTTCCTTCAACTGCTCAACACATGGGTTCTCCAATCGAGATAGATGATCTGCTGCAAGATTTTCTGCTCCGTTCTTGTCTTTGATCTCAAGGTTAAATTCTTGCAATAGGAGTATCCACCTGATGAGGCGAGGTTTTGCATCCGTCTTGGTCATTAAATATCTCAAGGCGAAGTGGTCAGTATCCACTATCACCTTAGAAAGAACCAGATAGGACCTAAATTTGTCAAAAGTGAACACCACTGCCAATAACTCCTTCTCAGTAGTGGTATAATTCTCTTGAGCGCCGGTTCAAGTTTTCCTGGCATAGTATATTGGCTGGAAATACTTTTCCTTTCTTTGACTCAGGAAAGCTCCTACCGCATAGTCGCTGGCATCGCACATCAGTTCAAATGGTAGGTTCCAATCTGGAGCCACCATGATAGGAGCCTTGGTCAGTTTCTCCTTCAGCGCCTCAAAGGCTTGGAGACATTCAGCATTGAAATCAAAGGCGAAGTTCATTTCCAACAACCTAGTGAGAGGGCGAGCAATTTTAGCGAAATCCTTGATGAATCGTCTATAGAATCCAACAAGTCCCAGAAAACTCCGAATAGCTTTAACAAAAGAGGGTGGGGGAAGTTTGGATATAGTATCAACTTTGGCATTGTCTACGTCAATCCCCTGCTGAGATATTTTGTGTCCCAAGACAATACCTTCAGTCACCATAAAGTGACACTTCTCCCAATTCAAAACTAAGTTGCTTTCTTCACAACGTATGAGCACCCTTTCCAAATTCTGCAGGCAAGAATTAAATGAATCCCCAAACACGGAAAAGTCATCCATGAATACCTTTATGATATCTTCAACCAAATCTTCGAAAATCGCTAGCATGCACCGTTGAAAAGTGGCCAGTGCATTACATAACCCAAAGGGCATCCTCCTATAAGCAAATGTGCCATAGGGACATGTGAAGGTAGTTTTCTCTTGATCTTCTGGGGTAATTTGGATCCGGTAATATTGTGACATCCCATCTAGAAAACAGTAGAACATATGTCCAGCAAGCCTCTCCAACATCTGATCGACAAAAGGTAAAGGAAAATGGTCCTTGCGAGTGGCTTCATTTAATTTGCGATAGTCAATGCAGACTCGCCATCCCATCACCGTCCTCATTGGTATAAGCTCATTATTCTCATTTGGGACCATGGTCATTCCCCCCTTCTTTGGCACCACCTGGACGGGGCTTACCCATGCACTATCAGAAATAGGATAAATTAGGCCAGCATCTAACAATTTGATTACCTCTTTCTTAACGACTTCTTTCATGTTTGGATTAAGTTGTCTTTGAGCTTGCACCACTGGTTTGAAATTGTCTTCCATCAGGATTTTGTGTGTGTAGAAAGATGGACTAACCCCTTGGATATCCGAAATTTTCCATGCCATGGCACGCTTATGCTCCTTCAAGATCTTCAAGAGTTTTTCCTTCTGAACAATGCTTAGCCCGGCTGCAATGATGACCGGCAATTAAGAGTCTTTCTCCAAGAAAGCATACTCCAGATAGTCAGGGAGTTGCTTTAGCTCCAGAATTGGAGGATCTTCAATAGAGGGCTTCAGTCTGGTAACATCTCCTACATCAATATTCTCCCTTTCTATTTTTATCCCAAGTTCTTCCTTGCCATCAAGATGGGTCAACATTTCTTGCATTGCACAATCTTCTGTCTCTTCAATATCGCATACTCTCAAACTCAACTCTAATGGATCCTTGCATAAGATATCTTCCACAACGGTATCAGTTAAATAAATTGCATAACAAGTATCATCAGAACTTACCAATTTCTTCATCACAGCTAGTATTTGTATCACTAACTCGTCTCCCCCAATGCGCAGCACTAATCGGCCTTCAGCCACATCAATGACTGCTCGGGCTGTGGCTAAAAAGGGGCGTCCCAAGATCAAAGGAACTTTAGTGTCAACATCCATATCCAGGATCACAAAATCAACCAAGAAGATGAAAGTTTCTACTTTTACTAATACATCTTCAATAACCCCTCTAGGAAACTTCACTGATCGGTCTGCCAATTGAAGGATCATTCGTGTGGGTTTTGGCTCCCCTAATCCCAGCTTTTGAAAAAGGGAATATGGCATCAAGTTTATGCTAGCCCCCAAATCTACTAATGCTTTTTCTACGAGTAGATTACCAATGAAACATGGTATGGTGAAACTCCCTGGATCCTACAATTTCTTTGGAAGCTTGTTCAGTAAAATCGCAGAACAACCCGCACCAATTGTTGCAGTGGAGATCTCTTCCATCTTCTTCTTATTAGATAGTAAATCTTTTAAGAACTTGGCATACCTAGGCATCTGAGAAAGAGCTTCCACAAGTGGTAAGTTGATATGTAACTATTTGAACAAATCCGAAAACTTATCGAAATGTTCCCGATCCTTGTCGTTCCGCAGCCGGGCAAGATATGGCAATGAGGGTTTAGAAGGCTGGACGATAGGTGTCTTTCTAGCTTCCGAGTCTTTTGTTCTTTCTTCTATAATTCTGCCTTTTTCTGCTTTATTAGTGGTCTCGCCCTTATCAACAGTCTCATTCCCCTTCCGAACAATAGGAGTTTCCCCACATTTATCTGATTTCACTTCCTTTCCACTCCTAAGACTCACTGCCTTCACGTGTTCTCTTGGGTTGGTCTCTGTATTTCCAGGGAGGGACCCTTGTGGTCGCTCAGCAAGCGCTTTGGAGATCTGCCCTACTTGGTTTTCCAAGTTATGGATCGAGGCTTCATGATTTCTTAGAGCTGCCTCTATGGAGTGCTGGCGTTGCTCAGACGCTTGAATGAATTTCGCAATCATATCCTCAAGATTAAATTTCTTTTCTTGGAAAGGAGGTGGAGCTGGTCTTTGGAATCCTGGAGCAGGTGCATTTCCCCTTTGAAATTGCTGATTACTCCAGGAGAAATTGGGATGATTACGCCACCCTGGATTATATGTGTTGCTATAGGGATTGTTCTATAGCCTTGTGGAGTTCCCTACATAATCAACATGCTCTGGCACTTCAGATATCACATTGTTGGAATGAGGATCAGTTGAGCAGTATTGGGATGGTTGAGATACAGCCATCCCTTCAACTTTTGAAACAAGCGCATCTACTTTTGCTGCAATTGCTTTCATCAAATCGACCTCATAAATGCCCGCTGCCCTGTGCTTTTGTCTACCATGGCTCCATTGGTGATTATTTTTGGCCATGTTCTCAAACAAACTCAATGACTCTTCCGGCGTCATCACATTCAGAGTTCCTCCAGAAGCAATATCTATTGTCTGTCGGGTTGCATAATCTAGCCCATTATAGAAAGTAGAAACTTGCAGCCAGTTAGGCATTTGGTGATGTGGACACCGCCTAAGAAGATCCTTGAATCTGATCCACGCTTCATGCAGGGCCTCGTGGTCTAGTTGGGTGAATGATGTGATATCATTTCTCAACTTGGCAGTTTTCGATGGTGGGAAATAATAGTCCAGGAAAGTCTCCGCCATCTAGGTCCAAGTGGTTATGGAATCCCGGTTTAGTGAACTAAACCACTGCCTTGCTTTCCCCCGGAGAGTGAAAGGGAAAAGTCGCAATTTCAACACTTCCTCAGATACCCCGTTTCGCTTGACAGTTGCGCAAATATCCAAGAACATCTGAATGTGCACATGAGGGTCCTCGTTAGACAAACCGTCAAACTGGCATTGATTGTGAATCATGTGCATTGTAAAGGCCTTGATCTCGAAGTTTTTGGCCTCTATTGCTGGTTGTACAATACACGAACCAGTGCTACTCAAAGTAGGTCGAGCATATTCAACCATCGTCATTCGTTCATCTGCCATTGGTTCAGCTTTTGTGTTACCACGGGTGATAGAAGTTTCCTTTTCAGCTACTGATGTTGCTTCTTCACTTTCCAAAGGTTCGTTGAAATTTAAATTCCCTACTATCTCTTCAGCACCTCTCAATCGCCTTCTAAAAGTTCGGTCAATCTCAGGATCAAGATCAAGAAGCTTAGATGAAGAGCTCCTTGTCATAAACTGCGAAAAACCAACGATGAACATAGTTTCCTCAACAAATTTTAATAGAGTCACGAATGAAACTAAGAGAAATAATTAAAAGAATTTATAGTTAAAGTAGTAGGCGTCAAGTTTTCCTAATATTACAAGTCCCCGACAACGGCGCCAAAAACTTGATGGACGATCTGATCGTTCTAACAAGTTAAATCCTATACTCAATCCTAGCTTACAATCAGTTCTCAGGCAAGTGTACCTATCAATTAGCAGTATATCATTGGAGTATAGGTATCGATCCCACGAAGACTTATAAGTACTAGTACTAACGATTATCCTACTATTTAACTTCTCACTATTGATGATCTCAATTATCCTAATTACTGATTAAATCTAAAAGAAACGAATAAAATGATCAAAGTAAAGATATTCGAATACTCCTTTAGTTAATTTAATTATCTAAACATACCCTACCCAAGATCCACCCCTAATTCTCATGCAACTTTTATTCAATTGTGAACCTTCCAATGATTAACACACAACATCTTTGATCTGCGGAGTTCTTACACTAGATTAAGGTCTTTCTCAAGATCAATAATCCCTAATCCTAATTAAGTCAATTAAGATCTCTCTTTAATTTTCATAATTAAGATTGCAATAAAATCTTAGGGCTCTTAATTAAACCAGACCACAATGACCTCGTTCAAAACAGAAAACCTCCTATAACCTATCTCCAGGATAACAAATGGTCTTTCTATTCTTGCCAGATCTACTCTGTTAAACGATTTCTCAATCTTAATAACAGAGATCTAGTTCAATCCTAATACTGCGCACATATCAAGATGAACAAACCATGATTGCAACATGAATAAACTCAAAGATCAGGATTAATTATTAGAACATCAACAAATCCGTTACATGACAATTAGGGGTTTCTCGAGGGATCAGGTATAAAACAATTAGCTACTCATGAATCTAATAAAAAGGACAAAACAGAAAATAATTGAATCCATAAGGAAATTCAAACACAAAATATCTTGGCTTCAAATCCGAAAACTCTTCTGGCAACAACTTCTCGTCTCTAGGGTTTCTGTTGTGCCGCCTCCCCTCTCTTCTCCCTAGGGTTGTTCAATTTATACTTTCTAGGAAATGGCAGAGGATCTTTAGCTGGAAAGATACGAGTGTATCTTTCCTTTTCCAAGTAAATCTCAAAAAGTGAATAATATTCGCCTGACATGTCCACCAACATGGCCAGATTTCTAACCGTGTCTCCCTCTAGTCGATAATCTGAAATTCCTCATTCTTGTTCAGTGTGTAGCACGGCTATAAACACGACTAGAAACACGGCTAGATTATAAACCGTGCCATTTTCTAGATTTTTTTCACTTCTCTGCAGCGTCTGCCACGGCTTCAAGCACACCCATATCACAAGCCGTGCTTCCTTTCTAAGTGACAACTTTCATCCTCAGGTGTGCACACGGTTCATGACACGGGCGTGGCTTTCCCTCATGGCATAAAGTGTATAATTTTCTCAAAATGTCAAAAGCTCCCTAAAAACCCTAGTTAGTAAGTATTTATACTTGCTCCTATTAAGGTAAAAGCACACAAAAAATTACAAAGATGCCACCTAAGTGACCGGTTCCCAAAACACAAATTACAAGTACAAAATAAAATGGTCGGTTCTCATAAGCAATAATTACAAATACATATAGTTTTCAAGTGGTCGGTTCTTCACTTCAATTGAACAATTTATGAGCCGTTAGATGTGACTCCAAGAATGTCCTGCAAGTTGATTCTTAGTGCATGTTATTTGGCCATCCTGTAAAACTGATGAATTTACCTGCTAAAGTGCAAAATAAAAACATTATTAGATAAAATGTGGCCATATGTGGATTCTAAGCTCATGTATCCAAGTCAGGTTTCCCACTACTGGAACCGTAGGGTTGATTCCCATCACCTAAGAGATCTATGTTGAAGTTTGGACATCTCAAGCACTAGTGGCACATGCTAATTCCCTAACCCAAAGTTAGGAGAGAGGGAAGGGTTTATACCCTTCTTGGTTACTAAAAGACAAAGAGTCATATTTATGTTGGTCTTAATTGAGCAATCAAGAGAGGAGGTGAATTGCATGACACCAAATTTCAATTTCCTTTCAAAAACATGTTCAATAATAAGTTTTCAAATAAATTTATAATTAATTAATTTTTATTTGGTCTCGGTCTATTTTATAAGCATATTTGATTAGATATTACACTTAACTAGCTTATATTTTGATTTTAGGTCTTTAAAAGCAACTTTGGATTAAAGGAATAAATTTGCATAAGTTTCACATGAATTAGAATTAAAATGAACAAGTGGCAAAAGTAGAATGGTCAGGACACTCAGCAACACACCTATATTAGAGACTGAGTTGAGTTTATATAGAAAGACAAGTCAAAGGACCAAGTACATGACCATGCTAGAAGCTATGTAGAAGTTCATGGAAACAGACAAGACTATGTCCAAGACGATGTTAAAGAAAATTAGTAATATTTTGAGGAAATTTCTTGCTAAGAGTTACACAAGCATTCACACAGTCGTTTTGAGGCCATGTCATGAGCAAATGCCACTTTTCTTTTCAATAACAACTGCTAAAGATCACTTTCCTAGTTTATAAATAATTTTGAAGATGTAATTTCCTGACTTATTGAGTTTCAATTTTCTAATTCATGAAGATACAACTTTCCTTTTTAAGACACAATACTTCATTATAAAAGGAAGTGCAAAGTCTAGTTAGTGATAAATAGAATTAGATATAAAGTTTTAGAGTTAACATTAGAATAGTTATAAAATTTTACTATTATTACTGAGTCGTTGATGCTTTTCTTTATGTATTATTTTTCTACTTCTACTTTTAATTTCAATATAATTCTAACTTACCTTTCTTTTTTACTTGTGTGTGATGAACCCTATAACAAATATGTAATTTTTATTTACTATTCAATGAGATTATTGATATTCTTGAGATTGCAATTATGTGTGATTTATTTTTTTCAAATTAATATTGCCAATTTATTAGTTTAAAGTTTGACTTCATACATGAAAACCAAGAGGTCGTATGTTTGAATAAATTTAGCATAACTGGAAGCAATTACATGTAATCCTAGAGATAGGACAACATAAATCTTCTAGATTAAGGTCAAACATAATAATAGAATTCACAAATCAAAGGTAATGTGATTCTAGGAGTTTTAATTAGGAAGATATTTCAATTAAGCAAATTAGAGTTAAGAATTAATAGATTCAAGTGAGTTATTGGTTTAATTTATGTATTCTCATGATTTAAGAATACGATAATGGAATTGAATAATAATTAGTTAATTGAATTAGTTTTAGGGGGATTTAATATTTAGATACACTTTTATAAATTGTTATTCTCTTAATTTACATACAAAATTTCTCATTTAGTTTTGATGATTATATAATAGGAGAAAAGACTAATACTAGTAATTATAGTCCTTGTGAGATTGACACTCAATATTAATATCTACTATACCATAAAATTGATAAGTGCACTGGTTTATAGGTCTTAAGATAATAGGATAGACCGATACAATTGAAAAATCTCTATTGATTACTATTAGTGGATATTGATCAAGTATTGCAATTTAAAAACATCAAATATATAGTGGAAAATAAATTAAATTGTGGTAATGTGAAAGACTAAGAGTTTAAGAAGATTAGACTACAATTTAAAGTAATTTTTCTTTATGCATCAATCTATTTTTTTATACTCTATATGTTAGGATCTCGATTATCTTTACTAATACGCTCTACTATATTAATAACCAAATCTAGAAGATTACAATAATCAAGCCTCTTAAGCTAATCACTCACTACTTTTACTCATTTAGCTTTCACACAAAGCTAATCACTCAAAGCTATAGTGAATAAAGTGATGACTTAGCTTACAAAACTTGTCAACAATCAAAATGTGAATACAAGAATATATTTCTCTAGGTTTTAACACAAAAGATAATATTTAAAATGAAAATTTGTTGTTTTTTTTTCTTGATACTTCCAAATCTTTGTTTTTATACTTGTATCAACTTTTATATAATTGTTCTTCAAATTTTCCTTTAGTCATGAATAAGTAAAGTCCTAAATTTGAATATCAATCTTCCATAATTCTCCATAACATCTTTAATTATCTTTCCATAATTACCTCAATGCTTCTATTGGAGAAATAAATGTTGATCCAATCCATAACTCTTAGCTTTTTGTTGTAAGAATCTTATTTAAGGTATTCCTAAAAAAATAATTATTCCTACTAGTACCTACTCTTTTTATCTTCAGGACTCTTGTACCTTTTCTTTCTTTAGCTTCTTTCTCTTTAAAAATGACTTATCCAAGTGTTCTTAACTTCGCAGTGCCTATTTTTAATATTTATCCATCCTAGTCTTCTTTAAAAACATTTATTGATTATTCTTCTAGGTGCTTTGTTTTCTTTTTCCTCAAACAATTACATCGGCTTCTGATTATCTTTTTTTTCCAATTATGCACACCCTTCCAAATCTTTTTATTAATATATTTTCTAAAACTTGTAATGTTATTTGATGTTTTACTCTTATTCTACACAATGAAAAAACATATTAGTAAATACATATCATGTTTTATTATCATCAAAATCATTCAAAAGACTTTAAAGTTTACATCACATATAATTGCTCATGTATAGTATATGATTGATAACTTGCTTGTCTTTGTGTTTAGTAAAGAGAATATTGCACTCCTATCTTACAAATCGAAGGTTTTCTCACTGCCTAATTAGGTTATTCATCTTATAGGATTTCTTATTCACATCATAGCCAAGAGAACCTCTAAGGTAAGTGCCATAGATTTTATTGTGTATAAGATTGAAGTGGAAAGGCCGAGTTAGAAGATATAGTGCTACATAGTGTTATCAGGTCTTTTGTAAGATCATGTAGTTTAATGCTTTTGTAACCTTTTTCTATAGTTTAAGATTATGTAAAACATCTTTATAAGATCGCTATCATAGTTTTTGAAGATGCTTCGCAAGTGTTTTATTCGTGGAAAAACACTCATTGAGGATTATCATGATTAGAGTTCCTTACATAGCATGACATTATGTGGAAATGTGCTTGAAGCCTGATAACTTGAAACATTTAATCTAGCACATCTTCTTTCTAGAACTAATCCTAAAACCTTGAGCTTTTGCTCTCCTTTAGTCAAAAGCAATAGGAGTCTTACCCCTTTGATCGCTCCTTTGCTTAATTCTTCTAACATTGTTAGGTTCTGATCTATCATCAACCCTAACTATTTCTCCTCATTTTGACTTCCTTCCTTTTGCAACAATATATGAAGATGGTGCCAATTGCCTAGTGATCAGAACCTTATAGAAATTATTTTATATTTGATACTCTAGCTTTGTGGCTAATTGAATTGCTTCCTTTAGAATCTCAAATCTATGCAATTCCACTACATTCTCAATCTTATACTTAATCTCAAACACAAACATACAATAGTTTGCTTTTTGAGTTTTAATATGTCACTTTTGATCATTAAAATCTCAAATTCATTTACATAATAATCAATGCTCATACCATCTTGCCACATTGTTTATAGTTTCATGTAAGCTTCTTGAAGATAGTAATTTGGGACAAAGCGTCAACACATGGCTACTTCATGTCTCGCCATGTAGCTATGTGACCTTCTATTCTCCTATTAGCCACCATGTTCTTCTACGAAAAAGCTGCATATCCTATGAATTCCAATGCATCCAATTGAATTTTTGTGGAATCATCATAATCATAACACTCGAAATAATCATATGCATAAGCCACTTTAATAAAAGTTAGAATCTTCAACTTTACCATGCCTAATCCCTTTATTCAACCCTCTTTGGATCTATTGCCTATGAGATAAATTCACTCCACCATCCCCTTACACTCACTATTGCACCATAATTAGTAAATTATTTACCACAACAATGAGATTTTACATCTACTATTCCACATCAGCACATTTTAGCACTCCTACAAAATCTACTTCCATCCATAGCATCATCCTTATGTTCATCAACTCTACTTTGAGTGTTATTAGCTAACAGTGATGATGTGCTTAAAACCAAGCATAAGCACACAAAACCCAATTGAAAGAACAATTATACAATAGCACTATAACTAGTCCTCCAATAGCGTAAATCCACAATTCTTATAAACCAATTTCACAACAAGGATGTGATCAAGATTGAATATCTAAGTATGATAAAGCTCTTATACCAAATGATGATGTGCCTAAAAGGAGGTTTAAGCACATGCAAATGAACCAAAATTACAATCCCTAAAGGACAAGGTCAAAATCAATTCAAAAGTGAGGGAATTTGCCTAAACCCTAATTAATGGAAGATGATCTGAATGATAAAATCAAGGTAATGAAAACCACAAAGATGATAATTCTCAATTGAATCACTTAATCAACTAAGTTCCAAGAGAATTCCAATCAACAACTCACAAATTAAAACCATGACCCTCTTCACAACAAGGACAAATCAACGCCACAAAGTGTAAAGCAAAATTGATGGCAATAACAAGTGCTAAAACCAATCAATCTTAATTCATTACAAAGGAGGATACAATTGATACCAAATTTAGATAAAAAAGACTAACGTAATCAACCCTAGATATGACTCACTAGTGATGAAAAGGAAAACACTACATAGAGAATTGATATTACTCATAATTTTCTTTATTGCAACTCGCCACAATTCTAATTTTTGGATTGAAATTGATAAAAGTCAATGGAATTCAGAAGAATCCTAACCCTCACACAAAAATGTGTTTGCTGCAATTTTGAAAAAACTCCCTCAAAACTCTATTTAAGCAAGTATTTATACTTGCTCCCTTTAGGGTTAAAAAGTCCACAAAATTACAATTATGCCACTTTAGGGTAGCTGGTCCTAAAAGCACCTATTACAACAAAATAAAAGTGTCCAAAAAACTTACAACATAAATTATTCAAATAAATAAATTACAAGTGAAAATAGTCTTCGACATGCTAGTTCTTCAATATGATTCTTCGGCTCGACTCATTATCGATTCAGGTCGATCCATGGATAACCTACAAGCTAAATCTTAGTGAGTTTGTCCATCGCCCTGTAAAGCCTGATAAGTGTACCCATTGGAATATACAATACATGAGTAATAGAAAAAAAGTTAGTAAACAAATAATTCCAGGGTCGATTTGCTTAAAATGGGCCCTCATTGCAAAGATTTGGAATCCTTTGGCTCTTGCCCCATTGATAGGTCTTGTCGGATTTTGATTCCTATCAAGTGATTCGCACTCAACACATGACATGCATGAAAAACAATATACACTCCCATCCTCAAAACCTCCTCTCTGTGATACAAAAAAGATGACATGCTTAAGAGGATGATCACTAGGCCAAATCAAATGATAGAGTAATAAAATATTGAGTTTTAGGAAATAGCCATTTGGCTACTACAAACAAACTAGTAATTTAGGATTTAATAAATAAGATAAAGGAGACAAGGATATGAATGACTCCCTCTTGGCTATAAGACATGATGTAGAAGCACATTACATGAACAAAGTTTGAATATTTTTTGTATTTTCTGAATCAACTTAGCTAAAGGAAAATTTTTTCATGGATTTTTATTATTTATGATGACTAAAATGGAATGATATAGACAATTGGTTGAATTGAAATTCAAAATTTGAACTAGAAAAAAAGGGTGTTTGAACTTCCATAATCTAAACGACCCATAGATTATAAAAATCAAACAAGTTTAACTATAGTAGCTGATATGACACGACTTAATCCATTAACAAGGATCACTACAATCAGAAAGATATTCCAACTAATAAGATCAATAGGGACAAATCCTTTTGATAAAGAGTTAATAATTAGGGTGTCACACAATACTCAAAGAGTTAATAATTTGAATATTCATTCAATGGGTATAAGATAACAACCATCAAATAAATTATGGTCACATAAGGTTTGAAAGAGATGAACTCATTCAAGAGAAATTTCATTTAATAGTTAAAATTGTCTTCCCATAGCATTACATGAGGAAATTTATAAGTAAACCCTAGTCTACATATGGATTGATACTAAAATGATAGAATCAAATTCTTACAGGACCTATCACTAGAGTAAAAGCCAAGGGATTACAAAATTTGGCAATGAGGGTCCTCTTTGAACAATTAGACCTTAAGGATGTTGGTTTAGTATCTTCTTTTCCATTATATAATTGTTGTGCACTCTAGTAGGTACATTTATCGATTTTACAGGATAGTGAATAAAATGCACTAAGAATCAAATTGTAGGTCATTCATGGACTTATATCCACCGATCCACATGTGCTCCATTGAAGTAAAGAACCGGCCATTTGAAGGCTTATTTGTAATTGTAATTTTGTTGTTTGAGAACCAGCCATTAGTTGGTTTTGTTGTTTTTATCCTCATTGGAGAAAATATAAATGCTTCCAATTATTTTCTAGTGCGTCATATCTAATTGTAATTGGTTATGTTACTTTGTTCATCTTTCACATGAATTAGGGTTCCAATTTTAAGAGTTGATTCAATTCCAATTTGAGTGTTCATTTTTATTGTTATCCTTTACATTTTATACAATTGCATTTGATCCTCATCACAATTTGGAATTATTGTCATTTGAATTAATGCAATTTAGGGTTCAAGTGCTTGTCGGCGCCACGCCATTTTGTGGGTTTAGTTTGGTGTTTACGCAACTGTCTTGGTGTTCTTGCAATTAGAATTGTAAGGCACATCATAAAACCAAAAACATATAATAATAAAGAAATAAATATGGAAAGAGCAAATGAAAATAAAGAAATAAAATAGCTATCAAATATCTATTTCCAAAAATATTGAGATTTTAATCCTCAATCAAATTGCCCTATATCTTCTCATGTATTGAAGTAGAATATCTAATTATTAATCAGGAACTTCTAAGTAAATTGCTTCTAGAGTAGGATCCTTGGCAGAATAAAAAATGCATACTTTAGAAATTAAGGCAGCTTTTGACACCAATAAACTTCTTCCAAAGTCCATATAATGAACCATGAAATTATTCCCAAACACTTGCTCTTTTGATAGCAAAGAATATTCAAGCAGCCTCTAAGCCAAATGCTTTAATCCTAAAGAGTCATAGGGCCTCTATAGTTTTGATTATGATTTTGATTTGCATCATCATTCTTGACCTCATCTATAAGCAAACTATCATTACTATAAATCAAAGTCTACCTAAAACCACTAGATGACAATTTTAAGTATACAATAAGGCTATCGCTTGGTCTTTAGTCACAATTTTAACATTAATATTTAATTAAGGACTTCCATTGAGAAATATGCTTACCAAAGACCCCTTACTCATTCAAAGTGTATATAATCTTTGCTTCAATTCTAATTAGTTTGTATGAGATTTGGTCTATTACAACGATTCCAATTTCTTCCACAAATCTATTGTCTTCTTCTCCACTAGTGCTTCTTACTAAACACTATTATGTAATATATATGTTCATATGAAATGGTGACTAATCAATTTCCTCTTTATTCTTTACGGAATGACTATTACAACTTGTTTATTCTAAGATAATAGAGAAGAAATGGAATAGTTAATATTGAAATAACATTTATTCTCTTCTTTACTTGAAACTTCATTAGACAATGAATATTCTAGGAAGCTTTTCAATTCCTCATATATAAGAAATATTAATTACATTATATCAAGTGGTATGAATTACTCCTTCTAAATAAGGAATATGTCATATAATTATGTGACATTTTTATGCTTATTAGAATTACAAAACTGTATTATTGATGGGAATCAAAATCTATCAAGACCTATCATTAGGGCAAGAGCCAAAGGATTTCAAATCTTGGTAATGAGGGCCCATTTTGAGCAAATCGACCTAGGAATTATTTGTTTACTAACCTCTTTTCTCTTATTCTTATATTGTATATTCCAATAGGCACACTTATCATGTTTTCTAGGGCGATGAACAAACTCACTAAAACTTAGCTTGTAGGTTATCCATGGTCCGACCTAAACCGGTGATGAGCTGGACCGATGAATCCTATGGAAAAGCTAGCTTCTTGAAGACTAATGTTTATATATTTGTTATTTACTTAGACTATTTATGTTGTAATTTCTTTTGGGAAACTTTCATTTGTTTGTAATTGTCTTTTAGGACCAATCACCCTAAAAGTAGCATAATTGCAATTTTGTGGACTTTTTAACCCTAAAGGGAGCAAGTATAAATACTTGCTTAAGTAGGGTTTTGGGGAGGCCAATTTTTAGATTAAACACCTTCACTTTACGTGAGAGAGCTTAGGGTTTCCCTAGTTCAAATTTCCTCTTATCAATTTCAATCCCAAGAGTTGAGATTATAGCGAGTGCAATAATTGAAATTGTGAATCATATCAATTTCTAATTGTTGTGTATTCTTTTCTTCTCTAGTGTGTAATATCTAAGGTTGGATTGAATCATTTCTTGGTCAGATTTATGTTATTTTAATTCGAAATAGTGTACTTGTTTTGAGTACTCATATTACTTGTTATTTACCATCAACAATTGCTAACATTGTTGAACAGTGAATTGCATTTTGATAAAAGGGGATCTCGGTTGTGTTTTGTTGAATATTATTGAATTCATGTGGTAATTCAAGTGTAATTAGTGTGTTTTGAAGGTTTTTGAATCATTGTGGTTGATTAATTCATTAGTTATTGAATTCGGATCTCCTTGCACTCCATTAGGAATCACGTAATTCCTAACTTATTGAACCGAATTTGATTGAGTGCATTTAGGGTTGGTTTTTGTTTCATTTGATTGTGCTTAATCCCCTTTTAGGCACATCATCTTTTTGATATCAGAGCATCATCAAAATTGGAATTAAGATTGATCACACCATTGTTTGAATAATTGGTTACAAGTAGTGAAGATTTGACACCATTGTTCATGTGATTGAGACTAGTTTGATTAACATTGTTTGATTGTCTTTCAAATTGGTTTTGCATGTGCTTAATCTTGGTTTTAGGCACGTCAATTACCAACATCCCACTACCTTTACCACCACTTCACTTGCATAACCATAAACTTTACCTCACACCATTACACCAATATCATGCTCACTATATCTACACCACTATTAGCACTTCTATACCATCAACATAACTATTGCCAACCATCCACCACCCTTACACCATTAGCGCTAGCTTCAACACATTGTTGCTCTATGATATCTATATTGCCATTATTGCTGTATTACCACTAGCCATCACCAAATAGCCTTTCTATTACTGTCATACAACAACCATTATTAATGTTGCCACTACCATTAGTACCTCTACACTCCCACACTTCCATCAATTACACCACAACCATTATTACACTACCACCTTCACCACAATTACCATCATCACGATTGCAATCTTGCCATAAACAACACTGTTCCCTCCACTTATCATGTCTCAAAATCGCTAGACATGGCTAACTCACTATATATTCCTTTCTTAATAGGACTATGCAAATTTCAAAACCTATAATAAAATCCATAATTTTTCAATATAATTATCCAAATTTTGTATTAAATCTCTTATGTTTATTAAAATTTTACAATCTCTAACTACATATAAAAACTATAAAATCTTGATAACTAAATCTATTTATACCCATATGTGATCCAATAGTTGTACTAACATTGTTTCCATCCCAATTTGATGGTCTAGTTAAACTAATAAGCACTTGAAATTTAATATCACAAATGAGTGAATTGCAAAACTTAGTATTTAACTGTTGTATACATACACAAACATATGCCACAATCACGTGAGAGGCTATATGTTACGAAACATTAGAGTCTTCATTCACATGTATTTCAAGGGGAGTTAAAGAAAAAAAGAAAGAACCTTTTACAATCGTAAAGTTATGTACACAATTTATGAACAATACTATACATCAAATATTTTTTTTTCTTCCTTTTCAAATTTGCAAAAAAAAAAAAAAAACTTTTACAATCATAAAGTTATGTACACAATTTATGAACAATAATATACATCAAATATATTTTTTTTTCTTCCTTTTCAAATTTGCCGATTATATTTTCCAGTTTGTTAGTGACAGATGTTAACCCGCCTAGTGAAACACTTATTAAGGGTCAAATACATTTTTATTTTTATTTTCCTCCGTTTTTCCAGTTATAGTCACTCGAAAGAAGACAATAATTTTTCTTTCATTCATCTCTTAATGAGTACACACAATCATTCGCCACGACATACCATTTTGGGATGTGGAAAATACGGTCTTTGAGTAGTCCACTCCAACCATAACTCCTTGTTGTCCGGTTTCATTCTGTTGACAGGGTAAAGTAGCAGGACGATGATGACATTGTCATCATTAAAGAGTAGGACCATTCTTTCCCATAACATGTTTCTATCAGCTTGGTCCGTGAGTCAGTGAATTTACTTCTGCATGTACCTTTAGGGAGACATCTGCATGTCAATCTGCCCTCACGCCAGCTTCTCCGTACACATAAGGCTCTACGCCCCTACCCTATCTTCCATTCCTGTCCCCTCGAATTTCTATTATGTTCTATCTGGAAGTATTAACGATACCATTACTCGCAATGATCCTACTGCTACTATTTAATGATAACGAGTAAAATAATAAATATTATTTTTAATTAAATTTTAACTTACTAAATTTATATTTAAAACTTAAAGTTATTTCATATGGTATCTAACAGTTTTTACTTTTTAAATTTATTATTATTTTTGTTATTATTACTATTATTATTATTATTTGGAATATATCATTACCAACATTCATTAATTAATAAGTTATGAAAATGTCAATGATAATAAATTTGAAGGGCAAACCTTCAATTGAATGTCAAATTTAATGATTTCAAATTTCTAGATATAAAATTGAACAACCATATAAATTTTAGATAATAGTCTTAATATTATAAGCATAGAAATAGTAGTAAAACTATCTCCTTTTTTTTCCCGGCTTCGAATATGATCTTCTGTGTCTTTCATAAGTATCATCTTCCAAGAAGGCTTCATTTTATTGTTTCTGTTCAAAAAACCAATACAAATATTGTTAATAAACTACTTATATTGCAGTCGCGTGAGCCATAAGAGGGTCCAACAATTCAACACTTGTGATAATATAAAAGATAAATTTGGAGAATTTTTTGTCATAAAAGGAATTAACTAGATAGGTTCAACAACTGCAGCTGTGATTTTATGTATATAAGACAGCTTAATACCAACCTAATCGAATTGTTATCTCGACATCCCCTGGTCTATATAAAATATGACAACACTTGGAATGAAGGCCCTTACAATACAACTGAATCATGCTTTTATATATATAATCAGTGAAATTAGAACGTAAAAGTCTATTTTTAACTTTATGGATATCCAACATGACGCATGCGTGGATGTATTTGCAACGTGGTCATCGATTTGTGCCATTTTGTAAATTGGGGTTTACGGATGGAAAGATGATTTTTTTGTAATTTTCTGGGATTTTTGTTGACTAAACTAAGTTATTAATTTTGATTTTTTTAATAGTTTGAATTATTATTAGTTAGTGGTTAGTTGTTGATCCTATCTTTTAGGATTATTAGCTATCATGGGTATTGGATCAATTGTAATGGGATAATGGGTAAGTAGTGATTCTAATTTTTCTCTTGCCTAACATCACAACAAGTCCTATAATTCAAAAGTCTATTTTAGTTGTAAAATTGACAGATTGATTTCTTGAATGAAATCTATTATTAGCTCTATTTTTTATTTGCTCACTACCTAGTTTTCTTCTTCAACACAAAGTTATATTTTACTATAATTGGTATCAGAGCTACGATGAACAACACTACCCAATTATCTATTCCTATTCTAGATGGGAAAAGTTACAATCGTTGGTGTGTTCAACTTAAGGTCTTGTTTGACTAACATGATCTATTGGAGGTCGTGGAGAATGGAGTGCATGCATTATAGATAATGCAAATGATGTGCAGAGAGTAGCAAACCGTAACCTGAGGAAGAAGGACAAAAAGGCATTGTATTTCATCCACCAAGCAGGAATGAATGATGAGACGTTTGAACAGATTGAAGGAACTACTACCTCGAATGAAGCATGGACTATCCTATCCACTTCATACAAAGGTGATGAGAAAATAAAGAGGGTGTGTCTCCAAACATTGAGGAGATAGTATGAATTGTTGCAAATGGAATCTACTGAAACAATTGATGCTTACATCAACAAAGTTCTTGCATTGACAAACAATATGAAAACAAATGGTGAAATTATGTTCAAACAAAATAAAGTGGAGAAGATTCTGAGGTCCTTGACTTCAAGATTCGAACATGTAACTGCAATTGAAGAAAGCCATGATCTGTCAACTATGACAGTCAAATTATTATCTAGCCCCTATAAGCACATGAACAAAGGATGAATAACAACAAACTTGACAAGCCAATTGAATAGGTTTTTCAAGCACATGTCTTTTTTGGGGATTCCTACTAAAGACATGGAAATTCTCATGGAAGAGGAAGAGGACGAAGTGGTAATCACTTCAACAAAGGCCATGGTGGTCTAAATCGTAGTGCTACAGAACAAAACAACACAAGTTGCAACTCCAAGTATGGACGAGGTCATAGATGTAACAAAGGAAGATTTGACAAATCAAATGTGGAGTGTTACAGCTGCCACAAACATGGTCATTATGCAAATGAGTGCAAATCTAAGGATGCCAATCAAGTTGCTAATAATGCATAAGAAGTGGGTAATCAAGAACAAGCCGAGAGTGATCATGCAATTTTAATGGTGTCCTCATCAAATGAAACTTCCAATCATCATACATGGTATTTGGATACTGGCTGTACGAATCATATGTGTGAACAAAAGGAGTTGTTTGCTGAGCTTGATGAGTCATTTCATGCAAGAGTCAAATTTGGCGATGGTAGATTCATTCCAGTAATAGGGAAAGGGCGAATCCTTATTACATTGAAGAATGGAGATCACAAGTACATCTCAAATGTGTTTTATGTGCCTGACATGAAAAACAAGCTATTGAGCATGGGTCAATTAGCTGAGAAGGGTTATGTGATGAATGATTTTGGAAATCAATTTTCGATTCTTGATAAATAAGGTACTCTAATTCTAAAACCTCTTTATCAAAGAATCATATGTTCTTAGTTGACATCAGTAAAGGAGAATTTAAGTGTTTGAATGCAATTGTGAGTGATGAATCATGGCTATGGCATCTTCGTTTTGGGCACTTGAACTTCCAAAGCCTAGAAGCTCTTGCTAAACAAAAAATGGTGAAAGGTTTACCCCAAATCAAACAACCTGATCAATTGTGTGAAGCATGTATCATTGGAAAGAATCGTAGGTTACCATTTTCAAAAACTATGGAGCATGTGAAATCTCCTTTGGAGCTTGTCCATACCGACGTATGTGGTCTTATGAATACCCAATCGATTGGAGGTAATAGGTATTTCTTGAAATTTATTGATGATTTTTTGAAAAAGACTTAGATTTATTTGTTGAAGAGTAAAGCTGAGGTATTTGATTACTTTAAGAAATTTAAAGTGTTTGTTGAAAGACAAAGTGGCCAATCACTTAAAGCAATGCGAAGTGATGGAGGAGGTGAATACATCTCTAATGAATTCAGAAAGTACTGTGAAGAACTTGAAATGTAGCATAATACTACATTTCCCTACACTCCTCAACACAATGGAGTGGTTGAGACAAAAAACTGAATTATACAGGATATGGCAAGAAGCATGCTGAAGGCGAAAGGAATGCCTAACTACTTTTGGGCAGAAGCTGTCTCATGTGCAGTGTATCTATTGAATAGATCACCTACTAGGAGTGTTCCTAACATAACCCCTATTGAGGCTTGGAGTGGTTTCAAACCAAACATGCAGCATCTAAAGGTGTTTGGTTCGATTGCTTATGCTCATGGTCCCGTAGCAATGAGGACCAAGCTAAATGATAGAGTAGAAAAAACAATTCTCATTATATACAAGCAAGGTGGGTACAAGCTATACAATCTAATGACTAAAAGGGTTATAGTAAGCCATGATGTGACTTTTAGTGAAGATAAGATGTGGAAATGGAGTGTTGACACTCATGAGGATTCCTAGAAACGTGTAATTTATGCTATGGAAGAAGAAACACAAGTACTAGCCACAAATGAAAGCACAATTCAACCTATTGATATAGAAAGACCAAGGAGGCAACATCGACCACTAGCATATCTACAGGATTATGAAACAAATTTTAATAGTGAAATTGATGATAGAGATTTGGTGCACTTTGCTTTTCTTGTAGATACTAAACCAATATTGCTTGAAGATGCCATTAAAAATCCTAAATGGATGAATGCAATGAATGAGGAGATGGTGGCAATTGAGAAGAACAAGACATGCGAGCTTATTGATCTTCCATAAGGTCATAAAGCCATTAATGTGAAATGGGTTTACAAGATCAAGGTGAAGGCAAACGGTGAAATTGAAAGGTATAAAGCAAGGTTGGTGGCAAAGGGATTTCAGCAGAGACAAGGCTATGACTATAAGGGAATTTTTTTCTCCTGTTGCTCGAATGGAGAGAGTGAGACTATTAATTGCTTTAGCTGCACAAAAGTACTGGAAAATTCACTAAATGAATGTCAAATAAGCTTTTCTTAATGGCCCACTTGATGAGGAAGTTTATGTAAAGCAGCCACTTGGTTTTGTACAATTTGGGAAAGAAGAAAAAGTGTACAAACTTAATAACGATCTATATGGCCTTAAGCAATCACCAAGAGCATGGAACAAACAAATTGATTTGTTCCTTCATGAAGCTATTTTTTAGAAATGCCCCCTCCGATCATGGCTTATATGTGGAGGTTAATAGTTATGGAAATTCACTAATTTCATGCCTTTATGTTGATGATATAATTTTCATAGGAAGCAACCTTAACATGATTAATGACTTCAAGCAAACCATGATGAAGGAATTTGAGATGACTGATCTTGGTTTTATGTCCTACTTTTTGGTATTGAAGTTGTTTAAAGAGAAGATAGGATTTTCATCAATCATAAAAAATATGTTTCTAAATTTCTAGTGAAGTATCAGATGGAAGATTCAAAACTAGTTCAAACTCTAGTGGAAACTGGTACAAAACTGGTTAAAAATGGAGATGAATGAACTATTGATCCAATATATTTCAAGAAAATTGTTGGAAGTTTGAGATATCTCACTTGCACAAGACCTGATATTTGCTATGCTATGGGACTAGTCAGTCGATTCATGGAGTCTCCTCGATAGATGCATCTACAAGTAGTAAAATAGATCATGCGATACATCAAAGGTACTCATGATTTTGGTTTGTTTTACTCATCATCTAAGGAATATGAGCTTATTAGATACTTTGATAGTGACTGAGGCGGAGATTTAGACGAAAGAAAGAGCATAAGTGGTCCTTGTTTTATGCTTGGGAATACTGTTTGTTCATGGTCATCGAAGAAGCAATCCATTGTTGCCTTATCAATGTGTGAAGCTGAGTACATAACAGTAGCATCCAGTGCATGTTAAGTGGTTGGGCTTAGCAATATAATGAGCCAAATTGGTTTTAAATTGCAAGGACCATTGAAGATTTATGTTGATAATTTTTCTATAATTAATTTAGCCAAGAATCCAGTCTTTCATGGAAAAAGAAAACATATCAATATTCGATATCACTTTCTAAGAGATCAATCAAGTTGCAAATAATATGATCAAGCTAGAACATTGCAAGACTGAAGATCAAGTTATAGATATCCTCACTAAACCATTGAAGATTGATGCTTTTATCAAGTTGAGGAACCTACTTGGCGTGAAGGCTCTTCCGAATCATAATTAAGGGAGAATGTTGACTAGACTATGTTATTAATTCTGATTTTTTTAATAGTTTAAATTATTATTAGTTAGTGGTTAGTTGTTGATCCTATCTTTTAGGACTATTAGCTATCATGGGTATTGGATCAGTTGTAATGGGATAATGGGTAAGTAGTGATCCTAATTTTTCTCTTGCTTAACATCATAACAAGTCCTATAATTTGGAAAACTGTTTTTGGTTGTAAAATTGTGAGATTGATTTCCTAAATGAAACCTATTATTAGCTCCATTTTTTATTTGCTCACTACCTAGTTTTCTTCTTCAATACAAAGTTATATTTTACTACAATTTTTATGTATTTAATGGATAAGAAAGAAGTAACTTTAGGTTTTTAGTGTTTATGTAATTAATTGAAAATAAAGATATGCATGAATCAGCAACTAGATATTACTCATCAACTATGAATTTGGATTGGGTAAATTAATAATACAATAGTTGATATTACTTGTGATGATTGAAAGATTAATTTAAGGTTGATTTACAAGATTATTGATATGATGTATAGTAATCTAGAAAAGCTAAGTTCGCCATAATCAATATAAATTTATTGGTTGAGAAGAACAAAAGGAGTCAAAACTCTCTCTAAAAATTCAATATAAAAAGTAGCATCTAATAATCTTCACGTGAAAATACTACCCATGCTTTATATAGGCATAAAACCCTAGCTACCCTATATAACTAAGAAGACATAAAAGGATATGGCTAAAATTAAAAATTAAACTCCTAGATGATCAAATGAAAAGATAAATAAGAAAATAAAGGAAATACATTGAAACATCTAAGACCTAAAGGAAATACATTGAAACATCTAAGACCTAAAACTCTGAAGGACTCAAAGTAATATAAAACTGTCAAAATAACATGGAAATCCTGGAATGCTATTTCACACGTGACAGGTCGATAAGCCGGTTGGATATTCGGTCGCAGGTCCGAGATCAATGTACCGATCAACCTTGGTTGCATTGTGCCGGTCTATTCCATTTTCTCGGCTCATCTTCCTATAATCTCTATCACAAGTCTATTTCGTGATAAAGATATCTCTTAAGAGTAAGTATGATGACGGTTAAAGTTTATAAGTGTTGAAAAACTCAACCTGATAACAAAACAATTACCGTTTTGGATTTTTCTAAAAATGCATCAGGGATGGGTTGTGGTATTTCGTAAGTGCAAATTCTATAATCATCTATGACCTAACTAAGAGCAACTAAAATGCCCTATGGTTGATATTCTTTGACTTTTAATATCCCTGCCAAGCGTGAACAATAAATAACTTTTATCACTTCCGTACCATATAAATATGTGACTAGACGTAGGCATACGGCGGGTTGGCCGATGCCCTGGCCACAACTCATCCCACCGGATCCTAGAATTAAACCTGTCCTGTAGGGCACGTTTTGACTTATCAATCACCCATTAAGTTCATCACGAGTCTTATCATCATAAAATTAAAGAAAAAAAAATAGAAAAATAGAAAATAAGTCGTAAAATTGAACTATAGCAAAAATTTAAATTATTTTTATATGAATTAAAAATAATATTTTTTATTTATAATATTTAATATGTTACTTTATAATATAAGAATTAAATAAGTCTACAGTATTAATTTATTACATATAAGTTTTCATGAAAAAAGAGTTTTTATTTGTTAGTAATGTGAGAATAATTTTGATTATTTATTTATTTATTTATTTTCATATTACTAGTATCGGAGTATAGTTTAATATAGTTTTATATAATTAAAAAGGTAAATCCTTTTGAACTTTATTAATAAACAGGCTAAAACTACTTGATTATTGGGCTTGATCTTGTTGAATTCAAAACACTAGAATTTTAAATAGAAAAACTAACTAATGGAAAAAAGATAAGAGTCCAGTGGGTGCAAGACCCATAAACCAACTATAGGACTTGGTAGGTCTAAGGACTTGCTACGTAACCCCAGGGATGAGTTGGTCTTGGTTCGTCAATTTTTATAACTGTGACCCCTCTAGTCTAGGTAGCTTAGGTCGGCACTACAACAATTATTAGAAAATGTGAAACGTAAAAGCTTAAAAAATCATGACAATAAATCTATTATAAGAATTTACATTCCTATAAAGAAATTATCGCAATAGGTCTACTAACTTTGGGATTGCAAGGAAGATATTCTCACACTTGGAAAAAAGTATTTGTGAGAAGCATAATTCTCGCTAAATGATAACATTTGTGAGAAAAAAAGTTATCAGATGAGGCTAATACACATAAAAAAAATAAAGAGGCATTTGCGAGGATTGAAATAGTTACAATAAAGCATTTGTGATGAATCAAATTGTGGCAATATGACATTTGCTAGGAATAAAGCTGTGACAATAAGGCAATTGCGAGGAATGAAATTGTGGCAATGAGGCATTTATGAGAAATCAAATTGTGGCAATTACGCATTTGCGAGGAATCAAATTGTGGCAATATGTTTAAGAGAAATTACTTGTGGGAATTTACTTGAAATCAAATTGTGGAAATTTGTGAGGAAAACATTTTGGCCATACATATTTACAAGAAATAAATTATGGCACATAAAAAATAAATTGCTACTTTAGCAATGTTTGCGGCAAATGAATTGTCACATAATGTGATTCCCCACATAATGTAAAATTGTCACACAATTTTTATGGGAAAAAAAAAACCTATGATACATTATACATTCTTTAGCACTGTATACAATATCTTCATCAAGTCAGTAAAGTGACATCCTCCATTAGCCAAAAAGAAAGAGAATTTACGAGGAATGAGGAAAAATTCCTTGAAATACCTAATGTTTACGAGAAATGAATTCTCACAAAATGTAATAAGATCAGACAAAAAAAAAAAACCTGCTCCAATTTGTCACAAAGATGGTTCTGCACTATGCACTATTCATTCCCAAAACAAAAAATATCCAATCAAACATCTAACCATAAATATCCATCAAAGTTCCAAAAAAATATACACGTCACATGAGATCTAACAAAGAAAAAAAAAAGTGACATGGTACTTGGCCAACAAGCGATATAATATCTAGCCAAGCAAAAAAAAAAAAGTCACTTGATAAACATAAAAAGTAGCTACTATAGTCTACTTTGATGATGTACTATACAAACAATTGAATCAATCACTAATGTTCGTCTGTTAGAGGCTATGGTTGTTGTTGTTGGACAATGAGGAAACTATAGAATGAAGCTAGAAAGAAAGATTATGGATGCCTGACTTATGGCTGTGCCGGGGATTAGGGTGTGATGGTTGCTATGAGGATCCATCTAATGGTGTGATAAATGGAGCTAATGGCATATTTCCAGTGCTAAACCCACTAAAAAAGGGTGATGATTGCAATGATGATTGGATAGGTTGTAATGATGGTGAGGTGCTCGATAGATGTCAAACCCATTGTTGTTGCAAAGCAAAAAACTACTGTTGTTGTGCCATAAAATGATCAAGTAATTTTTTTTGTCGAGCAACAGTATCTTCCAATGTGGATATTTTGTTCTCCTACCTTGTCACTTGTTCATTGGATGCCATAGGTGCAAAATGGCAAAGAAAAGGGATCTCAGGAATGGATGAAGGTGGTTTAGGGCCACCATAGCCCAAACTATGGCTATATCCAGCCTTATAACCAAGGACCTCTCTTATGATCTCAACTTGTGTCTTCGACGTCTAATCGGATGATTGAGGTTGTTGCAAATTTTGCTTGTGTGATTCCACCGTAGCTCTCTAGATCATGTAAAATATAGTTACAAGACAAACAATGGGAAAAAAGAAAAAGAAAGAATCTTTACTAAGTTACAATGGTTAAAAAAAAAAAAAAACCTAGAAGTAATTGTTGATATATAACTTACATGTTTACACTACATGAATTTCTATATTTACTGACATTTGCATATTTTTCAAACATCGCTGATTTTAATATACTTTAGTCATGTTTATTAAAAGTTGCAAAAAATATATCATTAACGACGTTTATAACTAAAGTGAAATATATAAACTATATACACATAAAATGTGTTGGTGTAAATGATAATAGAGGTCATGCTTAAAATATATATATATATATTAAATAACTAATAATGAAAAGGTTAAATATTTAAATTATTATTTTTTAAATCCTTTTTTCTTCAAAAATTTGAAATTTAAATTATAATATTTACATAATTACTCCATTTTTTTTCTTTATTTATATCTAATTTGATTCGTATATGATATGTCTATTTATTGATGTGCTTAAAACCAAGTCCAAGCACAATCAAATGAATCAAAGAAAACAATCCTCAATTCACATACAAATCGGTACACTAGAAATGGAATTTGCATGAACGCTAATGGAAATTTGATGCAATCCAAGGGTTTAAAGATGAAATCAACATCCAATAATGATCAACTTCACTAAATAACAATAAGATCAAGTGAATTCCACGTGAAATGGATGAAGAAGAAAAGCATCAAACCGTGATATATTCTCTTCCAACACAATCACAAATTCACGCCACCAATGTGATGGTAAGATCAAGTACTAAAGTAATCAACCTTAAACAAGATAATTGATCACAAATGCAATAAAAAATCTAACCAAGAAACTTCCAATTCAACCTTAGATATGACTCACTAGAGATGAAATGAAAAACAACAAAGAAGGAATTGATATGACTCATAATTTCCCCTTATTGCACTCGCCACAATTCCAATTCTTGGGATTGAAATTGATAAGAGAAAATGAACTAGGAAGAGCCCTAATTCCCACACGTTAAGTGTATGTTTCAAATCTGCAAAATGGCCTCCTCAGACCCTACTACAAGCAAGTATTTATACTTACTACTCCTAGGGTTAGAAAATGGTAAAAAATTACAAGTTTGCCACTTTTAAGGTAGCCGATCCTAAATGGAAATTACAATAAAATGAAAGTTCCCCAAAAGAAAAATATAACATAAAATAGTCTATAGAACAAATACAAAGTACAAAAATATCATAAATCTTCATGAGCCAATGCTTTGGAATGGAAACAATCGCAGCGGATCTTTGATTATAAATCTAAAGATGTCCCATGTCCATCAACTAGTGTATGACATATTGGCATCCCATGGAGAATTATTATTGTACCTGTAAGATTATTTCTCAAATATTTATTAGATGAAAGAAATAACGTAAAATGTGAGTGATTTGGATCATCATCCAAATCGAGTTCTGAAAGTGTCGATGGTGCCGAAAATTTTCCCATCATCTCCTAGGGCTTCTGAAAGATTTGCCCTTAAATCTAGAAGGTCTTTTAGATTGAAACCCAATGTTTAGAATTGCTTGTTGGCTGAAAATCTAGAAAAACTATACGTGCTTCTAACTTGTTCCTGGAAAGAATGAACCTTAGATAGAGACAAAGGAGTCAATAAAATCCGAATACCATCCTTCTGAAACATGTAAGTGTTTCTGAACCCATCATGTAACACCTTTATATCAAATAGCCATGGTCGACCTAATAGTAAATGAAATGCATACATAGGAAGCACATCATAGATAATCTCATTACTATACCGATCTCCTATACTGATTGGTACCATTGCTCACTGTGTAACATGCAAATTACCTCGGTTGTCCAACCAATGCACTTTATATGAGTTAGGATGAGAGCTAGTGGTTAATTGTAAGTTTTTTACCAATGCAGTAGATATGACATTAGTACAACTACCACTATCGATAAAAAGCATACATAGGTTACCTCAAATCTAACAAGGTGTGTGGAACAGATTCTCCCTCTGTATGTCCTTGGTATCTGGAGAAATAGTCATAGCCTTGTGTAACATGTTAATAGGTAAGTATTTTCCTCCCTTTCCATCCCTATATGTTTCAGCATGTTCATCATTATAATACTCTTGTAAGGCTAAGGATAAATCTATACGCTCGACAGTCTCTTCCTCATCATCTTCCTCGTTATCCTTCATGACAGTCATCACCCTTTTATTGGGACACTGTGTAGCTATATGTCCAAATCCCATGCATTTGAAACATTTAATCTGGCGCATCTTCCCACTGGTTGACCCTTGTACCATTTGCCTCAAATCAAATCCAACTACCTCTTTGCCTTTCCCAGAAACATTTTTCTCCTTTTCTATAGTAGGGATAATTTTGTCTACAACCCTGAAATGCTCACCTGCTCCCTTTGACCCATCCAACTGACCAACAACCCCCATGGGCTTTGAATTAGTGCTAGGCCTACTCCTAATAACCTGGAATGAATAGGATCGCCTCTATCTTTCCACTTTCAAGGCTAACTGTATAGCTTCATCAAGTGTATTATATCTCTGAAGCTCAACTGCACAAACTATCTTATACTTCAATCTAGATACAAAACGTGCTAGGGTTTGTTCAGGAGATTCAACTAATCCACATCTGATCACTAGTGTCTTAAACTCCTGTACGTAGTCATCAACTATTTAACCCCCCTGTCTTAGTGTCTGGAGACGCATAAATAACTCATGCCTGTAGTGTTTCGGTACAAACCTCTTCCTCAAAACTCATTTCATGTCTCTCCAAGTGTGTATTTTGGTCTCTCCATCCCTTCACTTGCTGATCACCATATTTTTCCACCACAAAGCGGCATACCCTATGAACTTTACAGCTGCAAGACGTACCCTGGAGTCATCATCAATCTCATAACACTCGAAAAGACCCTCAACTTTGTCTTCCCAATCTAGGTAATCATCGACGGAACCCCTACCATCAAATGAAGGCATCTGTAGCTTCACATACTCTAATCCTCGAGGTGGTCTAAATTCCCTGTCTGGGTATGGATTAACCCCAAAATTATCATCTCCGTCTTCCCTAAGAGCATGATAATCTCCTTCTACTCTTCTCCCCAAATTTCCTCTAACTGCCCCTTCTCTCTAGACATTCTAAGGAGCTACTCTAGGTGGTGCCTGAAGATTTACCACAGGTGGTGGTGGCAATATCATCCTATCAATCCTTGTTGCTAATGTAGCAACAATTGTGGTAAGGTCCTGAAGTTGTTCATCTAGAGTTCTTCCACTTGTATTTCGACGACTCGATCTGCCACCCACTTGGCTATTGGCCTCATTGCCAATGCCTCCATTCACACTATCATTTGACATGTTTGTGGATGCGATTTATTTGAAGTACAAATGTAATCTCAAATAATTTTATCACACTCCCTTCACTTCACTACGTCACAATAACACGTTTGGATAACAACACACACACTTGTACACCCACGGTGCAACAAGTCACCAATGCAATAAATACTTCTTGTCACTTCAAGTATAGTAAAATAATTGAAGCGCAAATAAATACTTCCAAGTAGTTAAGATATTGAGTTCAACTAAGCAAGTGTTTAAGTAATAATACTCAATAACTTTCACACTTAAATGCTTATCTTTGAATTTCAAACCTCACTACTTAACTTCCTGTATTAGCCACGGTTCACACTCACACTTGATCTTAATGTGCAGCACCTTACTCCACACAACTTCCATAAATTCACACCGCCACTCACATCACACATATACACGTAGCAACCACTTCAACCACCACTACATTCACACAACACTTTATGGTGCAAATTACCTTTCACTTAACATACACCAAAACTTTCGCCACATGCATACACTCTTCACTAATTTTACAAAAACACAACTCCACAGACATATACCTTTTATACACGTTGTAGCACACACATGCACACTCTTCCACACTTGAATTTCTCCACTTCTATACAAGTTTCAAACCGCAACTCACAACAAAAGGCAGCTTAAATTCAAATTCAAAATGAGATCATTAATTGCAATATTCCACAAATGGTAAGGAGCCACTTTCAAATTAAAATGAACACACAATCACTTCTATCACTTAATGTGTGTTTTGAAATTCAAATAACTTCCCTTTTTCCCACATTACTCAAATCTGGAAATTGCAAATTGTTTCTCCCCAATTTCGAATTCACAAATGTCACACACAACACTATAACACACGGCAAGGATTTCAAAGCAACACTTTCCTAGCCTTCAAATTTCACTTCCCACAAATGATGATAATGATGAATTCCATTAAACTAATCACGGTCAACTCAACGAGACAACAATATGGTGAGTACTTCATGTCCACATCACTTAACAACAAGGAAATCACTTCAACAACACAATTGAAATAATTCAATTCTTCAATGCACAATTTTCGGATCAAGGTAATAAGAACCCTAATTTCCAAATTCCAAATTGCAATTCCCTCCTCTTAAACCTCAAGCTCTGATACCAAAAGATAATGTGCTCAAAACGAAGTCCAAGCACAATCAAATGAATCAAAGAAAACAATCCTCAATTCACATACAAACCGGTCCACTAGAAATGGAATTTGCATGAACCCTAATGGAAATTTGATGCAATCCAAGGGTCCAAAAATGCAATCAACATCCAATAATGATCAACTTCACTAAATAAAAATAAGATCAAGTGAATTCCACATGAAATGGATGAAGAAGAAAAGCACCAAACCGTGATATATTCTCTTCCAACACAATCACAAATTCATGCCACCAATGTGATGGTAAGATCAAGTATTAAAGTAATCAACCTTAAACAAGATAATTGATCACAAATGCAATAAAAAATCTGACCAAGAAACTTCCAATTCAACCCTAGATATGACTCACTAGAGATGAAATGAAAAACAACAAAGAAGGAATTGATATGACTCACAATTTTCCCTTATTGCATTCGCCACAATTCCAATTCTTGGGAGTGAAATTGATAAGAGAAAATGAACTAGGAAGAGCCCTAATTCCCACACATTAAGTGTATGTTTCAAATATGCAAAAATGGCCTCCTCAAACCCTACTATAAGCAAGTATTTATACTTGCTACTTCTAAGGTTAGAAAATGGTAAAAAATTACAAGTTTGCCACTTTTAAGGTGGCCGGTCCTAAATGGAAATTACAATAAAATGAAAGTGTCCCAAAAGAAAAATACAACATAAAATAGTCCATAGAATAATTATAAAGTACAAAAATATCATAAGTCTTTATGAGCCAATGCTTTGGAATGGAAACAATCGCAGCGGATCTTTGATTATAAATCTGAAGATGTCCCATGTCCATCAACTAGTGTAGGACATATTGGCGTCCCATGGAGAATTATTATTGTACTTGTAAGATTATTTCTCAAATATTTATTAGATGAAAGAAATGACGTAAAATATGAGTGATTTGGATCATCATCCAAATCGAGTTCTGAAAGTGTCGATGGTGCCGAAATTTTCCCATCATTTATCATTTTTTTTTCACTTTTTATTCCCTTGAATACCAAAATTACTCCCTCTTATTTTGTTGTATATGCTCTCTCTCTCTCTCTCTCTCTTCCTCACCTGCGTGGTAAAGCCAAAACACACGTACACACTCTTTGATGTGCCTAAAAGGGAGTTTAAGCACATGCAAACGAACCAATTTACAACCCCTAAAGGACAAGATCAAAATCGGTTCAAAGTGAGACAAAATTGTGTGAACCCTAATTGATGGAATATGATCCGAATGATAAAAATCAATGAGATTCAATCACAAAGATGATAATTCTCAATTGATTCATGTAATCAACTCAAGTTCCAAGAGAATTCCAATCAAAACATCAACAATAAAACTGTGACCCCTCTTCACAACTAGTCCCTTCCATGCAAAACATTGTATAGTGAAATTGATTGCAATAACAAGTGACAAAAACCAATCAATGATGTATAATGAAAAAAGAGGATACAATTGACATCAATTTCATATCAAAGAACCACCTTAATCAACTCTAGATATGACTCACTAGTGATGAAAAGGAAAAACACAGCGTAGGGAATTGATATTACTCACAATTTCTATGTTGCAACTGGCCACAATTCCAATTTTTGGATTAAAATTGATAAGAGCCAATGAAATTAGGAAGAACCCTAATTCCTCACACAAAAAGTGTATGCTACAAATTTCAACTCTATATCCCAAAACCCTACTTAAGCAAGTATTTATATTTGCTCCCTTTAAGGTTAAAATGTCAACAAAATTACAACTACGCCACTTTAGGGTGGCCAGTCCTAAAACACAAATTACAACCAAATAAAAATGTCCAAAAAACTTACAACATAAATGGTTCCAAGAAATAAATTACTAGTACAACATAATCTTCAACAAGCTATCTCTTCAATGGGATTCGTCGGTCCAACTCATCGCCGGTTTAGGTCGATCCATGAATAACCCACAAACAGAGTCTTAGTGAGTTTGTTCACCACCCTGTAAAGCATGATAAGTGTGCTTATTGGAATATACAATACATGAGTAATAGAAAAGAAGTTAGTAAAAAATAATTCCGATGTCGATTTGCTTAAAAAGGACCCTCATCGCCAAGATTTGAAATCCTTTGGTTCATGTCCTAATGATAGGTCTTGTAGGATTTTGATTCCTATCACTCTCTCTACAAAACCCTTCCCTTATCTTCAACCAAAACCCCTTCTCCCTATCTCACTCTCTCTCTCTCTCTCTCTCTCTCTCTCAAAATGTCGACCTTAGGCACACCAATCCTAAACCTCCTATCTCTAACTGATCCATCCTCATGTCGTTCCTCCAAAACCTTGACTTCCTCTCCTCACCACTATTTGTCAATCCTCTCCTCCATCAAACCCCTTAAAACCCTAACTTTTCTCACTCCACTCAGCTAAAATCCTTCTCCACCATTACCAAAAACCCTAATTGTTTCATCCTCTTCGTTGCCCAAACCTCGGATTGGGCACAGTAGGAAGAAGACAACAATACGGTGACAATAATTGAACATCAGCAAGAAGAAGAGGAAGAGGTATTTGGGAATGAGAGTGAGAACGAAGGTGAAAGTTTAGGTGTTGTTAGTGAAGATTGGATAAATCAAAATGAGGGTGAGATTGAGAGTGAGAATGAGAGTGGAGAAAGAGATGGAGAGGGTTATGTTGAACCGCCTAAAGAGGCGAAGGTTTTTGTTGGCAACTTACCTTATAAGGTTGATAGTGAGAGATTAGCTATGTTATTTGTGCGAACTGGTATAGAGGAAATTACTAAGGTATAAAGATACAATCTTTATATGATTTAGCTAATTGGGATGGGTTTATAGGGGGAATTTCATGTTTTTTAAGTAGTTGATTCCCCCCTCCCTCTAAGTAGAGAACATTGGCAATTTGAAGTTTTTGTTTTTGTTTTTGTTTTATAGGTTAATTATAATAGAGAGACGGGTTGGTGTAGGGGGTTTGGGTTTGTGACGATGAGTATGGTTGAGGAAGCGGATAAAGCTGTGGAAATGTTCCATCGATATGTAAGATTTGGGTCACTTAGGTCATAGATGTGGTTGCCTTTTGCACTGTAGTTAGTTAGTTGTTCATTTGTTTTCTGTTAAGTTAATATGTCGCATCAAATCTTCTAAGTAGAAATATGTGAAATATATGTGTTATATTTCATGCTTTTGGAAGGAAAAGAACCAACTTCCATATTGCAGTTGACTTCTGCACTAAAAATGTGCATATTAACAGGAGAATAATGGTTAAACTACTTCATCTTTTTCTGAAATTTATCTTCAACATTATTAGAGCATGCTGATGTTTCTTGATAGAAACAAATGGACATCTTAAATAAAGATTGGGTTATGAAAGAGTTTCGTGATAGAAAGTAATCAATCTTAGTTGCAAAAACTTGATAGAGATTGGTTTCTAGTTACTTATTCTCAACTACATACATTTTTATTAAGTTTTGTTGATTTTAATTTGCTTTTACTAATCATTTATACTAAATAAAGTTCATCAAATGAAGTGGAATTGGCTTGTATTGTGGATAATAAATGAAATCATTTTAGGTTGTGAATGTCAGAGTACTCCATAAGGTAGGATCTCATGCAGTTACTAGTTTCTAGTTCTTAAATTCTTAGAGAAATGCATTATGTTTAAATAGTGTATATGCATTTTGGCATTCGCCCGAGTTTGTAGAGAGTTACTTTTGCTTAAATGGAGGTGTTTTTATACTGTAGGCTTCCTGTAGACTGCTACATTTATGGAGGTTCTTCATGGAGCCTTAGGTGGGGCATTCATTCAAAGTTTGAGCTCATATGTTATTTAGAGAAATTGTTTGAACATAAAATGTTCCAGTTTCTATTTCTTTCTATTAAAACTTAAAGGAATTGTTCCAAGTGGTGTGCTGTTACCTTTGATGCAATGGGGCAAAAGAACACACTTCCTTTTGGTAATTGTTGCTCGAATCAATGAGGTCACATGCGTTTCATTCCCTTATTGTTTGAAATTACAACAATTAACAATGAACCATGCCATTAAAATTCAAGCATGTATGTGTTTCTATGGAGCATAGGTTGTAAGCTAATTTAAGAATAATTTATGCATAACTTATTTCTATGTTACTAAAATTCTTTGTTTATCATTCTCTTTGCCTGTGCAGGTCCAGGAATTGCCCTCAGTATTTCTAACCTTTATAGCTTGGTGCTTAAGTGATGTAAGTGTAGAACTGTTGTCATATGAAAACCTTAGTAAATTTCTACATATAATGTAACTTAGTTGATGCTTGATAGATCATTTATTAGTGATATTTAGAGACAAATGATTGTTTTGCCAACCTATACTTTAAGTAGAAGAAACATCAACATGCTCTAATAATTTTGAAGATAAATTTCAGAAGAAGATGAAGTAGTTTAACCATTATTCTCTTGTTAATATGTTCTGTGTTGGACATGATTGTATGTTGGCTTCCTACTAGACTTCTCAAGAACCCTTTTTCTATTGGTGGTTGAGACAACTTTGGAATGGAGTGGGCCAAGGGCTATGGTGCCTCATTGTGGGAGGTCTAATTTTTGGGTTATCGAAGTATGGATTTCTAGATTGGGGTGCACTGCCATCTTGAGGTGTTTTATGTTCTGGCTCATGGCTCATATGTTTTGGTGGAAGGGTGCATCAATCTATCCTGGCACCTATATGAATTGCTCTAGTGAATCTTTATCCTTTGAGTTCAAGTTGCACTTTGCTTTTTTAGGGTTTTAGATATATATTCATATTTATTTTAGCTTCCTAATAGTTGTTTATGGTGTAGCTATCTTTTGGTAAGTACATTGTTGTAGTTTTTTCCCATTTGTAGACAATGTAAATTTACTTTCTAGCATAAAAAAACTGTTATAGGGAATTTGAGCACACCATCACAACCCTGGATTTGGCGCCTCTATTTTAAGCCTTAATGATTCTTGGAATTTCTTTAAAAGGCACTCTCTTGTGCCTCTATTATAAGATGAATCTTATATTCTTACCCAAAAAGAAAATGCATCTTATGTCGGTGCATCTGTTGTTGTCAACTTTGAGATTCAAATGGTTGGAAAGATGAATTTGTTTTTTGATGAATTTATTTTCTTAAGGCAATGCATATGTTTAGGTATACATGTGTGTAAATGCGAAATGTTTATTGAACTGAAATGTTGAGCCGATGCTAAGTTGACTGATGTATTTGCAATTGGGGAGCTACATGTTGAATTGTCATTAGTACAATGAGTTAAAAATAATGGTTCATGTCTGCTTTCTTTTTTTTTTTTTTTTGGAAAGGTGGGGGTAGGGGCTTGCTGGGGTTTCAGTTTTGCAACATATTTATGCGTGTGTGTGTATGTGTAGGTGGGTGGCTCTACACTCTAACACATGTCATGTATGGATTGTTCTTTGCTTCTCAATCTCAGTTTTCACTACCTATAAATAACTTTTCTTCCATCAAGAACCCATCGTTCTTCATTTTTCATTTATCAAATGCACAAACCCTTTTGAAGAGTGTTTAATTTCTTCTGTAGGGATTTTACTATGATGCATTTTATTGTGATTTGGGCTTTAATGAAGATCACTTTAAGAAAATTTAACAGGGTGGTGGCAAAATTGCTACGGTATCAATTGAACTTCTGTTTATAGTAGCCATTTCAAGTCTTTAAATGAATAGCAAAAGAAGTTCTGAGCTACTTAATGGCATTATTTTTTTCTTGGAATCAAATAGATAGAGAAGCTCATCTTGTTTGCGATAATATAACTGAGGCTTTGGGATGTTTATCATCAAATTGATATCTTATATCCATTAAATTCGATTGTATATCATTAATTTTATTGTTAATTTGAACATCTTACTTCTTCTACTAAGCACTTAATTTGCCCATTTTTATAGGAGACTAATCAAGACAAAAGGTGCATGACCACTACCATAATTGTAACTTCCCAAACTGATGATTTTTTGTGTCCATTTGAGAAGAATCTATTATTGACCTAAGCTTGGATACATCTTTTTTTGGTCCACTAAATTTTTAAATTGTGGTTTAACTATGTTTAAATGTCACCTATCATAACTGTCAGTTACGTCTAAACGTTGCTAATGGTAGTCTTTTACTACGTTTAAATATCGCCAATATTACTTATTTACCGCGCTTTTTGTGTCCATAAATTTTTTATTGTGCTACTACTACATTTAAACGTTGCTTATCATAACTATTAGCAACGTCTAAACGTTTCTAATGTTAGTCTTTTACTACGTTTAAACGTCGCATGTAGTATTGATTTACTACACTTTTTTTTTTGCCATTCATTTTTTAATTGCCATTTTACTATGTTTAAACGTCGCATATTACCTATTTTTAGCAATGTTTAAACGTCGCCCAATATAATACATTTAGCTACATTTCCAATCGCAGTTAGTTTTTGTGACGGACCTTTGGCAACGTTTATTAGCAACGGTTATTAAACATAGTTAAATCTTTTTTGCAACATTTATTTCATATTTAAAAACGTTTATTAAATGTCGTCTAAGATTGAAATTCCTATAGTGTTATCTTGTGCAATAGAATTCACCCATTTAGATGATTCACCTTTTCTTTTCTTATGGTTGTGTTCAAATGTCCCTATCTTTGATAATCCCTAATATGCTATAGTAAAACAAGTTCATACCAAGACATAAGTTGTATCAATTGCCAACATAAATAATAATCTTTGAAGCAAACGATCATATCATCCTAAACAATAACAAGCAACTAGGCATCTTTTTTCCATACCTTACTAAGTTGAATATTCATGAATGATTTCGTGTCGGTGGTGTGGTTATATTGCAACTTTTCTTGGTTGATTTTGTTTACTAAAGAACGCTTTTGAGTGAAAAGGAAAATAACTACACTATTACATGTAAACACATACAATAAGTATTAAATAGGCGAATGACCTAATGATGGGGGTTATTGTTAAAAAAGTCACATAAAGCAACCCAATCAGCTAGCCAGTGAAGCAAACCCTTTGGTACTTTCTGACATGCTCTCTCACCTTCACCATACTCCTTATACTTTTATTTCAATCGATATCGCAACTCACAATATGTTCTACCAATGATCTTGTGAAATATCAATGGCCATGGTGGATCATTTTCCAAGCTAAGATCAAACGTTTCCCACAAATGTCAAAAATTTGATGGGAATGGATAAATCTTTGTTTTGCATCATAATGTAAACTAAGATCAAGAGTAAGAAGGAAACAACTCACCACAACTACACTAGTCACCCTTTGTCATATCTCTAATGGCACTTTTGACTAACCTTTGCCTCTAGCTTCAAGATAGCACCATGGAGAAGAGTGATGATGTATTGAAGTGAACTATTCGGATAACATTCGTGCAATGTCTCCTCATGGCCATTGTAAATGTCATGCAATTTTAAAACAGGATTACGACCCATGCTCTACTTAATTAACTCGTAACAGGTTCCTTTATAAACACCCTCATGCCAAGGCTTTGCATTGTGCTCTAATGTATTATCCTCTTGCATATTCTCATTAGAAGGTTCTTTATGTTGCTCATCAAATTAATCATCATTGTGCTTATCACTTGCTTCATCCTCCAATGCATCTAATGACTCTAGAGGCTCTCGATAATTGAGGTGCTCCTGAATAGTGTCAACCTCAAACTAATCGACAAGATAATCTCTCACACGACCAGGCCTTGGAACATCCATACTGCACAAAATAACATTGAAAGAATTAGTAAAAGATAAACCAAGTAAAAGGATTTTTTTGTGTATATAAATCTAATAAAAAAAGAATTGACAAGATCAAAAAGTGAATATTACATAACCATTTAATAACATAACCTTACAATATCTACTCTTCTTTATCACTACTATCGATGGAATACTTATCACTACTATTCATATGAACTAATGGTAGACTTTCTTTTGGTATAGGAACATGAGCTAATTCCCCAAGATGAACAAAAATTTGATTTATTGGGATCATTCTACCACTTCTCTATTGTTGTAGTAGCTCATATAATCGAGGTTGGTCAATAATATCATGATCAACTCTATCATATGGCTAAAATAATTCTCAATGGAATAAATAGCGATAATGAACCTTCTAGACCACCTTTCAATCACTAGTAGGCTTCTTTAAATCTTTTAGATAGAAAACCTATTGAGCTTGATCAACGAGAATGTTAGGATCATTTTCATACCATGTTCAACTAGTATTAATTGTAACCATATCACCGTCAGTTAACTTAGGTTTATCTCGATATGTATCATACCATTTGCACTTAAAGAGGAACACACACCTACCATGAGTTTAGTTCAATTGTATGATGTTGGTTATCATCCCATAGAATGTAATGGTTTTTCCATCATGCCCGCCTAAGACAACAATACCACTATTTTGTGGTTAAAGACATACCTCCCGATCTTTTGTAATAAACCTAACTCTATTTACCACACAACCTTGATAAACCTAAACATGCTTTTGTAGGCCCCATGAAAAGGAATCTAAGCCATTAGATTTTTTAAATGTACCTATAGTTTTGGCAAATACAATCTGTGTAGAAATAAATAAAGTTAACTTGGATTTTAAAATCCACAAGTGTGGAATCATAAGTTAATTAGTTTATTAGATGCACTTACTTTAGTTTTAAACCATGCTGGAAATTGCTCCATAATAATTTCTTGTACATCGGTTCATCCATAACGTTCTTGTAACTCTTGTTCAAATTCCCTAATTATTTAAAAATTGTATGAAAGATTTTCATTTCTTTCATAAAAAAGATTTAAATAATAAAGAAATGCTTAACTAATGTACAGATGAATCTCCTCAAAAATTTTTGATACATACTAATGCATCTTATTTATCTCCTCATTGACTTCAACATATGTACAATTGCCCATTGGGTGCACCACTTGTGAGAAAACATAAAAACTTGCTTTCAGAAACTCAACATCATCCCATTGCTTATAAGGCCTATTGAACCTTGAATCCATGTTTTCAAAATACATAGAGCAAAATGTCAAACTTTTGCACACAACATAGGCCTTAATTATGGAACCCTCTGGTCAAGCTTTATTTCTAACATACCCTTTCAAAAACCCCAAGTACCGTTCAACTGGATGCATCCATCTATATTGCACTAGGCCACTAATACGCTTCTCTTGGTAAATGTACTGCTAGATGAATCATGACATCAAAAAAAGCAGGTGGAAAAATCATTTCCAATTTACATAGTGTCAAAGCAATGCTCCTCTCCAAAGACTATAGCACCTCTACTCTCAACTCTTTAACACAAAGCTCTCTAAAGAATCTCAACATCTCAGTTATTGCTCCATATATGTCATCTCTAAGATATCCATATAGTACAACAGGAAGAATCCTTTCAAGCAATACATGGAAATCATGGCTCTTCAACCCCTTTAATGTTGCCATAGACACCCCTAAGCATGTAGAAATGTTGGAGGCATATCTATCAGAAGTTTTACGTCTTTTATTAAGATACAAACTTATCTCACATGGTTAGGAGTCAATGTAAATTGTGCTGGAGGTTTCAATATCTGACCTGTTTCTCTTTGAAGATGCAATTCAGGCTTAATTCCCATATCTTATAAAGTCAATCTTGCTTTATCAATATCTTTTGATTTGCATTTAAAGTTTAGAATGGTACCAACTAAACTATCACAAATGTTTTTCTAGATTTGCATGACATCTAAGCTGTGTTTGATAATTAGTTTATCCTAATAAGGCAATTAAAAAAGAATACTTTTTTTACGCCAATTAGGCTCGTCATCTGACCTCTTTCTCTTCCTATGGCCAGTTGTCTTTCCCAAGATGACATGCTTATATCGATTCAATTACATCAACATATCTTCATGTTAAATGGCTTAAGAGCCATATGTTTCTCCATGGTGCCATTGAACTTCATCTTTTCATTATGCCATCTATGGTTCATTGATAAAAACCATTGATGCCCCATGTAATGAAATTTTCTTTGTGTATGCCCACTAGTGACATCCACATTATAAATAGGACAAGTCTTGTAACCTTTTATGATCCAACCTGATACATCACCATATGTAGGGAAATCATGGATTGTCCATAAGCTATATGCATGAGAAATGATTGACCAGACACAACATCAAAGGCTTTAACCCCTTCTACCTAAAACTCCTTTAACCCATCGAATTAATGACTATAAGAAAAAATCAATGTCTTTGCTTAGTGATCTAGGACCTAGTATTAGCAATAGAAGCCCATGGTGGCAGATTGTAGGGAAATATGATAATAGGCCATGAGCTATATGCAGTACTTAATTACCTAATGGATTGAATCTATCTGTTGCAAGTCCCAACCATACATTCCTTAGATTAGAACTAAAATTAGGAAACTTTTGGTCTAAATCTTTCCATGCTTCTGAGTCTGAAGGTTGCCTTAGAACATTATCCTCAATAGCACACCCTTCCTTATACCAAGTTCCATCTTCCTCTGTAACACGCCCCTCCTTATGCCATCTTATTAGAGGTATTATTTCTCTACACATGAACAATCGCTAAAGACGTGGTATTAGTGGAAAATATTGTAAAACCTTCATAGGAGTTTTCTTCTTCTTCTCATTAGTATTCATTGCCCACCTCAAATGGTTACATTGTGGACAATAATCTATGTCCTTAAATGCTTTCTAAAATAGGACATAGTCATTTTTACATGCATGAATGAGATGAGTATCCATTCCTAATTAGCATAACATTTTTTGACACTCATAATAGGAACCTAGGAGTATTTCCCCCTTTGGTAATATACTCTTCACAAAACTAAGCCAAGTGTTGAAACTTTTGTATAGATTGTTGACCATCAACCTTAAAATGCGTCATCTGTATTATAGTAGATAATAACAAAAATTTCTTACACCTTGTATAGACCTCACGTTTCACTTCTTCAAAATAAGCCACTCCACTTATCCATGTCAATTTTATCTCTCCACTATCCTCCAACATATCATCTTCGGAGTCATTACCGCTACATGCCAAATCATCTAATATTTGACGATCGACAACTTCCTCAAAAGTATGGCCATTATCACATACCACTTCTTCCATTGTTGGTGGGTCTTGCACACCAGTTTGATTGTTAATAATCCTAGAGCCATTCAAACCTGAGTATTTATGCTCCAACTTATCAATATGTGATGTCTCCCTATGAAATATCTAAGTGATGTAAGACCATGCCATTCTTCGATGGATTAGATGAACCTCAGTGGCCTCTAATGGTAACCATTCATGATTAAGAAAATCTCGACATGGACAACGGATAAATTGATGCGCCTAACCAATTGGATAGTAAACATATCAATCAAGTGGCGTGGACAACCAACTCCAACAACAAATGGCATGTTCAAATTACTTCACAATTGAAGTCCAATTCACTAATTTGAACACTGAATTGATGTAAGGAACAAACATGTGTATAAACTTCAATGGAACAACATGGAAATGAACTATAATTCAATCCCAATTTGAAATGATCAAATATGAAAATAAAGAACTTTAATTCATGTGATAAGAACAAGTAACCAACAAATTGTACTTAGATATTACTCACTAAACATAATTTGTAAAACAACAAGAGTAAGATTGATATGACTCACAATCTACTCTAGTTGATTCTTGCCACAATTTCACTAAGAAATTAATAAGAGATCTTTGTATGCAAAGGATAAACCCTCATGACACAAAGTGTATGATTTTCTCAATTGTCAAAAAGCTCATAAAAAACCCTAGTTAGCAAGTATTTATACTTGCTCCAATTAGGGTAAAAATAACACAAAAATTACAAGGATGCCACTTAAGTGGTCGGTTTTCTAAGACACAAAATACAAGTACAAAATAAAATGGCCAGTTCTCATAAGCAACAATTATAGATACAAATGGTCTTCAAGTAGCTAGTTATTTATTTCAATTGAACAATTTGTAGGCCATTGGATGTAACTCCAAGAATGTCCTATAATTTGATCCTTAGTGCATGTTATTTGGCCAACCTGTAAAATTGATGAATGTACCTGCTAAAGTGCAAAATAAAACATTATTAAATAAAATGTGGCCATATGTGGATTTTTAGGCTCATGCATCCAAGTTAGGTTTTCCTAGTGTTGGAACCACAGGGTTAATTCCCATCATCTCCTCGGGCCTCTAAAAGATTTGGCCTTAAATCTTAGGGGTCTTCTCTTGGACTGAAACCCAGTGTTTGTGTTTGCTTTTTGGCTAGAAGAGCTAGAAGTGTTTCTAATATGTTCTTGGAAAGTGCGAACCTCAAACGGAGACATAGGAGTCAAGACAATTTGTATATTATCCTTTCAAAACATGTAAGTATTTTTGAACCCATCATGTAACACCTTTCTATCAAATAACCATGGTCTACCTGACAGCATATGAAAGGCGCACATAGGAAGTATATCACATATAATCTCATCACTGTATTTATCACCTACACTGAATGGCACCTTTGCCCTCTGTGTAACATGTAAACTTCCCTAGTCGTCCAACTAATGCAATTTAGAAGGATTAGGATGTGGGCTAGTGGCTAGTGGCTAGTTGTAGATTATCTACTAATGCAGCAGATATGACATCAGTGTAACTACCACCATCAATGAAAAGTACATATAGGTTACCTCAAATCCAACAAGGTGTGTGGAACAGATTCTCCCTTTGTATGTCCTTGGCATCTAGAGATAAAGTCATAACCCTATGCAACACATTAATAGGTAAGTAATTTTCACACTTTTTGCCCTCATGTGTCCTAGTGTTCTAATCATCATAATACTCCTACATGGCCATGGATAAATTTGTAGGCTCAACAATTTCTTCCTCATCATCTTCTTCATTACCCTCCATAACAGTCATCACCCTTTTATTGGGACACTGTGTAGCTATATGCCTAAATCCCATGCATTTGAAATATTTAATCCAGTGCATCTTTCCACTAGTTGACCCTGTTACTGTTTGCCTAAAATTAGATTCAACTACCTCTTTGTCTTTCCCAAAAACATTTTTCTCTTTTTTAGTGCTAGGGATAACTCTATCTACAACCTTGGCATGTTTGCCTACTCCGTTTTGTCTAACCATCTGACCATCTACCCCCATGGGTTTAGTAGTAGTACTAGACTTGTTACTACTGGCCCAGAATGGATTGGATTGCCTCTACCTTTCCACTTTCAAGGCTAACTGTATAGCCTCATCAAGTGTACTATACCTTTGTAGTTCAATAACATAGGCAATCTCATATTTCAACCCAAACACAAAGCATGCTAGGGTTTGTTCAGGAGGCTTGACTGATCCACATTTGATCATTAGCATTTCAAACTCCTGTACGTTGTCATCCACTATTTTGCCTCCCTACCTCAGTGTATGGAGACACATAAACAATTCCTGCCTGTAGTGCTCAGGTATGAACCTTTTCCTCAAAACTCGTTTCATGTCTCTTCAAGTGTGTATTTCAGCCTCTCCATCCCTTTGCTTACTAATCACTAGATTCTTCTACACAAGGCGACATAACCTATGAACTCTATAGCTGCAAGATGAACCCTGGTGTTATCATCAATCTCATAACACTTGAAAAGACCCTTAACTTTGTCTTTCCAATCCAGATAATCATCCGTTGAGCCCTTGCCATCAAATGAAGGCATTTGCAGTTTCACATACTCTAATCCCCAAGGTGGCTTGAAATCCTTGTTCGGGTATAGATTAACCCCAAAATTATCATCTCTTTCCTCCTTAAGAGCATCATGATCTCCTTCCTCTCTCCTTCCATATTTCCTCCTGCTACTCCCTCCCTTTAAACATTTTGAGGAGCTACTCTAGGTGGTGGTTCTTAAGGATTTGCCACTGGTGGTTGTGGCATCGTCATCCTATCTATCCTTGTTGCTAATCTAACAACAATGGTGGTAAGGTCCTAAAGCTGTTCCTCTAAAGTTCTTCCACTTGTAGCCTGATGACCCTGTCTGCTACCAACTTGGTTATTGAGCTCATTACCAATTCCCCCATTCACACTATCATTTAACATAGTTGTGGACTTGATTTGTCGAATTACAAAGATAATTCAAAGCAATGTAGTACACCCTTTCACAACAACCACACTTCAATCACCATACAACAACCAAATAACTACAAAAGTAAACACAAAATTCCACTTAACTTCACACACACTTCCACACTTCAATTACAACTACAACAAGTAAAAATATTAATAACACTTCTTCAACAGTAAGTTAATAATTCCAATTAATTAAAGTGTTCAAGCATCAATACATAATAACTTCCATACTTTAACGCTTTCTTTTTTAAATTCAAATTTAACCACTACAACTCCCTTTTAATCATGGCACATACACACACTTACAATCCTCGTGCAGCACGCTCACCCTAACATAAACAACACACCACGTTGCACCATTCACAACACAAACTCACTTCGCCACACACACACACACACCTCAACCACGGTGCAAGCTTCAAACACAAATTACACTTACACTCACGGTACAACACTTCTTCAATCCACAATATAGTCATTTCACAACATAATTACGACACAACATTTCAAACGCAACTCTTAATGAAGCTTCTCCACAAATGGTAAATAATTCAAATATTCAAATTGCATTCAATCAATACTACACAATAACTCTTCAAACTTAATGAATGTATTTGAATTCAAATAATTTCCCTATTCCCCACGTAAGGCAAATCTAGAAATGCAATTTGGTAATCCTCAATTCTGAAACCACAAACAAGAAATTCACTTCCCTTTTGCCTTAAGGAATGTATCTCCAATTCTGAACCAAACACAAGGAAACACACCTCCTTACTTCCCCTTCTCCTCATAACAAGATAAAGAACACAAGGACTACTAAAAGATCTCCACTTCAACAACAACAATTATAACACAACAAAAATCACAATAAAGTACTTCAATTCCACTTCAACAATTCAGATTAAGAAGTAAAACTCAAGAACCCTAAATTTCAATTGAAGTTCATGCAAACCCTACTTTACAACCTATACTCTGATACAAAAAATTATAATGTGCCTAACCAATTAGATAGCAAACACATCAATCAAGTGGCATGAACAACCAACTCCAACAACAAATGGTGTGTTCAAATTACTTCACAATTGAAGTCCAATTCACTAATTTGAACATTGAATTGATGTAAGGAACAACCAAGTGTATAAACTTCAATGGAATAACATAGAAATGAACTATAATTCAATCCCAATTTGAAATGATCAAATATGAAAATAAAGAACCCTAATTCATGTGATAAGAACATGTAACCAACAAATTTACTTAGATATTACTCACTAAACTGAGGTGCCTAATTCCACTTTGAAGCACAATAAAAAAGACTCAAGAAAACAAACTCAAAGCAATCACAAAACCTGTTCCAAAAGGGCAAAATTGCATGAACCCTAGTGAAGGTGCAATGAAAATCCAAATACTCAATGATGCAATTATGATACCACAATAATAATCTCTTCTAACATCACACTAATCACATATAATCCCACATGAATAATTCATAATCTCAAATAATTCTTCAATTCTAAGAACCCCTTTCCACAAGTGATAATCACGTTTCAAGAAGTAATCTTAAAGGAAGAACCGAATTCAAATGCAAAGTATCTCAATTAAGCACGAGAATTCGAAAATAATAGGAAGCAAATCTGTCCAAGAACTATCTCAATTCACCCCTAGATATGACACACTAGAGAAGAAAAGAAATCACAACAAAATGAAATTGATATTACTCACAATTTCAAGGTGTTGCACTCGCCACAATTTCAACTCTTAGGATTGAAATTGATAAGAGTCTAATGACAATTAGGAAACCCTAATCCTCACGTGAAATGCACTCTCAAATCTGTAAAAATTAGCCTCCTCAAACCTTCTCTTAAGCAAGTATTTATATTTGCTATTCCTAGGGTTAAAAAGTGCTTAAAATTACAAGTTTACCACTTTTAAGGTGGCTAACCCTAAATGAAAATTACAAGGAAATAAAAGTGTCCCAAAACCAAAATACAACCAAAATAGTTCATAAAAGAGTAAATATATAAAAGAAATGGTCCTTCATGATGCCGGTCTTCAAGAAGCTTTTGAATCAGGTTCCATTGACAACCCTGATTCACTCAGTAGTATGGGTGTTTTTGCATCCTGTAGGACTGACAAATGAACCTGCTGAAATGCATCAAAATTATAGTGCAAATATGCAGAAAGTAGGTTAGATTTCTCAAGGTTAGGTTTCTCTAGCAAAACCCTCAAAGCTAGATTTTGGAGACCTTTAGCTTGGGCTTTGGTGATAGGTCTTAGAAGAGTCTGATTCCTATCATCTCTTCGGGCTTCTGGAAGATTTGCCCTCAAATCTGATGGATCTTCGTGCAAGTCATCTACTAAGTAAGGTGAAAGATCTGAAATGTTAAAAGTGGCTGATACTCCATAATCTCCTGGTAACTCGATGCGATAAGCATTGTTGTTGATGCACTTTAAGACCCTGAATGGTCCGTCTGATTTAGGAGATAGCTTCTGTGACTTTTTATGTGGAAACCCATCCCTGCTAAGATTAATCCAAACTAAGTCACCTGGATTATAGAGATGAATTTTCCTGTGCCTGTTTCCCTGGATCCTCTGTTGTTCCTGGGTCTCTTGAAGGTGTTCAGTGGTCCGATCATGGATGTGTTGAATCTGTTGTGCTTGATCAACTCCACTATTAATTTCTTCCTTCGTCGCTGGTCTAGCTATAAAATCCAATGGAATGGAAGGGTTATAGCCATAAACAACTTCAAAGGGAGACTTACTGGTTGAACTATGAGTAGACCTATTGTAAGCGAACTCAACAATAGGAAGACACAAGTCCCAATCAGTAAGATCCTTGCCAACTGTTGCTTTGAGAAGATTCCCAAGCGTGCGGTTGATAACCTCTGTTTGTCCATCAGTCTGGGGATGGCAAGAAGTACTGTACATCAGTTTAGTACCCAGTCTTCTCCATAGTGTTTTCCAAAAGAAACTAAGGAATTTAGTATCCCTGTCTGACACTATACTGTGTGGAACTCTATGTAATTTGACAATTTCCTGCACAAAAAGGTTAGCAATAAAAAGAGCATCGTCTGTTTTGTGGCATGGTACAAAGCATGACATTTTGCTGAATCGATCAACAACCACTATAATAGAGTCTTTCCCCCTTTGTGTCCTAGGTAATCCCAACACAAAATCCATGCTGATATCAGTCCATGGTTTAGATGGTATAGGTAAAGGCATATATTCACCCTGCGCACCTTTCCTCCCCTTCGCTCTCTTGCAAACACTACACCTTTCTAGTACCCTATGGACATCCTTTATCATACCTTTCCAGTAGAAATTCTCCCTCAATATGGCTAGAGTTCTCTTCTCACCAAAATGCCCTAACAAACCACCTACATGTGCTTCCCTCACCAATAATTCCCTCACAGATCCAGATGGAATACATAGTTTTCCTGATTTATATAGAAAACCATCTATCATACAATAACCATCATACATCCCGCCTCCAAGACACCTCTCCATGACAATCTTGAATTCCTCATCACATACATATTGTTCCTTCAATAGCTCAAAACCCAGTAATTTTGACTGAAGAGAAGTGATAAGTACATACCGTCATGATAAAGCATTAGCAACAATATTCTGATTGCCCTTTTTGTACTTAATTACATAAGCAAAGCCCTCCAGAAATTCCACCCACTTGGCTTGGCGCTTAGATAAATTATGTTGTCTCCTGAAATGTTTCAAAGATTCATGATCTGTATAAATAATAAACTCCTTCGGGAGGAGATAATGCTGCCACGTCATGAGAGCCCTCACTAAGGAATAAAATTCCTTATCATATATAGAATAGTTCAAAGTTGCTCCACTCAACTTTTCACTAAAATATGCTATAGGTTTCTTCTCCTGCATTAATACAACACCAATTCCAATCCTTGAAGCATCACATTCCAATTAAAAAACTTTGTCAAAATCAGGTAAAACCAGTAATGGGGCATAAGTGAGTTTTTCTTTAATCTCTTCAAAACTCCTCTAGGCCTTTTCACTCCAGATAAAAGGAACACTCTTCTTAGTCAGTTCCGTGAGAGGACTGACAATGCTACTGAAATTTTGGACAAAGCGTCTATAAAAGGATGCAAGCCCATGAAAACTTTTTACCTCAGTAACTGAAGTGGGTGTTGGCCATTCCTTAACCGCCCTCACTTTCTCCTCATCCATCCTAATTCTTGCACCTGACACAACAAAGCCCAAAAATGTTACCTCAGTTTGGCAAAAGGAACACTTCTGAAAATTCGCAAATAGCTATTGTGTCTTTAATACTGAGAATACTGCCCGAAGATGCTCCACATGTTGTTCTAGGTCTTTACTGTAGATCAGAATATCATCAAAATAAACAACAACAAATTTTCCTAGGAACTCTTTCAATACATGGTTTATCAATCTCATAAAAGTACTAGGAGCATTACTCAAACCAAAGGGCATAACCAACCATTCGTACAGTCCATGACGTGTTTTAAAAGTGGTATTCCATTCATCCCCTTCCCTCATCCGAATCTGGTGATATCTGCTTTTAAGATCAACTTTGGAGAAAATCTGTGAACCATACAGCTCATCCAACATATCATCAAGTCTAGGAATAGGATACCTGTATTTAATGGTGATTTTGTTGATGGCTCTGCTATCGATACACATTCTCCAAGTTCTATCCTTCTTGGGAACAAGAAGGGCGGGAACAGTGCATGGGTTGAGACTCTCTCTAACAAACCCCCGTTCCACCAATTCATCTACCTGATGTTTCAATTCCTTAGCCTCCTCAAGATTCATGCGATATGCAGGTCAGTTTGGTAACACTGAACCGGGCATAAGATCAATAGCATGCTCTATCCCTCTCAAGGGTGGTAATCCTGTTGGCAAATCATCAGGAAAAATGTCAGTATACTCATTTAATACCTGAGAAACTGCTGGAGGTAGAGACTATGATTCCTGTAACCCTAAGACACATCTCAACTGAAGCAAGTATGTTGGAGCCTCTTCTATGATTAGTCTTTCCATCTCACCTTGTCCCATCAACAATACCTTTTTCCCCTCAGAGATGTTATTTTAAATCAAAGCCTTCTTATCCTCTAATGGTCGATTAATCCGTTGCTGAACATTATGGACCTCTGAAGGTGGCATAGGATTCAGAATAATTCGCTTGCCCTCTTTTTGGAACAAATATGTGTTTCTGAAGCCATTATGTAAGACTCTCCTGTCATATAACTAAGGTCTGCCAAGCAAAATATGGGATGCACACATAGGCAAGATATCACACTCAATTTCATCACAATACTTGTCCCCTATACTGAAAGGTACCCTAGCTCTTTAAGTAACATACATACTTCCTTGATCATTAAGCTAATGTAGTTTATATGGTTTAGGATGTGGAATAGTTGAAAGCTTTAGCTTCGATACCGACGATGCAGCTACCACATTAGTACAACTATCGCCATCTATTATAAGGACACACAAATTTTCTTGTATCCTACAAGAAGTGTGGAACAAAATTTTCCCTTTGTTCTTCCTCTTTATTAGCAAATGTACTTAATGAGCGTCGCAATACATTAGCATATTGAAGCATTTCACTAGACATTGTGGAATTTAAACTTAATCAACACGTGAACAATATTTCCCACTTCTTTCAAGATCACGGTGCAACAAACTTTAATCTCCACAAGTCACTCCACGGCAACACACAAGTAACAACAATAATAAAGATGAGTTACTTCCATGGCAACAACACAAGTGGTATTAATAACAAGTAGGCTTCCACTTCCACGGTAAAGAATGACAACAAAGGACAAATATGTTACTTTCCACAAATGTATTCCGAATTCCACAATAGGCAGTAACTTCAATTTGAAATTCAAACCACTTCACTAATTGCAAGTCTTCTTCAATTGGTAAGCAATGGATTTAAATTCAAATATCACTCATTAACTCCCACAACTTAATGGCATTTATTTGAATTCAAATAAATTCCTTACTAATAAAAACTCAATGCAAATCTGCAAATTGTACTCCTCTAATTCACAATTACACAATGGAAGTCACAACAACAACCTACACATTCTCCTTCACGCCACGGCAAGGATTGGTAAGTTTTCAAGTTCCAAAAGTTGTTGAATTAAAAAACACTTCTATGCTTCTGCCCTTCTACGAAAATTATTGATCATAAGATGATACAACAACCTTCCCAATCCAACTCCAACAAATAGCAAGTTAAATTCCAAGCCAAGGTAATTTCGCAAACTCAAAACCACAACAACAACACAATTTGCGGTTTTCACTTGATCAACTCTAATTGATAATTAATTCCACAAAATCAAATACAACCAATCCCTTCTCTCAACATGTGCTCTGATACCAAAAAGATGATGTGCCTAATTCCACTTTGAAGCACAATAAAAAAGACTCAAGAAAACAAACTCAAAGCAATCACAAAACCGGTTCCAAAAGGGTAAAATTGCGTGATCCCTAGTGAAGGTGCAATGAAAATCCAAATACTCAATGATGCAATTATGATACCACAATAATAATCTCTTCTAACATCACACTAATCACATATAATCCCACGTGAATATTTCACAATCTCAAATAATTCTTCAATTCTAAGAACCCCTTTCCACAAGTGATAATCACGTTTCAAGAAGTAATCTTAAAGGAAGAACCGAATTCAAATGCAAAGTATCTCAATTAAGCACAAGAATTTGAAAATAATAGGAAGCAAATCTGTCCAAGAACTATCTCAATTCACCCCTAGATATGACACACTAGAGAAGAAAAGAAATCACAACAAAATGAAATTGATATTACTCACAATTTCAAGGTGTTGCACTCGCCACAATTTCAACTCTTGGGATTGAAATTGATAAGAGTTTAATGACAATTAGGAAACCCTAATCCTCACATGAAATGTACTCTCAAATCTGTAAAAATTAGCCTCCTCAAATCCTCTCTTAAGCAAGTATTTATACTTGCTATTCCCAGGGTTAAAAAGTGCTTAAAATTACAAGTTTGCCACTTTTAAGGTGGCTAACCCTAAATGAAAAATACAAGGAAATAAAAGTGTCCCAAAACCAAAATATAACCAAAATAGTTCATAAAAGAGTAAATATATAAAAGAAATGGTCCTTCATGATGCCGGTCTTCAAGAAGCTTTTGAATCAGGTTCCATTGACAACCCTGATTCACTCAGTAGTATGGGTGTTTTTGCATTCTGTAGGATTGACAAATGAACCTGCTAAAATGCATCAAAATTATAGTGCAAAGATGTAGAAAGTAGGTTAGATTTCTCAAGGTTAGGTTTCTCTAGCAAAACCCTCAAAGCTAGATTTTGGAGACCCTTAGCTCGGGCCCTGGTGATAGGTCCTGGAAGAGTCTGATTCCTATCATAAACACAATTTGTAAAACAACAAGAGTAAGATTGATATGACTCACAATTCACTCCAGTTGATTCTCGACACAATTTCACTAAGAAATTGATAAAAGATCTCTGTATTCAAAGGACAAAACCTCACGGCATAAAGTGTATGATTTTCTCAATTGTCAAAAAGCTCATCAAAAACCCTAATTAGCAAGTATTTATACTTGCTCCAATTAGGGTAAGAATAACTAAAAAATTACAAGGATGCCACTTAAGTGGCTGGTTTTCTAAGACACAAAATACAAGTACAAAATAAAATGGCCAGTTCCCATAAGCAACAATTACAAATATAAATGGTCTTCAAGTGGCTAGTTATTTATTTCAATTGAACAATTTGTGGATCATTGGATGTGACTCCAAGAATGTCCTGCAATTTGATCCTTAGTGCATGTTATTTGGTCAACCTGTAACATCGATAAATGTACCCCCTAAAGTGCAAAATAAAACATTATTAGATAAAATATGGCCATATGTGAATTTCTAGGCTCATACATCTAAGTTAGGTTTCCCCACTACTGGAACCACAGGGTTGATTCCCATCATAAATCCATTTGAATCCCAATGATGTTGCACAGCTACTTCACGGAAACTTTGTACCCCTTCAATATATTCCAAAGAAGTACGATCATGTGTCATGTGCCATCTCCTTCCACTCATCCTAAACATGTAATAGCCATTATCATATGCAACAGTATAACGATACCCAATTGTATTTGACAATTTGATCTGACTTGAGTAAATAATAATAATAACAATAAAAATGAATCATAGATATAAAAAATGCTACAAAGAAGGGGAGGAAGTGCTTACATTACCTACCTTGCTTATGTGCAAAAAGAATCAATAAAAATTTACCTCACCGGCTCTTTCGATTGGAAAAAAATTAACTGTTGTACTCACTTGACAATTTTTTTCAAACATTTAGCACTGAAAAAGTACATCAATAGAAAGACCAAAATAACAAAATCCAAAAGATATAAAAGGTTTGTACATTTTGATTTACAAATGTTGTATTACGCATTAGCTGATATCTCAAATTCTTTATAACACTAAAGTTTGCCAGCTAAACTACTATTCAACTCACTTGACTCAACAATCGATTTACACTTGACTAAAATTCTAAGTAACACTCATTTTACATTACCTAGCTTGCGAACATATATATCTGTGGAGTGACATAAATTATGGCAAGAAACAATCAAATGTATCAAAAGCTCAAGCTAAAAAGTCAAAAGTATATTTTTCCACTATTAAAGTGAAGGATTTACAAAGGAATTTTTTTTTATGCCTAAACAGGAGTAAAAACAAGACGAATAAGAAAGCACAAAATGCACCAGCAAATACTGCTTTATTTCAAAAACAGGACGCAATAACAAGATCTAAAAAAAAAGGGACGACAAATAGTTAACAAATGCTATTTCAAAGTTTAATTTAGATGTACCTGTGACTATGGCAAATACTATTGTGTCGACTATTGTTGCTGTTAAGAGCAATTCCAACCGTATAAAAAATTGTTGTTTCTAAAACTATGAGATTTAGTTCTTGGTCGAAAAAATAGAAACCACTACATCCAGTTGAATGCGAAAACAAGAGCATACCAATTTTATGTTGATAAAAACTTCAGTGTCATCGACATATTCCTTTAGCTGCAATGCGAAATAGGAAAGTATGAATTCTATTTTAGTAGGTTTTACTTTAGTATCATCAACATATTCCTTCAATTGCAATGCAAAATAGGAAAGTACGAATTCTATTTCAGTAGGTTTTACACTTCGATGTATACGACATGAACATATACTGCGTCTTTTTCCTCCCTTCAACTTCGCAATAGATTTTGCTGGAGCTTATGTGCTCAAAAAATCAACCAAACAACCTGCAACCATTCCAGATTTTTATTTTGACATATAATCTTCAACAAATAAATGTAGCCATTCTAGACCTATTCATTAGCGCAAGGTGCAAATTTTGATTCTTCACTTGACATTCTAGACCTATCCATAGTTATTCTCTTCCCCTCATTCCAAACCTTCCACAGTTATTTTCTTCCCCGATGTTGTGACCAGAATTCTTTAGCTCTAGAAGGTTTGTTTATTATGGTGGTTTTCTAAACAAAATATTACTCCTAGTAGCCATGTTGATTAAAGAGCAAAGGTAAAGAGTATACTTGTAAGAACATTATTATTTGATAGCAACATTAGTCTTTGTTTACTATTAATTTTCAACCAGTCAAGAAATGGGATTACTTCTAGCCATTGGGGACAATTGATAACACAAACTAAAAGGAACTAATATATATGTTTTTCATAAATAATTGTAAAATTAGGGTTTTGAATACTTCCTTCAACATAGAATAAGAAATAAATTTCAGAAAATAAACATAAAGTCTCCTATTGATATCACTAATTTCACATCTTTCTTTAAGGAATCATCACCAAGCACAAGAACCTTAAATGTCTAAGTGCAAATGTACTTACCAAAGAAAATGAACGAACTTTGTATCGCTACAAAACAACTACATGCACTATATGTCCCAACTTTCATAGTTTCTTAATCCTAGAGCACAAGAACAAACCCTAAGATCAATGGTCACTGTTTTCATCTTAGTAAATGCCAACACAATATGGAAACACAAAATGAGAGAGAAAAGAAAGATGAAGAACTTACATGCTTTGCAATCCTCATCGACAGTAGCAATAACAAGTTAACTTTGCAAAATGACTTTGGGGAAAAAAGTGTTGATGCACGGGAAGTGAGAAAAATTAGGGAAAAAAATTAAGCGCTAACTGTTTTTAGTTATTGCGAGAATTGAAATGCCACATTTAGTATTTGCAAGAAGTAGAGTTGCCACATACTTGTTTAGTATTTATGAGAAGTGAGTTGCCGCATACTTGTTTAGTATTTGTGAGAATTGAAATGCCACGTAAGCATTTATGTGGCAATTATTTTTTAGTAATTATTAATTGCGAGAATAAAGTTGTCATATAATATTTATGTCGCAATTAAATTCTCACATTTTATAATATGCGACAATTTTTCATCCTCACAAATATTTTTCAAAATGTGAGAATCTTTTTTCTCGCTTTTGGTCATTTTTGTTGTAGTGCGGGCTAGGGTCCTCACGCCAAGTCTATATGATATAATCAAACACACTGAATTAAAATGAAATATGGTTTTTTATACTATTGAGACTAAATCATTTGCAAAATACATAAATCAAGATTTAATACCAATTTGCTATGATAATGCGGATAGCAAGATTGAATATGGTTATTGATCAAAACAAAATAATTAAACCATAGATAAAAGAAAGAGAAAAGAGAAATGTAGCACTAAATTTGGGGCTTAAAAAAAAAAAGTACATGCAGGATTGGAATAGATCCATAGTAATGAAATAGCACAAGTAAAAGTTCTTTCAAATCTCAAAACCTACTACTTTCAGAACTGAGTAATACTTGATTTCAACTTTGTTCTCCGTACTCACTAATATAATACAAAAACGAAGCCCTAAGGATATCTATGTCAATACGACAAATAACTTGGACTAGAACCAAGTATGAAAGGCAAAACCAATCTCATCCACACGATGGATGTAGGATGATTTTGTAAATGCTTGAATCTGAGCTTCGTATATATTTAATAAATACTGTAACAATTATCCAGATTTTATTGATTAACTACGATACAACATGCCATATACTTGAAGTCCACTTGCTCCCAATCACTACTATTCGGTTTCACCAAATGCTCTCCTTCACGCAGTCATAAGTCGGACATTCCATTAGAGTAGTGCTTTCAGCATGTAGAACACACTTCGTAGAGTTGTTTGCCACTGTCATTTCAATAATAATAATAATGTTTCTCTAGACTGTTCTCACCATCCAATTTGTTCACGCAATCCTTTGCTTTTCCAACACGTTTTTTCCCCTTTATAGACGCCAACAACATCATCAATCCTCTGTCCTAGAATTTACATCAACCATACAACAATAGACCATAGTCCATTGTATCAGGGACAAGTTGCTGGATTTAATTTCTCTTGTAACCACTAAGCGCCATATATCACCGCAGAAAAATCTCCACTGAAACGAATCTCATTGTACAGTAGTGACCGATGACACTCAGTAAATCATGGGATAAAACACTACAGGACAATTCAGGCAAATAGTTTTGACAAAGTGGAAATTCGGTCGTCATTAGTCTAAATTAGACTTCACTTAAATCGGCAATATATGGCCTCTATCCTTTGCCTTTGTGCAGTACCGCTCTTCAAAGGTCTAAAAAGTTCGGAAAATTACGTCCCATAACACAAATGGAGTGCAACCATTAGAAAAAGATTTAATATAAGAAAAAGTATATTTTAATCATCAATATTTATTTATTTATTTATTTAAATTCTTAATTTTTATTTTTTTTCTTCTATTTCAATCTTTGATATTTTAAAAAATTTATAAAAATAAAATATTCATCAAATATATTAAATTTTCTCTCCATCTCAAGCATACATTAGTTTCTGATTAATCTTCGACTAGTCAACCAAAGTAACAAGGGTACACATCAATTTTTTTCCAATCCCCTTTTTGTTAATTTTAATTATTTTTTATTTTTTTATTTTTATTATATTATATCATTAAATATATTTAATATTACCTTTTATTACATTATATAAATAAATATATTTAATATTATTATTTTATTATATTAATTATTGTGAATCAATTTAAAGTTAATATATGTTATAAATAGATAGAAAATTTGATAGATTTGATGAATATCCTATTTTTATAAGAATTTGAAAATATTAAGAACTCAAACAAAGAAATAAGTAAACATTGATTATTAAAAATATACTTGTCCCTTTAATATGAGGACCTTCTCCATTGGTCACAAGCAAGAAACACATCAGTTCCTTAATCACCTGAAATTTGTGAACCAAAACGGAACACAAAAACGAGGGATAAAACGAATAGGAAGGAGAAAGAAATTGGCATGTACAGATTTCACCTAGAAAACCCCCAAGCCCGGTAAAAGCTAAGGGCAAGACTAAAATGATTCCACTTCATAGTGCAGCAACATAAAGGCATGGCTCTTTCGATCATAGAATAGCTATTTTTATATCCGATGCCTATCTAATTTCTACGCGGCTCACGACAAAAACATATATGCAAAGTCGTATAATTGAAACAATAAAAATAATTGAATACAAGAAATTAACATAGGCTGTAAACAATTACGTAAGGAGATACTAAATTCGGCCTGCCAACTCACGATACTTACCCTGCTGACATGGGATGCTTTCACATATAGCTCTAGACCTGAGTTTTGTGTGATTTTAGGACATATTCTCCACACACACACACACACATATATATATATACATGTGTCCGACGTCATTGTTTATTTCTTCATTTGGCTGTCATGTCTATATATTTGAAACTACTTAGCTAGGAAAGTATTTGATACACAATTGGTGAATGATTTTCACTATTCTTGGTCCTTTGGTCCATAAGGTCTATTACAATATGGAATGAATCCCAGTGATTCAGCGTCTTCACTTTGATACCTTCCTACCTAACAATAATTCTTCTTTAATCCTGTATTTACTTCCTTTGGGACTTTGTCGTTCCTTGTGTTGCATTAATTTTCGCAATGTTTCTGCTTTTCTAATAAATGGGGTTTAAATTCTCTGTCTTGTCTTTTACTGTGCGTACTAACACAGTCACGCTAGCTTTACTGTATTGACTGTTGACCGTATTCATCTTGTCCTCAATGTCTATTTGTTGTTCAATCTTGGCTTAGATCCTACTATGAAAATACCAATAACAAACAAACTCTAGTATATGTAGGTTTTAATGTTATGTTAATTACACACAAACTTAAATTGAGCAATAGAGCTTATCAACATGCTTTAAATCATTAGAGCAATATTTATGTGACCAATATTTTACCGCTTTTAATTGAAGTATCTTGTTGTAATATTAGGCTTTATATTAAAGCTTTAATCAGAAAATGTATCAAAACATTATATCATGTCTATTAGAGTCAGTAAGGCATTCATTTGTCCATTTCAAGTAATAGAACTCTTTCTTACCTCTTGGAAACAACATACAATCTTATTACTTAGTAGCAACCAAAATACTTCCTTTCTGTCTACTATCTTTCTTTTTTATTTTTTCCTTTTTTATTTCTTACAAAAGACAAATAATAACAATAGTCACAGTATATGCTCTTGGCATATATAAGCCCAGCAAGACTTATTCTTGTTAGTTTTAAAGGCAATAGAATGTCCACGTCCGATCCTCAATGCAAGAAAATCATTGTTGATATTCTCATGAAGCAACAAAATATCATCTTATTTGTTTAAAGAGCAACAACTTTAGTTATTTTTTCTCGTATTTATCCAATATGCTTAAAATTTTTGTAATGCGTGTTATCCCTCTGTATTCTTTTGTCTTCCTCTCTCTCAATCTCTTTGTCAGGAAGAATTATATTCCGATTCTCCCTAATTGAGGTCAATGTTGAAGAAACAGCCTCTAGTTGAGTGTGTTTATTATGTTGTGAATGTTCCGGTTTAGAACTTTCTTTCTTTCTTTTTTCTTTTTTTTTTCCTTTTTTAAACTTTCAGCATTCTCTTCATCGCTCGAAGCATTTATGGAGAGTTTATTCTCATCAACTTAAAATATGGATAATTAAGCTGAATTTAATATCTTATATATTAACTATCCATTTGTGTAAACCATAGAAATTTCCTAATATATGCTGAAGTTATAAAATGAAATCTTCCGCCTTTCGAAAATTGATTATTGCTAAGCCCACAACAATTTCAAATATCATATTTCTCATTCTTTATCAAATAACGCCTTTATAAGCTAGCTAGCTCAACACAAAATTTGTGTTAGAATCGTGTTACATAGCCCAAACATTTTTGGATTTATGTATCGATGAATTAAGGTTATTTAACCTGACTTCTAGGTGAGTACTGACATAGTTAAAGATATGGCTGTTAATTCACGATATTAGTTTAAAAAATTGAAACAAATTCACTCCATAAAAAGATGAGGGTAAGTGAATAATTTTGACAAAGTGAAGTTATTTATAATCTCAATACATTCTAATAATTATGTCGTTCATCGTGTATTATTTTATTCCTTCACATCTATTTACGGGTTGTGTGGTTTTGTTTTTTTATTTCTCTCTCTCTCTCTCTCTCCCCCCCCCCCCCCCCCCAAAAAAAAAATGCAATTAATCTTAAAAAAGAGTAGGAATTTCTTTTTCTGCCATCGGTGCCAGCATTAATCGAGGCTGTACATTTTAATTCTTTTAATCTTAAGCTTTCATTTCATTTTATTCCATTTCTAGTAATCTGTTGTACAGGTAAATGGAATAAAATAAATCAAATAAATTAAGTAAAATAAAATAAATACAAGAGACTGAAAATAAAAATAAATAAATACATTAACAGTTACCATTCAAAAAATATAGCATTGATAAGAAAGAAGACATAATTAGTAAATAACCCTACCAAATGGTAAATTAAATAGGCAAGTTCGAGCCATCAAGATCACGATAACTTGAATTTTTTTTTTACTTTTTTGTATGCAACCATTGATCTTTCAATGTTTTTGTAATTTAGGGTTTGAAAATCTTGTTTTTAAAATCTATTTTGCTATTATTACTAGGGTTACAGTTTGTGAAATACTTTAGAAACTGTTGGTAGGTTTATCTATTGAAAAGTATCAATTTGTGATATAGGGTTTTGACTTTAGCTTTTGGTTATTGGGGTATGACTCATATTCCCCTATGATAGAAAAGCACGTGGGTCCAGCTCTACACTCAACGTGGCGAGGTTCGAGAAAGCCGCCCCGGTGGGGGTCTCAAAGGGGCAGCTCCCCTTAGACACTAGAGGGTTTTTAGCAATTAAGCTCATATTTGTTTATTAAAAGTTTGAGCTTGGACCCATGAATAGCTGCTACTATATATTCTTTTTTTTTTTACTTGTAATTATGTGATGAAAACGAGAGAGTGAGGTGCTAATTATAGTAGAATCCTCTACTGGCTGTAGCCCTAGTTAATGGGTGAACCAGGATAAATCTTGTACCTTTATTTTTCTTCCTCTTTTAACTTTACTTCATTATTATTAGTGAGCACTGGCCCTAACATCAACTTCCTCTCATGTGCCGACCCTAACTTCTGGTATCAGAGCGAGGTTTGAGATTAGGGTTTTCTTAGTGAAGAGAGATCTGAAAAGAAAAAAAAAATCAAATCTTAGGAAGATGTCGGCCGGTCAATCACAGATTGAAGTGAAGAAGTTTAGTAGAAAGGGTTTTGAGTTATGGAAGTTGAAGATGGAGGCTCTGCTCATGGACAGAGATTTGTGGTATGTAATTGAAGAAGATAAACCTAAGCTAATTACCAAGGAGAAAGCGAAGGAGGAGGAGATTGCGACCGCATCCACTCAATTGAAGGCATGGATCAGCAACGATCAAAAAGCACAAAGCCTAACTTGGCTATGCCTCGCTAATGATGTCTTGGTGAGTTTGACCTCTAAGAAGATAGCGAAGGATCTCTAGATTAAATTGGGAAGCCTTTATCAGAGTAAATCGCTCGTGAATAGGTTATTTCTGCAGAAGTGACTATATAAACTTTAGATGTGTGAAGGTGATTCCTTTTCTGCACACTTGAACGATTTTAGTACTATCTGTAGGCAGATTGCATCTATTGATGTTAATCTGGATAAGGAGGATAAAGCATGTACTTTGCTATGTTCATTGCCTAATTCATGGAAACATATAATTATTTTGATTAACACTGGTGTTAATGCGCTGTCGTTTGAGAATATCATGTATATTTTATTATCTGAGGAGATGAGAAGAGAAAGTTCTGATAATGCAACGAATGATGCTCTTTTCGTAAGAGGAAGGAATAGTGAAGGATCCAAATTTAGATTTGTTAGCAGGAATAAGTCTAGAGGAAGATTTAAAAGTCGTAATTGATCCGAAATAAAATGTTGGAAGCGTAAAAAAACTGGACACTTGAAGAAGGATTGTAGAAGCAAAAGTGTGGGTCTAGAGAAGTGAGATGATGCGTCATCATCTAGTATAAAGAAAGATGATGACAGTAATGTCGGAGACATGTATCTCATTTGCAACTTATCTCAAGTTGACCGTAGTGTGTGGATAATTAATACTCGAACGTCTTTTCACATGACACCTCATAGAGATTGGTTTTGCTATTATGAACCATATCAAGGAGGTACAGTGCGAATGGGAGATGATTTGATGCTTGACATTGTTAGTTGTGGAAAGGTGAAGCTTAAGATAAAGGATGGGATAGTCAAGAATCTTCCGGATGTGGTGCATATTCTTGGTCTTACTAGGAATCTTATTTCTGTTGGCACTATGGCAGATGCTCGTATTACTTTCATCAACGATAAGTATTCATGTAAGCTACCTTATGGATCTATGGTGATTGCTAGAGGCGAACGATGTGGAAAGCTGTGGAAATTGCTTGGAAGCATGGTGATTAGTGGTGCGAGTTATATCATGGAGTAGGTGAAAGAAGATTCCGTAATGCTATGGCATCAGAGATTAGGTTATATCAGTGAGAAACGATTGGTAACCCTTACTTTAAAGAAGATGGCAAATGGAATCCTAAGCTACTCAATGGGTTTTAGATTTTGTGAATATTGTCTACAAGGAAAACAGAATCAGGTATCTTTTGAATCCATAGGAGGGAGAGTAAAAGGGATTCTGGATTTAATTCACAAAGACATTTTTGGTCTTTCACTTGTAGCATCGTTTAGAAAATCAAGGTATTATGTTTTCTTTACTGATGATTATTCTAAATATGTGTGGATATATTTTGTGTAGGGAAAGGATGATGTGTTAGAAAAGTTTCATGAATTTAAAGCTTTCGTGGAAAATCAATTTGATAGAAAGATTAAAGTGTTGCGAACTGACAATGGAGGAGAATTTTGTTCAGTGAAATTTGATCAATTTTGTGCAACCAATGACATAGCAAGGTAGAAAACCACACCATATTCACCTCAGCAGAATGGGGTGGCAAACTTAGCAACTGAATTTTAGACAGAAGCAGTGGCTACTGTGTGTTATCTAAAGAACAAGTCTCCTACATCAACTTTGAAAGATCAGACACCATTTGAGGTGCTATTCAAGAAGAAGCCAAATATATCCCATGTTAGAGTATTTAGCTATGATGCGTATGTGCATGTGCCTAAGGAAAAGAGGAATAAGCTTGAAAGTAAATCAGAGAAGTGCATCTTCATTAGGTACAAAGATGGTGTTAAAGGGTATAAGTTGTGGAATCCTGATACTAAACACATCATTTATAGTAAAAGATGTGGTATTTAGAGAATCTACAATAAATCAGATTGTTTCACAAGCTCCTGAAGAACCACAGACGATTGAGTTAGATGTTGGTTTATAAGGAAAGATAGAGGCTACACAAGTTGAAATAGAAAATTTAGATTCTGAAATTGATGAGCCTGATGTGTAGGATGACATTATAGATTCTAATACTGAGTTTAAAGTTGAAGCTCCACCTGGACCGGCTTTAAGGAGGTCTACAAGGCAAAGAAGACCACTTGAGAGGTATAATTTTTTTGCCAGTAATGAAGATTGTGCTCTGACTATTACAGGTGATGATTTAAGTAATGTTAAGGAAGCAATAAGTGCTAAAGATGCAAAATAGTGGGAGAAAGCCATGATAGATGAGATGGACTCATTGGGTAAAAATAAAACGTGGAATTTAGTAAAATTACCTATAGATCGGAAGGCAATTGGTTGTAAGTAGGTATTCAAGAAGAAGGTATCTGTAGATGGAGATATAGAATGATGTAAAGCTCGTCTAGTTATGAAGGGATATTCATAAATAGAAGGAGTCAATTATGGTGAGATTTTTTCTCCAGTTGCTAAATTAAATTCTATAAGACTTGTTTCATTTGTAGCAGCTACATACAATCTAGAGGTAGAGCAGCTTGATGTAAAAACAACTTTCCTACATGGTGACTTGAAGGTGGATATTTACATGAAGCAACCGAATGGGTTTGTGGTCAAGGGAAAAGAGGATTTCGTTTGCAAACTAAACAAGTCTTTATATGGCTCGAAACAATCTCCAATAATGTGGTATCAGAAGTTTAACTCCTATGCCTTGAAGCTTGGCTTTGTTTGTTGTGATGCTGATCATTATGTTTATGTGAAGAGGTTAGATGATGATTTTGTTATTTTAACCTTATATGTTGATGATATGCTGCTAGATGGGAATAGTATGAGTATGATCATTATTGTGAAGGGATTGTTGGGAAAAGAGTTTGAGATGAAAGACTTAGGCCTAACAAACTTCATCTTGGGCATGAAGATAAAAAGGGAGTGAGTGATAGGAATCAAAATCCTACAAGACTTATCATTAGGGCAAGAGCCAAATGGTTTCAAATATTGGTGATGAGGGTCCTCTTTGAACAAACCGACCTTAGAAATATTTGTATACTAAACTCTTCTCTATTACTTATGTGTTGTATTCCAGCAGACATACTTGTCAGGTCTTACTAGGTGATGGACAAACTCATTAGGACTCAGCTTGTGGATTATTCATAGACTGATCTAAACCGAAGATGAGCTGGATCAACGAATTCAATTGAAGAACCGGCTTGTTGAAGACTATTTTTGTACTTGTTATTTTTCTTTAAATCGGTTATTTTGTAATCATTTTGAGACATTTTTATTTACTTGTATTTGTTGAATTAAGACCGGCCACATTAGTGGCATAGACGTAATTTTTTGACATTTTAACCTTAATTGGAGAAAGTATAAATACTTGCTAAAGTAAGGTTTGTGAGAGCCTTTTGAACCATATTTTTTAGATTGGAAAACGTGAGGGTTGCCTCCATTTTTGATACGAACCACGCCAACCCGTGACGAAACCCAATACCAATACGTTCGGAATTCGTTGCCTAAGATGCCCAAACACCTAAAGTGGAAACCGCGACCCGTTGTCTATAAGCGAGACAAGAACCTTGGTATAATGTAAAGACGCCACAATCGGGGATGAAAGACCGATTGATAAGTCAGGATGAATGCCACATAAATTAATCTGATAAGTTCGATTTAGTTTTTGAAGAACCAAAAGGGGTGCCTCTCAAAAGTGTTTAATGTTCAAAGATGTAAATTCTTTTTCCTGTATTCTAACCTTAGGAGCTTATATTAGGGTTTACAATGCATAACATTAAAGCCCAAAACGACATAACTTAGATAAGTTGCATAAAAACACGAAAACAGAACAAGAAAGCCGGCGGCATAAACATGAAGGCCGGCGGCGTTGGAATGAAGGCCGACGGCCTTGAGCCGGCCTTGAAGAGATACACGGCCGTGACATGTATCTTTCTGTGGATTTTCTTGACTCCATACACGGCCGTGCCTTTTAGCCGTGTGTTTAGCCGTGTATGATTCTGTTCAATCTTGGAATTCCTACACGGCCGTGCTTTGAAAGTACACGCCCTCTTCAACCCATGTCCGGTGTGACTTGTATAAGAGCAAGGGTCTTCCCATGGTTGTTCCAATCCGTTCCAACTTCATGATTGCTCCAATCCTTTCCGGCTTCATGGACATCCTTTATCAACCCGTTAAGTGCTTCCTTGAGTCGTTTCGCTTGACTTCTTGTGATCGGTCCAGGCGACACTTCAAGAGGATCTACATTCCTTCTTCTGGCTTGACTCTCATCATGGATCTCATCATTCCCCTCCTCTTGAAAAAGATTTTTCCTCAAATCGTCACCTACATCAAAAGGACTCAGATCAGTAACATTAAATGTGGCACTTACTTGATACTCACCAGGCAAATCTATCTTGTATGCATTGTCGTTGATGCGCTCAAGAACTTGAAATGGTCCATCACCTCTAGGAAGTAGTTTAGATCGACGCTGCACGGGAAACCGCTCTTTGCGCATGTAAACCCAAACCCAATCTCCAGGTTCAAAAACAGCTTGTCGACAACCCTTGTTGGCTTGTTTCACATACTGCTCTGTTCGTCGCTCAATGTTTAGCCTTGCCTTCTCGTGGATCTGTTTAACAAATTCGGCCTTCCTCATGCCATCTAAATTAACATACTCAAAAATAGGCAAAAGTGATAAATCCAAAGGAGTTAGTGGATTAAAACCATACATAATTTCAAAAGGAGAAAATTTAGTAGCAGAATGCACTGTATGGTTATAAGAAAATTCAACATGCGGCAAACAATCCTCCCAACTCTTAATATTCTTTTTAATTACAACCTTCAACAAAGTAGATAAAGTTCAATTCAGTACCTCAGTTTGACCGTCAGTCTGTGGATGACAAGTAGTAGAAAACAATAACTTAGTTCCTAACTTAGCCCACAAGGTCTTCCAAAAGTAGCTTAAGAACTTAGCATCCCTATCTGATACAATTGTTCTAGGCATACCATGCAATCGCACAACTTCCCTAAAGAATAAATTAGTAATATTACAAGCATCATCCATTTTGTGACAAGGAATGAAATGTGCCATTTTAGAGAATCTATCAACAACTACAAAAATAGAATCCCGACCATGTCTAGACCTGGGTAATCCTGACACAAAGTCCATAGAAATATCTATCCACGGCTCATGAGGAATGGGAAGTGGGTTGTAAAGCCCTTGAGGTTGGACTTTAGATTTCGCTTGCCTACACGTGACACATCACTCACAAATCCTCTCAACATCTTGTTTCATGTGAGGCCAATAGAAGTGTTCCTGCAATACCCCTAATGTTTTAGCTATGCCAAAGTGTCCCATTAACCCTCCTCCATGAGACTCCCTCACTAGTAATTCTCTTAACGAACAAATTGGAATGCACAGTTTACTCTCCCCAAACAAGAATCCTTCATGTTTATAAAATTTTCCATGCCCACTCTTCTCACAATACACATACTCACAAAAATCTCGATCAGCAGCATATAACTCCTTAATGTGCTCAAAACCAAGCAGTCTAGAACTAAGAGTAGAGATAAGAGTATACCTTCTAGATAGTGCATCGGCAACGGCATTCTCTTTACCTTGCTTGTAGTGGATAACATATGGAAATGTTTCGATGAACTCCACCCAACGAGCATGCCTTTTATTCAGCTTGTGTTGCCCCTTCAAGTACTTCAAGGATTCATGATCAGTGTGGATCACGAACTCTTTCGGCCAAAGGTAATGTTGCCACGTCTCTAGGGCTCGAACCAATGCATATAGCTCCTTGTCGTAAGTAGGGTAATTCAAGGTTGCCCCACTTAGCTTCTCACTAAAGAATGCAATCGGTCTTCTCTCCTGCATAAGCACTGCTCCAATACCTAATCCTGAAGCATCACACTTAATTTCAAACGTTTTAGCAAAGTTAGGTAAAGCAAGTAACGGCGCCTGAGTCAACTTATTTTTAAGCATCTGAAAGGCCTTCTCTTGTTGCTCCCCCCAGCTGAACCCCACATTCTTCTTAATTACCTCAGTAAGTGATACTACAATGGTACTGGAATCCTTCACAAATCTCCTATAAAAACTCGTTAGTCCATGGAAACTCCGCACATTACTTACATTGGTTGGACTAGGCCATTCTCGGATCGCACGAACCTTTTCTTCGTCAACCTGTATTCCCTGTGCACTAACAACAAAACCAAGAAACACAAGTTTGTCTGTGCAAAAAGTGCACTTCTTGAGGTTAGCATATAATTGTTCCTTTCGAAGCACTTCTAAAACATCCCTCAAGTGAGACATATGATCTTCCAAACTCTTGCTGTAAATAAGAATATCATCAAAATAGACGACCACAAATTTTCCAATAAAAGTCCTCAAAACATGGTTCATAAGTCTCATAAAAGTACTAGGTGCATTAGTTAAACCGAAAGGCATTATTAACCACTCATACAATCTATTTTTTGTCTTAAATGCAATTTTCCATTCATCACCTTCTTTCATTCTAATTTGGTGATATCCACTTTTCAAATCAATTTTGGAAAAGACACTAGACCCATGTAACTCATCTAACATGTCATCTAAGCGAGGAATGGGATGACGATACTTTACCATGATGTTGTTGATGGCGCGGCAGTCAACACACATTCTCCATGTCCCATCCTTCTTAGGCACCAAAATCATAGGCACTGCACATGAACTCATGCTTTCTCTCACGTACCCCTTCTCCATTAATTCATCGACCTGCCTTTGGAGTTCCTTTGTCTCCTCCGGATTGCTCCTATAAGCTGGCTTGTTTGGAATCGATGCTCCAGGTACAAGGTCAATCTGGTGCTCAATACCACGAATAGGTGGTAGTCCCTTTGGAATCTCCTCAGGGAAGACATCTTCAAAGTCCTGCACAAGAGACACAACCACACTAGGCAAAGAGTTAGATAGTTCGTTAGTACTCAAACATGTTTCCTTAAAAACCAACAACAACATAGGTTGCTTCATCACTAACGCTCTCCTCACTACATTCGCTCATGCCACATAACTCTCCTTTTGCAAGGCTGCCCTCTCCTTTTCACTCACCACCAAAGTTGATCCCTTTTCAACTTGGCCTCTCACACTCTTTCCAGCCTTCCTCTCTTTTTCCTTTTGATCTTGAATTTTATATTCCTTTTCTTTCTCATTGTCTTTTGCTCTCTCACTTTCCCTTTGCTTTTCACTCACCTTATGTTTTGCAAAAGACTGTTGTAGCTGCAACTGGTCCTCATACACCTGCTTAGGTGTTAACGGTTTAAGATTAAAGCTTTTCCCTTAGTGAACAAGCGTATACTTGTTAGAAAAGCCATCATGAACGACCTTCCTATCAAATTGCCATGGCCTCCGCAACAACACATGACATGCTTGCATTGGCACTACATCGCATAACACCTCATCCTCATATCTACCAATGCGAAAACCAATCAAGGCTTGCTTACTCACCTTAGTCTCACCACTATCATTCAACCACTGCAATTTATATGGACTAGGGTATCTAATAGTTTTGAGCCCCAGCCTCTCAACAATAAAATTACTCACTACATTGGTGCAACTCCCTCCATCAATGATCAAACTACAAATGTGATCTCCTAGATAGCATCTAGTATGAAATATATTCTCTCTTTGCACCTCCTCTTCTTCCTTCACCTGCACATTCAACGCTCGCTTCACTATTGCCACTAGTCTTCCAATTGCAGGCTCCTCATCATCACTAGCATCCTTTAATGGAGGCATATCATCTTCTTCACTATCCCCCTCAGTCTCATACTCACCATCATTACGCAAAATCATCACACGCCTATTTAGACATTGACTAGCAATATGGCCTCTACCTTGGCATTTAAAGCATCTAATGTCACGATTTCTAGAAGTAGAAGATTCAGGGTTACCTTAGTTACCAAGAGTAGAACCCGCTTGCCTCAGCTCCCCTTTTGGTTTGGTGGGTAAAGGCTTTTCTTCTTTCTTCCATTGGTTGGTCTTCCAAGTGGATGAACCATTACCCTGTGGAAACCGTACATTACTACTACCCTTCCGCTTATGTTGGTTCTCAACCTTTATAGCCATGTGAACCATATCCTCCAATTCTACATAATGCTGTAATTCAACCACATTTTGGATTTCTCTATTCAACGCAGCAAGAAACCTAGCCATTGTAGCCTCTCTATCCTCCTCTACATTCGCCTTAATCATAGTGACTTCCATCTCCTTGAAATACTCATCTACACTTCGGCTTCCCTGCCTCAGAGTTTGCAACTTATTGTGCAATTCACGATAGTAATACGCAGGCACAAATCGCTTCTTCATCACTCTTTTCATCTTTTCCCAAGACTCAATAGGTGGCTCGCCACTCCTTCTCCTATTCAACATTAGTTGATCCCACCATACTATAGCATAATCCGAAAATTCAATGGCAGCAAGTTTTACCTTCTTTCTCCCATTATAGTTGCGACAATCAAATACCATCTCCACCTTTTTCTCCCATTCTAAGTATGCCTCGGGATCATTCTTCCCTTAGAAAGGAGGAATCTTCATCTTTATGCTACTCAATTGATCATCCTCTCTATTCCTATCTCCTCTATCTTCCCAATCTCTAGTTCCTCTATTCCGACCACTATAACCTCTATAACTCCCGATAGAAGGCTCATCAAAGTCATCATCCGACATTTCATCTCCACCCCTCGGTACTCTTCTAGAACGACTCTCCCTCTTACGCCCTTAGAAGACGTTTGTAGATTGTTCTAGTCTCTGCTCTACCATCTCATGAATTTGTTCCATTCCCTCTTGGAACATCCTTTTCATCTCACCCCTCAACACCTCAATTACTAACCCAGCATCAAACCTTCCCCTCTCACCTTCAGGAGAATGTTGTCTCGACATTGTCCCTGCAGAAAAGATTAGTACTAACACAAATATATATAAAATTAAACCTCACGATACACTCCCTTACGTGTTTCTCCCAAATGATGATATCACACAGTCACTCGTGTATTCTCACAAACAATGATGATATCAACTCGCCAACTTCCTCTTCTCAATTCTCTTGGAACTAACCCGAACTACACCAATCCCCTTCCGTAGAATTCAAACAACTCTAGGTTTCGTAAATTTTCCTCTATTTTTCTATCCGAATTTTTTTTGTCTCTGTTTTTGCTTTTGATCACGTTTCTCTTGTCTTTTTTTTTCTTTTCTCTTCTTCTTTTTTTTTTTTAACAATCGCCTAGTCAATATTACACTATCAAAAGACAATCAATACTACGAAATTGAATACAATAATTGATATGAACGATTGGAGTTAGGGTTTTTGATATTACCTTCCTCAACCGAATTTGACGTTTTGACAAACCTAAGCTCTGATACCAAACTGATACGAACCACGCCAACCCATGACGAAACCCAATACCAATACGTTCGGAATTCGTTGCCTAAGATGCCCAAACACCTAAAGTGGAAACCGCGACCCGTTGTCTATAAGCAAGACAAGAACCTTAGTATAATGTGAAGATGCCACAATCGGGGATGAAAGACCGATTGATAAGCCGGGATGAACGCCACGGAAATTAATCCGATAAGTTCGATTTAGTTCTTGAAGAACCAAGAGAGGTGCCTCTCAAAAGTGTTTAATGTTCAAAGATGTAAATTCTTTTTCCTGTATTATAACCCTAGGAGCTTATATTAGGGTTTACAATACGTAACATTAAAGCCCAAAACGACATAACTTAGATAAGTTGCGTAAAAACACGAAAACAGAACAAGAAAGCTGGTGGCGTAAACATGAAGGCCGGCGGCCTTGAGCCGGCCTTGAAGAGATACACGACCGTGTACTTCTAGACGTGTATCTTTATGTGGATTTGCTTGACTCCATACACGGCCGTGCCTTTTAGCTGTGTGTCTAGCCGTGTATGATTCTGTGCAATCTTGGAATTCCTACACGGCCGTGCCTTGAAAGTACACGCCCTCTTCAACCCATGTCCGGTGTGACTTGTATAAGAGCAAGGGTCTTCCCATGGTTGTTTCAATCCGTTCCAACTTCATGATTGCTCCAATCCTTTCCGGCTTCATGGACATCCTTTATCAACCCGTTAAGTGCTTCCTTGAGTTGTTTCGCTCGACTTCTTGTGATCGGTGCAGGCGACACTTTAAGAGGATCCACATTCCTTCTTCCGACTTGACTCTTATCATGGATCTCATCAATTTTCACATACTCTTATCATTTCTTCAATGAAGTGTGGCGAGTGAGGATTTAATCCTTATTTTGGGTAGTATTGACAACATTAAATCTATCTTAATTCCCTACTAGTGGGTCATATCTAGTGAGGAATTAGTTTATCTTTTATTGCAATTTTCACACAATTTTTAAGGTTTGATTCAATTGATTTCATATCCTTTTGATTGTGTTTAGTGTAATCCATTTTGGAAGTTGCAAATTGTGAATTGTCATTATCATTGTTAATTGTGTGATTATCATTAGACACTTTAGGGTTTTGAAGTTCGTTGAATTCACGCCATGTTAGGAGATTTGTTTAAATGATCTTTCAATTAATTTCATGAGATTGAATTTGATCATTTATGTACATCATAATTTGGTATTAGAGCATTATAATTTGCTTGGTTTCACAACAAATTTAGATTCATAAGGATTAAGGTTCATGCCATTGTGGTCTTGTTTGATTGGTTCTTCAATTAACATTGTATAAATGAAATCCATCAATTGAAGCACATCATAATTTTGTATTAAAGTGTAGGTTGTGAGAAGGGATTTTGCAACTATGATTTTGGAATTTTAGGGTTCTTAACATCTTGATCTGAAATTGTGAAGTGGTGATTGGGTTGTTTAATTGTGTTGTTGAGGAGTTGTAGTTGCTGCTTGTTGTTGTAGACGTGAAGTAACTGTGATTTCCTTATAATCTTTTTGTTGTCATGATCTTTGAAGGGAAAATAAGAAGTGTATTTCCTAGTTTTTGTTGTGGAATTGGAAATAAAATATTTTTGGTAAAAGGAAAGTGTGATCCTTGTATGATTTCAGAAGTTGTAGATTGTTCTTTACCATTTTCAGATTTAAACTTGTGTGGGGAAAAAGGAAATCATTTGAATTCAAATACCTTCTTTAAGTTGAAGTAGTTATTGAGTGGTATTGAATACATTTCATTTGAATTTGAAATTTGATTCTTACCATTTGTGGAAAGTTACATTGAGGAGTGGAATTCAAATTTGAATTTGTTGCGGCCTTTTGTTTGTGGTGTAAATTATGTTGTGTGAGGGGCGAATTGAAGTTGTGTAGTGGCAAGGAATTGTATTCTTTGAAGTGTTGTGTGTGTGTTAAGGTGAAGGTTTTGCTACGTGAATTGGTGTTATGGTGAAGTGAGTGCATCGTGATTGTGTGTATGTGTGGCGATGTAAGAGTGTTTTAAATTGAAGAGTTACAACATGTAGTGGTATTGTACTGAATTGGTTGCATCATGTAGGAGTGAGGTGTGTGTGGCGGTGTGAATTTGAAGGATTGTGTGTAGTGTAAGGTGCTGCACATTAACACTAATTGAGTGTGTGAAAACTGTGACCAAGAAAGGGAAGTGAGTAGTGAAATTTGAATTCAAAAACAAGCATTTAAGTGTGAAGGTTAATGAGACTCATTATTTAAACATTTGCTAGTTGAATTTAATATCTTAACTACTTGGAAGTCTTTATTTGTGCTTCAATTATTTTACTATACTTGAAGTGACAAAAAGTATTTATCGTCTTGGTTACTTAATTGAATCGTGGGTGTTAAAGTGTGTAGTGGCTTATTGAAGATAGTGATTAACTATGTCAAATAATTTGTATCCATCTACTAATTTAATACATCAAGTATTGAATTCTTCTCTAACTACTGATGATGGACAAAGAGAAAATTTATTCCATACTCTTTGTAGGGTACAAGGAAACTTATGTGTCATTATTGTTGATGGTGGTAGTTGTACTAATGTTGTAGCTGCATCATTAGTATTGAAATTGAAACTTGTAACGACCGTGCATCTTATACCCTATACAATTCATTGGTTAAATGATCAAGAGAATCTTTATGTGACCCAAAGGGTTATGGTACCTTTCAGTATAGGGGATAACTACTATGATGAAATTGAATGTAATATCCTTCCCATGTGTACATCCCATATATTGCTTGGTAGGCCATGGTTGTATGACAGGATGGTATTACATAATGGGCATAGAAATATTTATATATTCCAACAGGATGGTAAACATATGTATTGAACCCTATGTTACCATTAGAGGTCTAAAAGATGCAAAGATAGATAAGTCAACCATTGGAAGATCAAACTGTCCAAAAATAGATATGCCAGCCTTTAGAGTATTGAACCCTATGTTACCATTAGAGGTCTAAAAGATGCAAAGATAGATAAGTCAACCATTGGAAGATCAAACTGTCCAAAAATAGATATGCCAGCCTTTAGAGGTTCTAGAGTTTCATAGTCACACGAGCTATCCATCAGAAGACTAAACTATTCAGACATAGGTGTGCCAACCTTAAAAGTTTCCTGAGGTTCATAGTCAAATGAGCCAACCTTTAGAGGTTTTTTAGGTTCATAGTCAGATGAGCCAACTTTCAGAGGACCAAACTATTCAGATGTAGATGTGTCTACTATCAAAGGATTATGAGGTTCATAGTCAATTGAGTAAACCATCAGAGGGCCAAGAGGGTCAAAGACATATAGGTGAAATAGGAAAGGAGAAAACAATATCAGTGGGACAATTTAAGATAGGGGAGGTCTTAGTGGATAATGGACCATTATGTGTGTTGTAGATGGGGTATATCCTAGAAATGGAGGAGAGAAAGCAATCATCCCCTGTGGTATTTTAGATGCCAGGATACTGTAGTGATAATTCTTTAGTAACTTGCAGAGAGGATATAGAGTCTCTACTACACTTGATCTATCGGATTTGAGGACAAATCTTTTTTATGCCTAAGAAGATGATAGGAATCAAAATCCTACAAGATTTATGATAGGAATCAGACTCCTACAGGACCTATCACCAGGGCCCAAGCAAAGGGTTTCCATAATTTAGTTTTGAGAATCTTCCTTGAGAAACCTAATCTTGAGGAAGCTAATCTATTTTCTACATCTTTACATTATAATTGTAGTACATTTTAACAGGCTCACTTATCAGTCCTATAGGATACCAAATCACCTACACTTTTGAGCGAGTCGGGATTCTCAACGGGGCTTAATTCAAAAGTATCTTGAAGACCGGCATCATGAGGACTCATTTCTTTTATATATTTCTCCTTTGTATGGATTATTTTATGTTATATTTTCTTTTGGGACACTTTTATTTTTTATTGTAATTTCCATTCAGGACCAGCCACCTTAAAAGTGGCAAACTTATAATTTTTATCCATTTTCTAACCCTAGGTATAACAAGTATAAATACTTGCTTATAGTAAGGTTTGAGGGAGGCTAAAAATTTTCAGAATTATCTTCACATTTTTGTGAGAGGGCTTAGGGTTTCCCTAATTCCATTTTCTCTTATCAATTTCAATTTTCAAGAGTTGAAATTGTGGCGAGTGCAAAAAAGAAAATTGTGAGTAATATCAATTCCTTCTTTGTTGTGTTTCCTTTTCATCACTAGTGAGTCATATCTAGGGTTGAATTGGATGTTCTTGGTCAGAATTTGATTGCAATTGTGATCAATTATCATGTTATAAGATTGAATGGTTTTAGCATTGGTGATTATCATCAATTTTATTGAATCATTGTTGATGTGAATTTTCATTGTTGGAAGAGGAGAACCACGGAATTGAAACTTTTCATCTTGGTGTAATTCACGCGGATTTCACTTGTATTTATTGATAATTGGTGAGGTTTATCATAATTGGTTTGTTGATTGCATCTTTGAACCTTTGGATTTCATCAAATTTCCATTAGGGTTCACGCAATTTCATAGTCCAATTGAACCAGTTCATATGTGTGAGTTGGGATTGTTTCTTTGATTCATTTGCATGTGCTTGGGCTTGGTTTTGAGCACATCATCTTTTGGTATCAGAGCTATATCATATTTGGATTTAAGATTGAACACATCCTAATTGAAGAATCGGTTATAAACATTGGAAATTGGCGCCATTATTGATGAGATTGGGACTAGTTTGATTGTCTTTCAAATTAGTTTTGTAAGTGTTTAATCTTAGTTTTAGGCACATCATCTTTTGGTATCAGATTTTGAGGTTTGCGAGAAGGGATTTGTCAATTGAAATTTGGAAATTAAGGGTTGTTGTATCACCATTTTGAACCGAATTGTAGGAGTGGAAATTAAAGTAATTGATTATGTTGTTAAGGTGTTATGATTGTTGCTTGTTGATGTAGATGTGGAGCATTTGTAATTGCTTTTTCCTCTTGAGTTGATCATGATTGACTAAAGGAAAATGATCATTGTGATTAGTTGAGGGAAGTGGAATTTCGGAAAATTGAATTTTGTTACCTTCATCTTGCTGTGAGTTATTTGTTGAGGAAGAAAGGGGAACTTATCATTAAGGCAAGAGCCAAAGGGTTTCAAATCATGGTGATGAAGGTCCCCGAACAAATTGATCTCAGAAATATTTGTATACTAACCTCTTTTCTATTACTTATGTGTTGTGTATTCAAGCAGGCATACTTGTTAAGTCTTACAGGGTGATGGACAAACTCACTAGGACTCAACTTGTGGCTTATTCATGGACCGACCTAAACCGAAGATGAGCTTGATCAATGAATTCAATTGAAGAACTGACTCGTTGAAGACTTTTTTTGTACTTGTTATTTTTCTTTGAATCGGTTATTTTGTAATCATTTTGAGACATTTTTATTTGCTTATATTTGTTGAATTAGGACCGGCCACATTAGTGGCATAGAAATAATTTTTTTTTGACATTTTAACCATAATTGGAGAAAGTATAAATACTTGCTAAAGTAGGGTTTATGGGAGCCTTTTGAACTATATTTTCATATTGGAAAACGTGAGGGTTGCCTCCATTTTCACATACTCTTATCATTTCTTGAGTGAAGTGTGGTGAGTGGGTATTTGATCCTTATTGTGTGTAGTATCAACAACATCAAATCCATCCTAATTCCCTACGAGTGAATCAGATCTGGTGAGGAATTAGTTTATCTTTTATTGTAATTTTTAGGGCTTCATTCAATTGATTTCATATCCTTTTGACTATATTTAGTGTAATCCATTTTGGAAGTTACAAATTGTGAATTGTCATTATCATTGTTATTTGCGTGATTATCACTAGACATTTAGGGTTTTGAAGTCTGTTGAATTCATGGCATTTTGGGAGATTTGTTTAATTGATCTTTCAATTAATTTCTTGAGATTGAATTTAATCATTTAGGCACATCATAATTTGGTGTTAGAGCATTATAATTTACTTGGTTTCATGAAAAATTTGGATTCATAAGGATTAGGAGTCCACGCCATTTGTGGTCTTGTTTGATTGATTCTTCAATTGACATTATATAATTGCAATCCATCAATTGAAGCACATCAGGGAGAGAATGGAAAGTTGTGGTTAAGTTAGAAAGAATATGTTGAAGATGTATTGAAAAAATTCAATATGATAGATTGTAAGCTAATAAAGACTTTGATAAGTGTTAGAAGACCCTTAATTCTAGTGCTTATTAGTTATAATTTTATATAGATTTCATGTAATTTGTCAGGAAAAGGGTACTTATATGATTAAATTTTAATTTTAGGTGCCAATGGAGATAAAAGAAAGGTTGAAGGATGATATGAGCAAAGGCGAGGTAAAATTTGGCGAAAAATGAAGAAAATTGATTTTCAGCTTAGCACAACCTTTATCATAACCCATGTAGATGCCCGTACCAGATGAAAAAAAATGACCAATAGCTATGCCAAAATATGCCCTAGGTTCAGCACAGCCCATGCTGATGCTTAGTGACAAGAATTCTTTTTAGCCTTGCCCCAAGCACGACTGTGTTGGAGGTTGTGTTGAACTGGGCAATGAAAATAACGTGTTTTGAAGTCAGTACAGCCTCGAGCATGGCCGTGCTGACACTCATGCTGAACCCTGTTTTCGTTGAATTATAAATAGATGCCTTATTTTATTTTTTTGGGGACGCTTTCCTTCTGACTTCATTTTAAAAACTCTAAGGTCGTATTCTAAAGCTGAAATAAGATGACAAGAACCAACGTCCATAAGAGAAGAACAAAATCAAGAAATCAAAAAGAAAGGAAAGAAAGAAGACATCACAAATTGAATCCATGGAAGGAGACAAAACATCATCAACAATAATTCGACTCTTATCTTCGAAGGGTTTTATTCCAATGATTTTAATTTTGAGAACCATGTGTTGTTAGTGTATTTCATACCCGAACCTTACGAAACCTTAATTATCATATGACATTGGATTAATCATGTAATTCATGAATGGTTAATTTTCTCTAAATTTATTCATATTGTTTATCATGTTTGGTGATTTAATGTTTGGCCAGCATTGAATTTACATTGATTTCTTCTAAGTTGATTGGAAAATCTCTTATTAGAGTAGATCAAATATGGATAAAGAGACTTGTATGCAATTTAGGGAAGAGAGCATGGGTTTTCCATATTAGGTTGAATTAATATATTTTGACCTAATTGAGGGTCTTAGGGTGTTAATGTAATTCTAATAACGTTAATGAAAGAGGAATCTTTGTTAATGTAATTAGAGTTAGGAATTGATGATTCTAGGAGGAACATTGATTTTGTATTAGATACTCCGTGGTTCAGAGATAATTGTCATTTTTTTATTGAAACTTTGAGGATGAAGTCATATGATAATTAAAGGACTAGTAAGGGTAGGGTATGCCTTTGATTATTGAATTTACTAAATTTTAATTCTATGTTTAGTTTAAGTGTTACATTTCTTTCTTAAGTGATTTAATTTAATCGAATTCACTCAAAATTGTGTGGTTGAATAGTGGGTTTATGGTTAGTATCAATACTCGCAGATCCTTGAGGGAGCAATATCCATGCTTGAACTTTGTACTACTAAACACGATAGGTACACTTACTTAATTGATTGTAAGGAACAGTTAAGGTAAAAAGAATTTTTAATTTGTGTGATTATAATCATCAACAAGTTTTTGGCACTGTTGCCCGGGATTTGGCAATATTAAGAAAACTAGACACCTACTAATTTAGCCATTCTTCTTTTCCATACTTGCTCATATTTTCTTGTCAGTTTTGTGTAGTTTATAACCAGGGGATCATCTCCTTTAAACCTTCTGAAATTTGATCCTAAGGTCGATAGAACTTTCCACTGGAGATTAAGGAGTAAAGCACAAGCCGTGATCAAGAGTGTGACTTTCGAAGAGCAATCAGTTAAAGGGGAAGAATGCAGTTTTTCAGAGAATTTGGAAGAGCTTGAATCTAGAATTGCAGAGACTACTATGGGTGATCAACATAGAACAATGGTTGAGTACACTCGACCTACTTTAGATAGTATTGGTTCATGTGTTGTTCAACCTGCCATAGAAGCTAATAACTTCAAAGTTAAGGCTTTTACAATGAACATGAACTACAACCAGTGTCCATTTGATGATTTAGCTGATGAAGATCCTAATGCTCACATATAGATGTTCCTTGACATGTGTGATACAATCAAGTAGACGGGGTCTCGGATGATGCATTAAAGTTGTATATCTTTCCATTTATTTTAAGGGGAAAGGCAAGGCAGTGGTACAATTCACTAAATCGGGCTTCCATCACTTCATGGACTTAATTAGTAGAAAATTTTCTGGATTTCTATTTTCCACCATCGAAGACTACCCAGTTGAGGAATGATATCACGTCATTCACTCAATAATACAATGAGACCCTTCATGAAGCTTGGTTGAGGTTTAAGGTACCACTTAAGTGGTGTCCGCATTATTAGATACCTAATTGGTTATAAGCAGCTAGCTTCTATAATGGGCTAGATTATGAAACTCGTTAGACAATTGATGTTACAGCTAGTGGGATGATTAATGAGAAGAATCCTAAAGAGTCTTTGCAACTTTTTGAGAATATGACCAAGAATAAGTTCCGAGGGAAAGATAGAGGTTCAAGGCAAAGTGATGGGAATCATTTTTATGATTCCAACAGTGGGAAAACCTAACTTAGATGCATGGTCCCAGAATCCACTTATGATCACATCTTTCTAATAATGTTTTATTTTATCACTATTAGCAGGTTCATTTGTTAGTTTTACAGGATGGTCGAATCGCATGCACTAAAAGATCAAGTTGTTGGACATTCTTAGAGTCACATCCAACGGTCCACAAATTTGCTCAATCAAGTGAGGAACCGGCCATTTGAAAACCATTTATGCTTGTAATTGTTATTGAGATTAGAAAACTTTATTTATCCTTTGTGATGTGCTCAAAACCACTTTCAAGCATAATCAAATGACTCAAGAAAAACAATTCTCAATTCTCATACAAACCGGTTCAATCCACTAGGAAATTGCGTGACCCTAATGGAACTTTGATGAAATCCAATGGTTCAAAGATTCAATTAACTTCCACTAATGATCAATTTCACTAATCAACAATAAGAACAAGTGAATTTACACGTGAAATGGATAAAAAAGAAAAGCACAAAAACCGTGATCTCAAATCCTTCCAACAATTCCAATTCATGCCAATCACTAAAGAGCATTCAATCTCAAATGAACAATCAACCTTATAAGATGATTATCCATGAATTACAATCACCAATAAGTCCAAGAAAGATTCAAATCTACCATAGATATGACTCACTAGAGAAGAAATAAACAACAACAAAGATGAATCGATATGACTCACAATTCTCCTTTGTCGCACTCGCCACAATTCCAATTCCTAGGTTGAAATTGATAAGAGATTTTTGGAATTAGGAAACCCTAAGCCCTCTCATTTTAAAGTGAAGTGTATAATCTGCAAAATGGCCTCCTCAAACCCTCTTTTAAGCAAGTATTTATACTTGCTACTCCTAGGCTTAAAAAGTGCTAAAAAATACAAGTTTGCCACTTTTAAGGTGGCTAACCTTAAATGAAAATTACAAGGAAATAAAAGTGTTCCAAAACCAAAATACAACCAAAATAGTTCATAAAAGAGTAAATATATAAAAGAAATGGTCTTTAAGATGCCAGTCTTCTATAGGATCCATCGGCCTAGCTCATTGCCGGTTCAGATCGGTCCATGGATAACCCATAAGCTGAGTCTGAGGGAGTTTGTCCATTGCCTTATGAAATATGATAAGTGTGCCTGTTGGAAAATACAATACAAGAATAATAGAAAAGAGGTTAATATATAAATAATTTCGGGGATGATCTGCTCAAAATGGGCCCTCATTGCCAAGATTTGAAATCCTCTAGTTCTTACCCTAATGATAGGTCTTGTCGGATTTTGATTCCTATCACTTTGTATTTTTCTTCTTAGAACTAGCCACTATTGTGGCATCTTTGTAAATTTTCTAGTGTTTTTACCCTAATAAGAGCAAGTATAAATACTTGCCAACTAAGGTTTTTGAGGGAGAATTTTTGACATAAAAGAAACACACTTTTATGCAGTGGAAGAGCTTGTTCTTTATGCCGTTTTGCTCTTATCAATTTCTCTTTAAAATTGTGGTGAGTAGACTTGGATTTGTTGTGAGTAATATCAACAAATCATAAGCTGATCCTAATTCTAACTATTGCATCATATCAGGTAAGGAATTAGTTAATTTATGTTGTTCTTGTTACACACAATTAGGGTTCCTTGTTCATTACATGGTTCACACCATTTGTTAGTTGAAAGTTAGAATTCAATTGTGTTGTTGATAGGAATCAAAATTTGGCAAGATCTATCATTAGGGCAAGAATTAAAGGATTTTGAATCTTGGCGATGAGGAACCATTTTGAGAAAATCGACCTTGGAATTATTCGTTTACTAACCTCTTTTATCTTATTCATGTATTTTATATTCCTACAGGAATACTTATCATGCTTTACAGGGCGATGGACAAACTCACTCAGACTCAGTTTGTGGGTTATCCATAGACCGACTTGAACCGGTGATGAGTTAGGCTGACGAATCCTATGGAAGAGCTTGCATGATGAAGACTATTTTCTTTTATTTTGTAATTGCTATTTAGACTATTTTATGTTGTATTTGCTTTTGGGACACTTTCATTTTATTGTAATTTCTATTTAGGATCGGCCACCTTAAAAGTGGCAAACTTGTAATTTTTTAGCCATTTTCTAACCCTAGGAGTGGCAAGTATAAATACTTGCTTATAGTAGGGTTTGAGGAGGCCGTTTTGCTGATTAGAAACAAACACTTAACATGTGGGAATTAGGGTTCATCCTAGTTCTAATTCTCTTATCAATTTTAACCCAAGAATTGGAATTGTGGCGAGTGCAACAAGGGGAAATTGTGAGTCATATCAATTTCTTTCTTTGTTTTTTTTTCATTTCATCTCTAGTGAGTCATATCTAGGGTTGATTTGGAGTTTCTTGGACATATTTGTGATCTCAATTTGTGAACAATTATTTTGTGAAAGATTGATTGTTCTTTAGTACTTGAAATCAACATCATTTCATTGTTGGCGTGAATTGGAATTATAGAAGAAATTGGAGTCACGGTTTTGATCAATCCCTTTTGGTTTGATTCACGTGGATTTCAATTATTCTTGTTGTTATATGGTGAAGATTACATATATGGATTGCAATTGCATCATTTGATCTTTGGTGTTCATCAAAATTCCAAAAAGGTTCATGTAAATTGTCCTCCAATTGGACCGGTTTGTATTAGAGTTGTGGTTTGTTTTCTTTGCTTCATTTGATTGTGCTTGGACTTGGTTTTGAGCACATCATCTTTTGGTATCAGAGCATCATCATATTTAGATCTAAGATTGATTACATCCTAATTGAAGAATTGGTTACATTCATTGGAAGTCGACGCCTTTGTTCATGAGATTAAGACTAGTTTGATTGGTATTGTTTGATTGTCTTTCAAATTGGTTTTGCATGTGCTTAATCTTGGTTTTAGGCACATCATCTTTTGGTATCAGAGCTTGATTTTTAAGAGGAGGGATTTGTTAATTGAATTTCAGAAATTTAGGGTTCTTGAGTTTACATTTTGATTCCGAAATTGAAAGTGGAAAATTGAATTGTTTATGTTGTTTTTTGAAGTGGCGTGATTATCTTGCTTGGGGAGTTGAACTTGCTGCTTGATGGAGTGATTTTTGAGGTCTTGTTGAAGCTCCATTTGATTGATATTTTGGTGTAAAAAAAAAAAAGAATAGTAGCACATCTTGTGATTCAAAAGTCATAACTTGAAGTTACCTCAATTGTGAAGAAGTAGAGGTGTATTTTTGCTTGGAGTGGTTTGGGCATAAAGGGGGCTTTAGCGTATAATTTTCAGATTTGAAGTGTGTGGAAGGATAAGCACCAATTTGAAATTCAAATACCTTCTTTAAGTTTGAAAGCAATTCATTGAGTAGCATTGAATAAGTGTTATTTGAATTTGAATTGTTTTTTTACCATTTGTGGAGAAGGTTGCATTTAGTGGAGTGATTTCAAATTTGAATTTTGTTGCTGCCATTGCTTGTGGTTTACGGTGTGAATTTGTGGAGTTGTGTGGAGTAAGGTGCTACACATTAAGGCTAAAGTGTGAGTGTGTAGTGCATGAATAGAAAACCGTAAAAGGGAAGAGTGGTGTTTCAATTGTGAAGTGGAATTGTGTAGTGTATGCATTTTCGGAAATTGGCGAAATCACAGTTGTAATTTTCAGATTTGAATTCAAAATTGAAGTGTGAATTAAGAAGTCAATTTGAAATTTCAAAACATACATTAAGTGATAGAAGTAACCGTGTGTTCATTTGAATTTGAAAGTGGCTCCCTATCATTTGTGGAATATTGCAATTAATGATCTCATTTTAAATTTAAATTTAAGCTGCCTTTTGTTGTGAGTTGTGGTTTGAAACTTGTATAAAAGTGGAGAAATTCAAGTGTGGAAGAGTGTGTATGTGTGTGCTTCAACGTGTATAAAAGGTATATGTGTGTGGAGTTGTGTTTTTGTAAAATTAGTGAAGGGTATGTATGTGTGGCGTTATGTGTGTATGTTGATTGAAGAAATTGCAACGTGGTGTCTTTGAGCTTGCCATGAGGAAGAGTAGTGTTTCTTTGTGATCACTTAGAAAAATTGGAAAATTAAAAAAAAAGAAAGAAGAGCAAATGGAGAGTTGATGATTTCGGAATTGTAGTTTGAATTTTGAAAGCAAAGAAGAGTGAATGGAGTGTTGATGATTTTGGAATTGTGGTTGTCTTTTACCATTTCTAGATTTGAAGAGTGTGTAGAAAAGGAAATTATTTCAAATTCAAACACCATTTTTAAGTTGAAAGAAGTTATTGTGTGATAGTTGAGTAAATGATTATTTGAATTTGAATTTGTTGTTGCCTTGCTTATAAGTGGCAGTGTGAAGTAAGTTGTTGTGAGTGGCCAATTGGAGTTGTATTGTAAAGGAGTGTTGCAACGTGAAGTAAGTTGTGGTGAAGATAGTGTACCATAAGTAAATTGTTGATTGTGTGTGTATATGTGGCGGAGTGAATGTGTAAGTAAGGGAATTGCCACTTATGAATTTGTGCACTTGTGTGTAGTGTAAGGTGCTGCACATTGTGGTTATTTGAAGTATGAAATCAAGGCAAGAAAAGGAAGGTTGAGTAGTGGAATTTAAAATTCAAACAAATCATTAAAGTGTAAAAGTAATTGAACTAGTTACTTAAACACTTGTTTTTGAATTTAATTCTATCTACTTGAAAGTAGTTGAGTGTACTTCATTTGTGGCTTAGTTGTGTACTTGAACCTTAGAAGTATGAAGATAATTATTGTATTGTTGGATTTGAACACAATCATGTCTAGTGAAATGTTTCATTATGCTAATGTATTGCGCCGGACATTGACTACATTTACTACTAAGGATGACGAACAAAGGGAAAACTTGTTCCATACTTCTTGTAGGGTACAAGGAAATTTATGTGCCCTTATAGTTGATGGTGGTAGTTCTACCAATGTGGTAGCAGCATCATTAGTGTCGAAACTAAAACTTGCTACTACTCCACATCCTGAACCGTATACATTGCATTGGCTTAGTGATTAGGAGAGTTTGCATGTGACCCAAAGAGCTAGGGTACCATTCAGTGTAGGGGATAAATACTTTGATGAGATTGAGTGTGATATTTTGCCTATGTATGCATCCCACATATTGCTTGGTAGACCATGGTTGTATGATAGGATGATATTACATGATGGGTATAGAAATACTTATATGTTCAAAAAGGATGGTAAACGTATAGTATTGAACCCTATGTCGTCATTAGAGGTCCAGGATATGTAAAGATAGATGAGACAACCATCACAGATACCTAAGGGTCATGGCCACATGATCAACTCATTGAGGTACTTGAGGTTTCTAGTGACATGAGCCAACCTTTAGAGCATAAAATTTGTCAAACACAGATGTGCAAACCATTAGAGGATCCTAATGATCATAGTCAGATGAGCATACTACTAGAGGACCAAACTATTCAGAGGCAGTTGTGTTTACCTTCAGAGGTACTAGAAGCTCATGAGCAGTTGAGTAAACCATTGGAGGATTCTGAGGGTTAGAGTCAGATGAGCCTATCATCAGAGAGCCAAACTATTCAGAGACAGTTGTGTTCACCTTTAGAGGTTTTAGAGGGTAGTGAGCAGTTGGGCCAACCATTAGAGAGCCATGAGGATCAACGACATACAAATGAGTTAGAAAAGGAGAAAATGGTTTTAGTGGAACGGGTTGATATAGGGGTGATTTTAGTGGATAATGGAGCATTATTAATGTTGCAAATGAGATACATCCTAGAAATGGAGGAAAGAAAACAATCACCACCTGTAGTATTATAGATATTGGGATTCTGTAGAGATACTTCTTCAGATGGATTGCTAGGAGAAAACAAAGTCTCTATTGCATTTGATTTGCCAGATTTGAGGACAAATCTTTTTGAGGCCTGAGGAGATGATAGGAATCAAAATCCGATAAGATCTATCACTAGGGCCAGAACTAAAGGATTTTGAATCTTGGCGATGAGGACCCATTATGAGCAAATCGACCCTGGAATTATTTGTTTACTAACCTCTTTTATCTTATTCATGTATTTTATATTCCAACAGGAATACTTATCATGCTTTACAAGGCGATGGACAAACTCACTCAGACTCAGTTTGTGGGTTATCCATGGACTGACCTAAACCGACGATGAGTTGGGCCGACCAATCCTATGGAAGAGCTTGCATGATGAAGACTATTTTCTTTTATTTTGTAATTGCTATTTGGACTATTTTATGTTGTATTTTCTTTTGGGACACTTTCAATTTATTGTAATTTCTATTTAGGATCGGCCACCTTAAAAGTGGCAAACTTGTAATTTTTTGACCATTTTCTAACCCTAGGAGTGGCAAGTACAAATACTTGCTTATAGTATGGTTTGAGGAGGCCATTTTGCAGATTAGAAACAAACACTTAACTTATGGGAATTAGGTTCATCCTAGTTCTAATTCTTTTATCAATTTCAACCCAAGAATTGGAATTGTGGCGAATGCAACAAAGGGAAATTGTGAGTCATATCAATTTCTTTCTTTGTTGTTTTTCATTTCATCTCTAGTGAGTCATATCCAGGGTTGATTTGGAGTTTCTTGGACATATTTGTGATCTCAATTTGTGAACAATTATTTTGTTAAAGATTGATTGTTCTTTAGTACTTGAAATCAACATCATTTCATTGTTGGCGTGAATTGGAATTGTAGAAGAAATTGGAGTCACGGTTTTGATCAATCCCTTTTGGTTTGATTCACATGGATTTCAATTATTCTTGTTGTTATATGGTGAAGATTACATATATGGATTGCAATTACATCATTTGATCTTTGGTGTTCATCAAAATTCCAAAAAGGTTCACATAAATTGTCCTCCAATTAGACCGGTTTGTATTGGAGTTGTGGTTTTTTTTCTTTGATTCATTTGATCGTGCTTGGGCTTGGTTTTGAGCACATCATCTTTTGGTATCAGAGCATCATCATATTTGGATCTAAGATTGATTACATCCTAATTGAAGAATTGGTTACATTCATTGGAAATTGACGCCATTGTTGATGAGATTATGACTAGTTTGATTGACATTGTTTGATTGTCTTTCAAATTGGTTTTGCATGTGCTTAATCTTGGTTTTAAGCTCATCAGTTGTTGTTGGATTAGTCTTTATCTCATTTAGTACATGTTATTTTGGGGCATTTTTCTTCAACTTGTCATTCCATATTTGCAGAATTATCTAGTTGATTTATCAATTGGAAAGTGTACTTTGTGCTTTGGATTTTAGGTACGACATATTTGGTATCAGAGCTTGTGGTTTAAGAGGAGGGATTTTCAATTTGAATTCGAAAATTAGGGTTCTTTAGTTTAACACCTTGATTTGAATTGTTGAAGGGAACTTAAGTATTTGATTGTGTTGTTGAAGTGATCTAATTGTTCCTTGTTGTTGTAGACGTGGAGTATTTGTAATATTCCTTGTTTCATTGAGTTGGTTGTGATTGCTTAAGGGGAAGTGGTCCTTGTGATTATTTGAGGAAGTAGAAATTTAAAGCCTAGAAGAGTGTGACTTAGAGTTGTTGTAAGGGGATTTCGGAAATTGAGCATTGTTGTGTGTAAATTCCATATTTGAAATTGTGTGAAGAATATGAAGATATTTGAAATTCAAACATCCATTAACTTGAAGTAGTTATTGAATAACATTAAGGGTTGTTGTTTGAATTTGAATTGTCTTACCTTTTGTGGAAAAGGGTGCATTTAGTGGAGTTATTTGAATTGTTGCTAACTGCCTTTGTTTTTGAAGTTTCGGTGTAAAGGAGTTCCAACAAGAAGTGTTGTGTGTTAAGGCAAGGAAGTGATACATTTGAAGTATTATTGTTGTTGATTGAAGAAGTGCATCATATGTGTGTGTAGCGTAAGTGGTGGTATGAATTGTAGTATGTGTGTAGTGTATGTGGCGGTATGAGTGTGTTGTAGAGTTGTGTAAAGAAGGTGCTGCACGTGAAGTGGATGATTATGCTTGTACCATGAGTAGAAAGGGAGTAATAGTGAGAAATTTTGTTTTCAAAAGAAAACATTAAGTGTAGAAGTTATTGTGCATTGATCACTTAAACACATTTTGCTTAGTTGAAATCATTGATTTCATAATTGAAGAAGTGTTTATTATTACTACCACTTATTGTTGTCATAATTGAAGTTGTTATGGTGTTGTTATATAAGTGAACCGTGGGAGTGTATGAAGCTTAAAGGGGAGTTGGTGTTTATCTATTAAGGTGATTTGATTGTTGCGTGGCATTGAAGTTTGGGGGTGATTGTGAGGCATACTACTTCGCTTCAAATTGTCCTTATGGTTCAATACACCAAGTCCACAACTATATCGAATGACAGCGTGAATGGAGCAATTGGCAATGAGGCCAATAGCCAAGTAGGTGGTGGACTAGGTCGTCGGAATACAGGTGGAAGAACTCTGGATGAGCAACTTCAAGACCTTACCACGATTGTTGCTATAATAACAACAAGGATTGATAGGATGACATTGCCACAACCACTTGTGGTAAACCTTTAGGCACTACCTAGAGTAGCTCTTCAGAATGTCTATAGAGAGGGGGCAGTTGGAGGAAATATGGGGAGAAGAGTAGAAGGAGGTTATCATGCTCTTGGGGAAGACAGAGATGATAATTTTGGGTTAATCTATACCCAAATAGGAAATTCAGGCCACCTCGGGGATTAGAGTATGTTAAGCTACAGATGCCTTCATTTGATGGCAAGGGTTCCACCGATGATTATCTGGACTAGGAAGACAAAGTTGAGGGTCTTTTCAAGTGTTATGAGATTGATGATGGCACTAGGGTATGTCTTGCAACTGTGGAGTTCATAGGGTATGTTACTTTGTGGTGGAAAAATCTGGTGATTAGCAGGCAAAGAGATGGAGAAGCCGAAATACACACTTGGAGAGATATGAAACAAGTTTTGAGGAGGAGGTTCATATGGGAACACTACAGGTAGGAACTATTTATGCATCTCGAAACACTAAGACAATGGGGTAAAATAGTGGATGACTATGTATAGGAGTTTGAGTCGCTAATGATCAGATGTGGATTAGTTGAACCTCTTGAACAAACTTTAGCAAGTTTTATATCTAGGTTAATGTATGAGATTACTTATGTAGTTGAGCTTTAGAGATATAGTACACTTAATGAGAATATACAGTTAGCCTTGAAAGTGGAGAGACAAAGGCGATCCTATTCATTCCAGGTTACTAGGAGCAGGCCCAATACTAATACAAAGCCCATGGGGGTTGATGATCAGTTGGATGGGTCAAAGGGAGTAGGTGAGCATTTTAGGGTTGTAGACAAAGTTATCCCTACTTCAAAAAAAGAGAAAAATGTTTCTATGAAAGGCAAAGAGGTAGTTGGATCTGATTTGAGGCAGACGGTACAGGGGTCAACCAGTGGGAAGATGCGCTAGATTAAATGTTTCAAATGCATGGAATTTGGACATATAGTTACATAGTGTCCTAATAAAAGGGTGATGACTGTCATGGAGGGTAACAAGGAAGATGATGAGAAAGAGACTGTTAAGCTTCTAGATTTATCCTTAGCCTTACAAGAGTATTATGATGATGAACAAGCTGAAACACATAAGGATAAAAAAGGAGAAAATTACTTACCTATTAATGTGTTATACAGGGTTACGACCATTTCTCCAGATGCTAGGGACATACAGAGGGAGAATCTGTTCCACACACCATGTCGGATTCGAGGTAACCTATGTATGCTTTTTATTGATAGTGGTAGTTGTACTAATGTCATATCTACTACATTGGTAGAAAACTTACAACTAACCACTAGCTCTCATCCTAACCCATATAGAGTGCATTAGTCGGATAACCAAGGTAGTTTGCATGTTACACAGCGAACAACGATACCAATCGGTATAGGAGATCAGTATAGCAATGAGATTATTTGTGATGTGCTTCCTATGTGTGCCTTTCATTTACTACTAGGTCGACCATGACTATTTGATATAAAGGTGTTACATGATGGGTTTAGAAAAACTTACATGTTTCAAAAGGATGGTATTCGGATTTTATTGACTCCTTTGTCTCCATCTGAGTTTCATTCTTTCCAGGAACTAGTTAGAAGCACATATAGCTCTTCTAAATTTTCGGCCAACAAGCAATTCGAAACATTGGGTTTCAGCTTAGGAAAAGACCCCTTAGATTTGAGGGAAAATCTTTTAGAGGCCCGAGCAGATAATGGGAATCATTTTTATGATTCTAGCAATAGGAAAACCTGACTTAGATGCATGGTCCCAGAATCCACTTATGATCACATCTTTCTAATAATTTTTTATTTTATCACTATTAGCAAGTTCATTTGTCAGTTTCATAGGATGGCCAAATTGCATGCACTAAAGGATCAAGTTATGGGACATTCTTAGAGTCACATCCAACAGTCCACAAATTTGCTCAATCAAGTGAGGAACCAGCCATTTGAAGACCATTTATACTTGTAATTGTTATTGAGACCCTATTGTGGCATCTTTGTAAAATTTCTAGTGTTTTTACCCTAATAGGAGTAAGTATAAATACTTGCTAACTAGGGTTTTTGAGGGAGAATTTTTGACATCAAAGAAACACACTTTTGTGCCGTGGAAGAGCTTGCTCTTCATGCCATTTTGCACTTATCAATTTCTCTTTGAAATTGTGGCGAGTGGACTTAGATTTGTTGTGAGTAATATCAACAAATTACAAATTGATCCTAATTCCAACTAGTGCATCATATCGGGTAAGGAATTAGTTAATTTATGTTGTTCTTGTTACACACAATTAGGGTTCCTTGCTCATTACATGGTTCACACCATTTGTTAGTTGAAAATTGGAATTCAATTCACAAATCATTGATGGGTTTAGAAACACCTACATGTTCAGCATGGGCGAATCACACATAGTTCTATCGCCAATGACTCCAACTGAGGTCCATGGGTTTTAGGAATAGATCAGAAATCCATCCACTACCTTTGAAAGCCGGAAGAGCAAGACAATAGAGACATTAGGGTTCAGTTCCAAAACTGATCCTCTAGATTTGAGGGCAAATCTTTCAGAAGCCGAGGAGATGATGGGAAAATTTCTAGCATCGTCGACATTTTCAAAACCCGATTTGGATGATGATCCAAAGCACTCATATTTTACTTTATGTCTTTTATTCTAATAAATATTTGAGAAATAATCTTATAGGTATAATAATAATTCTCCATGGGATGCCAATATGTCCTACAACAGTTGATGGACACAAAACATTTTTACAGTGACAATCAAAGACCCGCTACGATTGTTTTCCATTCCGAGGCATTGGTTCATGAAGACTTATGATATTTTGTACTTTGTAATTGTTTTATGAACTATTTTTGGTTGTATTTTCTTTTGGGACACTTTCATTTCATTGTAATTTTCATTTAGGACTAGCCATCTTAAAAGTGGCAAACTTGTAATTTTGACCATTTTCTAACCCTAGGAGTAGCAAGTATAAATACTTGCTTAGAATAGGGTTTGAGGAGGCCATTTTTGCATATTAAACATAGCACTTCATGTGTGGAATTAGGGTTCTTCCTTAGTTCAAAACCTCTTATCAATTTCAACCCAAGAATTGGAATTGTGGCGAGTGCAACAAGGAGAAATTGTGAGTCATATCGATTTCCTTTTTTGTTGTTCTTCACTTCTTCTCTAGTGAGTCATATCTAGGGTGGATTTGAAGTTTCTTGGACTTATTTGTGAGTGTAATTCATGAAAAATTGTCTTGTTAAGATTGATTGTTCTTTTAGTACTTGAACTATATCTCAATTTAGTGTCGGCGTGAATTGGAATTGGAGGAAGAGTGGAAATCACGGTTTGTGTTGCTTCCTTTTGATCTGATTTTCACATGGATCTCAAGCTATATTGTTGTTACTTGGTGAATATTGTGAATAGGGTTTGTAATTACATCATTTGATCTTCATTTTTCCATCAAATCTCAAAAGGATTCACGTAAATTGTCATCCACGTTGGACCGGTTTTTGTGATTAATTTGTGAATTGTTTCTTGAGTCATTTGATTGTGCTTGAACTTGATTTTGAGCACATCATGAAGTTAGTGCATCGTAAGTGAATTGTTATATGTGTATAGTGTATGTGGCGGTGTAAGTGTATAGTGAAGGAATTGCCACTTATTGTAAGTTTGTGTTATATAAGGAAGGTGCTGCACTTGAGGTGTTTAAAATTGTTGTGGAATTGAAGGATTGTACGTGGTGTAAGGTGCTGCACATTAACACTAATTGTGGAGTGAAATAGTGGCAAGAAAGGAACGTTGGAGTAGTGAAGTTTGAATTCAAAAACCAATAATAAAAGTGTGAAAGTAATTGAAACTCATCACTTAAACCCTTGTTAGTTGAATTTAATAACTTAACTACTTAGAAGTGATTGTTTGTGCTTCATTTACTTAACTTTACTTGAAGTGGCAAGATTCATTTATTGACTTGGTTACTTACTTGAACTGTGGAATATAAGGTTGTATTTTTGTGTTTTTTGGAATTAAACACAATCATGTCAAGTGAAATGTTTCTTTCAACTAATGTAATACGCTAGAAATTAACTTCTTTTACTATTAAAGATGATGAGCAAAGGGAAAATTTATTCCATACTTCTTATAAGGTAGAAGGTAACCTATGTGTCATTATTGTTGATGGTGGTAGTTATACAAATGTGGTAGCAGTATCATTAGTATCAAAACTGAAACTTGCCACTATCCTATATGATAGGAATCAAAATCCAACAAGACCTATCATTAGGGCAAAAACTAAAGGAATTCGAATTTTGGCGATGAGGGCCCATTTTGAGCAAATCGACCTCCGAATTATTTATATATTAACCTCTTTTCTATTATTCTTGTATTGTGTTTTCCAATAGGAACACTTATCATATTTTATAGGGCAATGGACAAACTCCCTCAGACTCAGCTTGTGGGTTATCTATGGACCAACCTGAACCGACGATGAGCTGGGCCGATGGATCCTATAGAAGACTAGCATCTTGAAGACCATTTCTTTTATACATTTCTTCTTTTATGAACTATTTTGTTTGTATTTTGGTTTTGGGACACTTTTATTTCCTTGTAATTTTCATTTAGGGTTAGCTATCTTAAAAGTGACAAACTTGTAATTTTGACCACTTTTTAACCCTAGGAGTAGCAAGTATAAATACTTGCTTAAGAGAGGGTTTGGGGGGCTAATTTTTACAAATTTGGGAGGTAGATTTCACGTGTGAATTAGGGCTCTTTCCTTAGTTCCAAACTCTTATCAATTTCAACCCAAGAATTGGAATTGTGGCGAGTGCGACGAAGGCGAATTGTGAGTCATATCAATTCAATTTTGTTGTATGTTCATTTCTTCTCTAGTGAGTCATATCTAGGGTAGATTTAGATCTTTCTTGGACCTATTTGTGGTTCTATTTTCGTGAAAAACAATCTTGTAAGATTGATTGTTTCATTGAGCACTTGGATTACATACTTCATTGTTATTGTTGGCGTGAACTAGTGATTGAAAGGGAAAGTGGATTTCATTGGTTTATTGCTTTCTTTGATTTGATTTCCACGTGATATCTCAATCCTTATTGTGGTTATTTGGTTAATGTTATCAATAGAGATTGCAATTAAATCATTTGAACAACATTTTCCATCAAAATCTTCAAAGGTGTCACGAGGATTGCTTACTAAGTGGACCGGTTTTGTATTAGATTTGAGATTGTTTTCTTGAGTCCTTTTTATTGTGCTTCCAAGTGGGTTTAGGCATATCATCTTTTTGTTATCAGAGCTATATCATATTTGGATCTAAGATTGATTACATCCTAATTGAAGAATTGGTTACATTCATTGGAAATTGACACCTTTGTTCATAAGATTGAGACTAGTTTGATTAACATTGTTTGTTTGTCTTTCAAATTGGTTTTTGTATGTGCTTAATATTGGTTTTAGGCACATCACCATATCCTAAGCCTTATAAATTACATTGGCTAACTGATTAGGGAAGTTTACATGTGACCCAAAAAGCTAGGGTACCTTTCAGTATAGGGGATAAATATTGTGATGAGATTGAATGTGATATTCTTCCTGTATGTGCATCCTATATATTGCTTGGCAGGCTATGGTTATATGATAGGAGGGTTTTACATGATGGCTTCAAGAATACATATGTATTCCAGAAAGAGGGTAAACGCATCATTCTAAATCCGATGTCACTTTCAGAGGTCCAAAAGGTTCAGCAACAGATCAGTAGGCCATTAAAGATTGATACGATTCCAAGAGCTAAGATACGAGCACCAAAGAAATCAAAGTCAATCCGAGCTATAGGTGGCAGTATGGGGTCCAAAAAAGGAGGACATAAGTATCGGGAGGACCCAAGGCAAAGTTCGGCCAACCTTAAGTCGGCCTTGAATAAAGGTCAGCCGAATTAACTTCAAGGTTTCCGGCCTTGGTGCCGGCTTATGTATAAGCTGTCGGCCTTTGGTGTCGGCTTATATTTAGGCCGCCGGCCAATGGCCTGGCACAATTTTTTTTAAGCATGATATATGATACGAACCACGCTAACATGTGATGAAACCCAATACCAATACGTTCGGAATTTACTACCCAAGATGCCAAACACACTCAAGTGGAAACCGCGACCCGTTGCCTATAAGTGAGGCAAGAACCTTGGTATATAATGTAGATGCCACAATCGGGATGAAAGACCGATTGATAAGTCGGGATGAATGCCACGGAATAGAAATCCGACAAGTTCTAGATTAGTTCTTTAAAGAACCAAGAGAGGAATTCTCTCAAAAGTGTTTTTCAAACTTCAATGTTGTATGTTCTATATGTTCTATCTGTTCTAAACCCTAGGAGCTTTACATTAGGGTTTACAATTTGTAACAATAATGGCCCAAATGACATAACTTCATTAAGTTGCGTAAAAATAACAAAACAGAGACGTAAAGGCCGGCGGCGTTGAAATGAAGGCTAGCGGCTTTGAGCCGGCGTAGAGCTTATACACGGCCGTGTACTTCTAGACGTGTATCTTTCTGTGGAAATTCTTGACACCATACACGGCCGTGCCTTTTAATCGTGTATACGACCGTGTATGATTCTATGTAACCTTCAGACTCCTACATGGCCGTGCCTTGTAAAGACACGCCCTCTTCAACCCGTATCCTTTATGACTTGTACAAGAGCAAGGGCATTCCCATGGTTGTTCCAATCCTTTCCAACTTCATGATTGCTCCAATCCTTTTCGGCTTCGTGGACATCCTTTATCAACCCGTTAAGTGCTTCCTTGAATCTTTTCGCTCGATTTCTTATGATCGGTCCAGGTGGCACTTCAAGAGGATCCACATTCCATCTTCTGGCTTGGCTCCCATCAAGGCTCTCATCATTCCCCTCCTCTTGAAAAGGATTTGTCCTCAAATCATCGCCTACATCAAAAGGACTTAGATTAGTAACATTAAACGTAGCACTTACTTGATACTCACCTGGCAAATCTATCTTATATGCATTATCATTGATGCGCTCAAGAATTTGAAATGGTCCATCGCCTCTAGGAAGTAGTTTAGATCGACGCTCAGTAACTGGTGCTGCAATGGTGCTGAAATCCTTCACAAATCTCCTGTAAAAGCTCGCTAGTCCATGGAAACTCCGAACATTACTTACATTGGTTGGACTAGGCCATTCTTGGATCGCACGAATCTTTTCTTCATCAACCTGTATTCCCTGTGCACTAACAACAAAACCAAGAAACATAAGTTTGTCTGTGCAAAAAGTGCACTTCTTGAGGTTACCATATAATTGCTCCTTTCGAAGAACTTCTATAACATCCCTCAAGTGAGATATATGGTCTTCCAAACTCTTGCTGTAAATGAGGATATCATCAAAATAGACAACCACAAATTTGCCAATAAAATTCCTCAAAACATGGTTCATAAGTCTCATAAAAGTACTAGGTGCATTAGTTAAACCGAAAGGCATTACTAACCACTCATACAATCCATATTTTGTCTTAAATGTGATTTTCCATTCATCACCTTCTTTCATTCTAATTTGGTGATATCCGCTTTTCATATCAATTTTGGAAAAGACACTAAACCCATGTAACTCATCTAACATGTCATCTAAGCGAGGAATAGGATGACGATACTTTACCATGATGTTGTTGATGGCGCGGTAGTCGACACACATTCTCCATGACCTATCCTTCTTAGGTACCAAAATCACAGGCACTGCACATGGACTCATGCTTTCTCTCACGTACCCCTTCTCCTTTAATTCATCGACCTGCCTTTGGAGTTCCTTTGTCTCCTCTGGATTACTCCTATACACTAGTTTGTTTGGAATCGATGCTTCGGGTACAAGGTCAATCTGGTGCTCAATACCACGAATAGGTGGTAATCCCTTTGGAATCTCCTCAGGGAAGACATCTTCAAAGGCCTGCACAATAGACACAACCACACTAGGCAAAGAGTTAAATAGTTTGTTAGTATTCAAACAAGTTTCTTTAAAAACCAGCAACAACATAGGTTGCTTCATCACTAACGCTCTCCTCACTACACTCGCTCTTGCCACACAACTCTCCTTTTGTAAGGCTGCACTCTCCTTTTCACTCACCACCAAAGTTGATCCCACTTCAACTTGGTCTCTCACACTCTTTCCAGCCTTGCTCTCTTTTTCCTTTTGAGATCGACTTTTGTATTCCTTTTCTTTCTTGCTGTCTTTTGCTCTCTCACTCTACCTCTGTTTTTCACTCACCTTATGTTTTACAAAAGACTGTTGTAGCTGCAACTGATCCTCATACACTTGTTTAGGTGTTAAAGGTTTAAGATTAAAGCTTTTCCCTTGGTGAACAAGCGTATACTTGTTAGAAAAGCCATCATGAACAACCTTCCTACCAAACTGCTATGGCCTCCCCAACAACACATGACACGCCTGCATCGGCACCACATCGCATAACACCTCATCCTCATACCTACCGATGTAAAAAGTAATCAAGGCTTGCTTACTCACCTTAGTCTCGCCACTATCATTTAGCCACTGCAATTTATATGGACTAGGGTGTTTAGTAGTCTTGAGTCCTAGCCTCTCAACAATAAAATTACTCACCACATTGGTGCAACTTCCTCCATCAATGATCAAACTGCAAATATGATCACGTAGATGATGGGAAAAATTCTGGCACTATCAACCTCTTCAGAACCCAATTTGGATGATTAACTAAATTGCTCATATTTTATCTTATATCTTTATTTCTAATAAACTTTGAGAATAATCTTACAGATACAATTATATATCTCCATGGGATGCCAAAATGTCCTACAACTTCAGTTGGACATAAAACATTTTTCTGGATAACAATCAAAGGCCCACTGCGGTTGTTCTCTATTCTGAGGCATTGGATCATGTAGATTTATGTTATTTTGTATCTTGTAAATGTTTATTGAACTATTTTGGTTGTATTTTGGTTTAGGGACACTTTTATTTCTTTGTAACTTTCATTTAGGGTTAGCCACCTTAAAAGTGGCAAACTTGTAATTTTGAGCACTTTTTAACCCTAGGAGTAGCAAGTATAAATACTTTCTTAAGAGAGGGTTTGAGGGAGATTATTTTTGCAGAATATACACCTCTTTTCACGTGTGAATTAGGGTTCATACCTTGGTTCCAACTCTTATCAATTTCAATTCCAAGACTTGAAATTGTGGCGAGTGCAACATCTTGAAATTGTAAGTTATATCAATTTCATTTTGTTGTGATTTCTTTTCTTCTCTAGTGTGTTGTATCTAGGGTTGATTTGAGATAGTTCTTGGTTAGATTTACATGTTATTATTCACGAATTCTTGTGATTATTTGAAGGAAATTATCAAATTGATTCCATTCATCTTTAAGGTTTTCCTTGAAAACGTGATTTTCACCATTGGAAAAGGGATCTTACTTTACGGTTTTCTTTGTCAAATTGAGGCTTCATTTGCGTGGATTATATGAAATTAGAGTGTTGTTAGAAGGAATTTTCTTTGGGGTATTTTGATTATATTATTGGTTGATTGAATTTCATCATTTCAACATTAGGGTTCATTTGAAAAGTGCCATTTTTGGATCCGATTTTGCCTAGACTTGAGATAGTTGATCTTAAGTCTTTTGGATGTGCTTTAAAGTGTGATTAGGCACATCTTCTTTTTGGTATCAGAGCTATATCATATTTGGATTTAATATTCAAACACATCATAATTGAAGAATTGGTTAAATTCATTGGAAATTGACGGCATTGTTCATGTGATTGAGACTAGTTTGATTGACATTGTTGGATTGTCTTTCAAATTGGTTTTTATATGTGCTTAATCTTGGATTTGAGCACATCATCCTTTTGGTATCAGAGCTCTTGTTGAGAGAAGGGAATTGGTTGTATTCAATTTCGTGGAAGTGATCATCAATTAGGGTTGATCAAGTGAAAAAAAAAAACGCAATTGTGTTGTTGTTGTTTGAGATTGCGAAATTGCTTTGGATTGGGATTTGATTTGCTGATTGTTGGAGTTGATTTGGGAAGGTTATTATATCACTTTGTGGACACTAATTCACATGGAAGAGCAGAAGTACAAAGTGAAGTCACTTTAGCAAATTGTTTTGAAGTTGTGAAACTTACCAATTGTTGCCGTGAAGTAGCTTGTGGCATGTGGAGTTGTGAAGTTTGTTGTTTGAATTCCATTGTGTAATTCTGAATTTGTGAAGTTAAATTTGCAGATTACATTAAGTTTGGTTAGTAAGGAATTATTTGAATTCAAATCATATGCAATTAAGTTGTGGGAGTCAATGATTGCTATTTGAATTTGAATTCATTATTACCAGTTGAGGAAGGCTTGCAATAAGTGAAGTTATTTGAATTTCAAATTGAAAGTTGCTGCCTATTGTGGGATTCAGAATTCATTTTGGAAAGCTACTTATTAATCTCTTGTCTTCATTATTTGCCGTGGAAGTTGAAGATTACTTGTATTCATTATTCACTTTGTTGTTGCCGTGGAAGTATTACATATTAATTGTAGTTGTTGCTTGTGTGTTGCCGTGGAGTAAACTTGTGGAAATTAATTTTGCTGCACCGTGTACTTGTAGCTTGTTGTGGAGGAGAGTATTACACGTGAGTTGCAATTATAAATTGTAACATTAAGTGGGTTTGTTGTTTGTCTTTTGTAGTTACTATTGTGTGGAGTTTAAGGAAGTATTGTAGTGGAAGTGTATATCCTTGAATCATATCATTTTGAGGAACAATAGACAAGGATCTACAAATATGTCTAATGATAGTGTGAATGGGGAATTGGGTGAAGAAGCCAATAGCTAGGTTGGTGGAGGACATGGTCGTAATGTGGCAGGCAGAAGAACTTTGGAGGAACAACTTCAGGAGCTTACTACTATAGTTGCTACACTAGCAACTAGAGTTGACAGGATGACTTTACCACAACCACCAGTGGTAAACTAACCAGCACCACCTCGAGTAGCTCCACAAAACCCTCATCGAAACAGAGTAGTGGAAGAAAGAGATGACAATTTTGGAGTCAACCTAAATCAAAATAGGGATTTCAGGCCACCTCGGGGCTTGGAATATGTGAAACTACAGATGCCATCCTATGATGGTAAAGGATCAACAGATGAGTACCTGGACTGGGAGGATAAGGTCAAAGGTCTTTTCGAATGTTATGAGATTGACGATAGTACCAGGGTCAGATTGGTTGTAGTTGAATTTGTAGGGTATGCTGCACTTTGGTGGAAGAATCTGATCATCAATAGGCGTCGAGATGGAGAGGCTGAGGTTCAGACCTGGAGGGATATGAAGAGGTTGTTAAGGAAAAGGTTCATTCCTGAGCACCACAAACAGGAGCTGTTTATGCGACTGCAAACCTTGAGGCAGGGGGGCAAAACAGTGGATGATTATGTGCAGGAATTTGAGACCCTTATGATTAGGTGTGGGTCTGTTGAGCCTTTGGAACAAATTATAGCACGATTTGTCTCAGGTCCAAAATATGAGATAGCGTGTATTGTTGAGCTACAACGCTACACCACACTTGATGAGGCTATTCAGTTGGCCTTAAAAGTAGAGAGACAGAGGAGGTCCAACTTCTTTAGGGCTCCTAACAGCAGGCCCAATACTACTAATAGACCCATCTCAACCGACAGTCGATCAGGGGGAGCAAAAGCGGTTGGTGAGGGAGTCAAGACAGTGGACACTACTACCTCAACCATTATCAGGGAAAACTTACCCACTAGGAAGGGTAAAGAGGTCATGGCACCAAAAACGAAGTAGACTGTTCCCGGATCTACTAGTGGGAAAGCACGCCAGATTAAATGTTTTAAATGCATGGGATTTGGGCATATGGCTGCACAGTGTCCAAATAAGAGGGTGATGACTGTTATGGAAGACATTGGAGAGGATACTGAGGATGATCATGAACAGATTGAGCCTACAGATCTACTAACAGCATTGTAGGAATATTATGATGATCAGAATGCAAATGCGCCTGAGGAGCATACTGGAGGGAAATATCTACCCCTCAATGTGTTACGCAGGATTTTTTCCACATCTCTTGAAATAAGTGATATTCAGAGGGAGAACATATTTCATACCTCTTGTAGAATCAGAGGTAACCTTTGTGTACTCATCATCGATAGTGGTAGTTGCACAAATGTTATATCTGCTGCACTAGTAGACAAATTACAACTGTCTACTATACCACATCCTAGTCCTTATCATTTGCATTGGCTGGATAATAGAGGTAGTACGCATGTTACCCTTAGGGCAAAGGTTCCTGTGAGTATCGGCCAGAACTATCATGATGAGATCCTTTGTGATATAGTTCCTATGCATGCATTCCATTTGCTGTTGGGTCGGCCCTGGTTGTATGATTGACGGGTGATACATGATGGGATTGAAAATACCTACATGTTCAGCATAGGTGAGACACGCATAATCCTATTACCAATGACTCCATCTGAGGTCCAGGGTTTTCAGAAATAGGTCAGGCATCCATCCACTACCATGGTTAGTCGGGGGACCAGGACAACAGAGATCTTAGGGTTCAATTCCACAACTGATCCTTAAGATTTGAGGGCAAATCTTTTAGAAGCCCGAGGAGATGATGGGAAAAATTCTGGCACTGTCAACCTCTTCAGAACCCAATTTGGATGATTAACCAAATTGCTCATATTTTATCTTATATCTTTATTTCTAATAAACTTTGAGAATAATCTTACAGGTACAATTATATATCTCCATGGGATGCCAAAATGTCCTACAACTTCAGTTGGACACAGAACATTTTTCTAGATAACAATCAAAGGCCCACTGTGATTGTTCTCTATTCTGAGGCATTGGATCATGAAGATTTATGTTATTTTGTATCTTGTAAATGTTTATTGAACTATTTTGGTTGTATTTTGTTTTAGGGACACTTTTATTTCTTTGTAACTTTCATTTAGGGTTAACCACCTTAAAAGTGGCAAACTTATAATTTTGAGAACTTTTTAACCCTAGGAGTAGCAAGTATAAATACTTGCTTAAGAGAGGGTTTGAGGGAGATTATTTTTTCAGAATATACACCTCTTTTCACGTGTGAATTAGGGTTCATACCTTGGTTCCAACTCTTATCAATTTCAATTCCAAGACTTGAAATTGTGGCGAGTGCAACATCTTGAAATTGTGAGTTATATCAATTTCATTTTGTTGTGATTTCTTTTCTTCTCTAGTGTGTTATATCTAGGGTTGATTTGAGATAGTTCTTGGTCAGATTTACATGTTATTATTCACGAATTCTTGTGATTATTTGAAGGAAATTATCAAATTGATTCCATTCATCTTTAAGGTTTTCCTTGAAAACGTGATTTTCACCATTGGGAAAGGGATCTTACTTTACGGTTTTCTTTGTCAAATTGAGGCTTCATTTGCGTGGATTATATGAAATTAGAGTGTTGTTAGAAGGCATTTTCTTTGGAGTATTCTGATTATATTATTGGTTGATTGAATTTCATCATTTCAACATTAGGGTTCATTTGAAAAGTGCCATTTTTGGATCCGATTTTGCCTAGACTTGAGATAGTTGATCTTAAGTCTTTTGGATGTGCTTTAAAGTGTGATTAGGAACATCACTAGATAACATCTAGTATGAAAAATATTCTCTCTTTGCAACTCCTCTTCTTCCTTCACCTTCACATTCAAAGCTCGCTTCACTACTGCCACTAGCCTCCCTGTTGTAGGATCGTCATCATCACTAGCGTCCACTAATGGAGGCATATCATCCTCTTCACTATCCCTCAGTCTCATACTCACCATCATCACGCAGAATCATAACACGCCTATTCGAATATTGATTAGCAATATGGCCTCTACCTTGGCATTTAAAACATCTAATGTCACGATTTCTAGGAGTAGAAGAATCAGGTTTACCTTGGTTACCAGGAGTAGAACCCATTTGCCTCTGCTCTCCTTTTGGTTTGGTGGGTAAAGGCTTTTCTTCCTTCTTCCATTGGTTAGTCTTCCAGGTGGATGAACTAGCACCCTATTGAAACCGTGCAGTACTACTGCCTTTCCTCCTGTGTTGGTTCTCAACCTTTATAGCCATATGAACCATATCTTCCAATTCTACATAGTGCTGCAATTCTACGACATTTTGAAGCCATGGTAGCCTCTCTATCCTCCTCTACATTCGCCCTGATCATCGTAACTTCCATCTCCTTGAAATACTCATCCACATTTCGGCTTCCCTGCTTAAGAGTTTGCAATTTGTTGTGCAATTCACGATAGTAATACGCAAGTACAAACTACTTCTTCATCACCCTCTTCATCTCTTCCCAAGACTCAATAGGTGGTTCACCATTCCTTCTTCTATTCAACATTAGTTGATCCCACCACACTATGGCATAATCCGAAAATTCAATGGCAGCAAGTTTCACTTTCTTTCTCCCACTATAGTTATGACAATCAAACACCGTCTCCACCTTCTTCTCCCACTTTAAGTACGCCTCGGGATCATTCTTCCCTTGGAAAGGAGAAATCTTCATATTTATACTACTCAATTGATTATCCTCTCTATTCCTATCACCTCTATCTTTCCAATCCCTAGTTCCTCTATTCCTACCACTATATCCTCTATAACTCCCGATAGAAGGTTCATCAAATTCATCATCCGAAATTTCATCTCTACCCCTTTGTACTCTCCTAGAACAACTCTCCCTCTTACGCCCTTGGAAGATGTTTTTAGATTGCTCTAGTCTTTGCTCTACAGTCTCATGAATTTGTTCCATCCCCTCCTGAAACATCCTCTTCATCTCACCCCTCAACGCCTCAATCACTAACCTAGCATCAAACCTTCCCCTCTCACTTTCAGGCGAATGTTGCCTCGACATAGTTCTTGCAGAAAAAAAGTTTAGCACGAACACAAATATATATATGATTAAGTCTCACGATACACTCCCTTACGTGTTTTGCTCCAAGGATGATAACGCACAGTCACTCATGTATTCTCACAAGCAATGATGATATCAACTCACCAATTCCTCTTCTCAATTCTCTTGGAACTAACCCAAACTACACCAATTCCCTTCCGTAGAATTCAAAACAACTCTAGGGCTCGAAATTTTCCTCTTTTTCTTTCCGATTTTTTTTTGTTACCTTTGTTTGTTGCTCTTGATCACGTTCCTTTTTTTTTTTTGTCGTGATTCTTCCTCTTTTTTTTTTTTTTGTAACAAAATTGAATAGTAGGTACTACACTTTCAATAGGCAATTAACACTATGAAATTGAATATAAACAATTGATATGAACGATTGGGGTGAGGGTTTTGATGTTACCTTCCTCAAACTGAACTGATGTTTTAACAAACCTAGGCTCTGATACCAAACTGATACGAACCACGCCAACGTGTGACGAAACCCAATACCAATACGTTCAGAATTTACTACCTAAGATGCCAAACACACTCAAGTGGAAACCACGACCCGTTGCCTATAAGTGAGGCAAGAACCTTGGTATATAATGTAGAAGCCACAATCGGGATGAAAGATCGATTGATAAGTCGGGATGAACGCTACGGAATAGAAATCCGATAAGTTCTAGATTAGTTCTTTAAAGAACCAAGAGAGGAATTCTCTCAAAAGTG